>CAWUDS030002219.1:6159214-6248531 GCA_963859935.3 Lathyrus sativus | reverse complement strand
CTCGAAAGAGAGGTGCTACTTATCAAAAATAAAGGTGGATAAGCTTCTCGAAAGAGACATGCCACTTATCAAAAATAAAGATGGATAAGCTTCTCGAAAGAGAGATGCCACTTATCAAAAATAAAGGTGGATAAGCTTCTCGGAAGAGAGATGCCACTTATCGAAAATAAAGGTGGATAAGCTTCTCGAAAGAGAGATGCTACTTATCAAAAATAAAGGTGGATAAGCTTCTCGAAAGAGAGATGCCACTTATCGAAAATAAAGATGGATAAGCTTCTCGAAAGAGAGATGCCACTTATCGAAAATAAAAGTTGATAGGATTCTCGAATGAGAGATGCCACTTATCGAAAATAAAGGTGGATAAGCTTCTCGAAAGAGAGATGCCACTTATCGAAAATAATGGTGGACAAGCTTCTCGAAAAAGAGATGCCAGTTATCGAAAATAAAGGTGGACAAGCTTCTCGAAAAAGAGATGCCACTTATCGAAAATAAAGGTGTATAAGCTTTTCGAAAGAGAGATGCCACTTATCGAAAATAAAGGTGGATAAGCTTCTCGAAAGAGAGATGACACTTATCTAAAATAAAGGTGGATAAGATTCTCGAAAGAGAGATGCCGCTTATCAAAAATAAAGGTGGATAAGCTTCTCGAAAGAGAGATGCCACTTATCGAAAATAAAGGTGGATAAGCTTCTGGAAAGAGAGATGCCACTTATCGAAAATAAAGGTGGATAAGCTTCTCAAAAGAGAGATGCCACTTATCAAAAATAAAGGTGGATAAGCTTCTCGAAAGAGAAAGGCCACTTATTGAAAATAAAGATTGATAAGCTTCTCGAAAGAGATATGCCACTTATTGAAAATAAAGGTGGATAAGCTTCTCGAAAGAGAGATGTCACTTATCCAAAATAAAGATGGATAAGCTTCTCAAATGAGAGATGCCACTTATCGAAAATAAAGGTGGATAAGCTTCTCGAAAGAGAGATGCAACTTATCTAAAATAAAGGTGGATAAGCTTCTCGAAAGAGAGATGCCACTTATCAAAAATAAAGGTGGATAAGCTTCTCGGAAGAGAGATGCCACTTATCGAAAATAAAGGTGGATAAGCTTCTCGAAAGAGAGATGCTACTTATCAAAAATAAAGGTGGATAAGCTTCTCGAAAGAGAGATGCCACTTATCGAAAATAAAGATGGATAAGCTTCTCGAAAGAGAGATGCCACTTATTGAAAATAAAAGTTGATAAGCTCCTGGAATGAGAGATGCAACTTATCCAAAATAAAGGTGGATAAGCTTCTCGAAAGAGAGATGCCGCTTATCAAAAATAAAGATGGATAAGCTTCTCGAAAGAGAGATGTCGGTTATCAAAAATAAAGGTGGATAAGCTTCTCTAAAGAGAGATGCCACTTATCGAAAATAAAGATGGATAAGCTTCTGGAATGAGAGATGCAACTTATCGAAAATAAAGGTGGATAAGCTTCTCGAAAGAGAGATTCCGCTTATCGACAATAAAGGTGGATAAGCTTCTCGAAAGACAGATGCCGCTTATCAAAAATGAAGGTGGATAAGCTTCTCGAAAGAGAGATGCCACTTATCGAAAATAAAGATGGATAAGCTTCTCGAAAGAGAGATGCCAGTTATCGAAAATAAAGGTGGATAAGCTTCTCGAATGAGAGATGCCACTTATCGAAAATAAAGGTGGATGAGCTTCTCGAAAGAGAGATGCCACTTATCGAATATAATGGTGGACAAGCTTCTCGAAAAAGAGATGCCAGTTATCGAAAATAAAGGTGGATAAACTTCTCGAAAGAGAGATGCCACTTATCGAAAATAAAGGTGGATAAGCTTCGTGAAAGAGAGATGCAACTTATCTAAAATAAAGGTGGATAAGCTTCTGGAAAGAGAGATGCCACTTATCAAAAATAAAGGTGGATAAGCTTCTCGGAAGAGAGATGCCACTTATCGAAAATAAAGTGGATAAGCTTCTCAAAAGAGAGATGCCACTTATCGAAAATAAAGATGGATAAGCTTCTCGAAAGAGATATGCCACTTATCGAAAATAAAAGTTGATAGGATTCTCGAATGAGAGATGCCACTTATCGAAAATAAAGGTGGATAAGCTTCTCGAAAGAGAGATGCCACTTATCGAAAATAATGGTGGACAAGCTTCTCGAAAAAGAGAGATTCTGCTTATCGACAATAAAGGTGGATAAGCTTCTCGAAAGAGAGATGCCGCTTATCGAAAATAAAGATGGATAAGCTTCTGGAATGAGAGATGCAACTTATCGAAAATAAAGGTGGATAAGCTTCTCGAAAGAGAGATGCCGCTTATCGACAATAAAGGTGGATAAGCTTCTCGAAAGAGAGATGCCGCTTATCAAAAATAAAGGTGGATAAGCTTCTCGAAATAGAGATGCCACTTATCGAAAATAAAGATGGATAAGCTTCTCGAAAGAGAGATGCCAGTTATCGAAAATAAAGGTGGATAAGCTTCTCGAATGAGAGATGCCACTTATCGAAAATAAAGGTGGATAAGCTTCTCGAAAGAGAGATGCCACTTATCGAAAATAAAGATGGATAAGCTTCTCGAAAGAGAGATGCCACTTATCGAAAATAAAAGTTGATAAGATTCTCGAATGAGAGATGCCACTTATCGAAAATAAAGGTGGATAAGCTTCTCGAAAGAGAGATGCCACTTATCGAATATAATGGTGGACAAGCTTCTCGAAAAAGAGATGCCAGTTATCAAAAATAAAGGTGGACAAGCTTCTCGAAAAAGAGATGCCACTTATCGAAAATAAAGGTGTATAAGCTTCTCGAAAGAGAGATGCCACTTATCGAAAATAAAGGTGGATAAGCTTCTCGAAAGAGAGATGACACTTATCGAAAATAAAGGTGGATAAGCTTCTCGAAATAGAGATGCCACTTATCGAAAATAAAGGTGGATAAGCTTCTCGAAAGAGAGATGGTACTTATCAAAAATAAAGGTGGATAAGCTTCTCGAAAGAGAAATGTCACTTATCAAAAATAAAGATGGATAAGCTTCTCGAAAGAGAGATGCCAGTTATCGAAAATAAAGGTGGATAAACTTCTCGAATGAGAGATGCCACTTATCAAAAATAAAGGTGGATAAGCTTCGTGAAAGAGAGAAGCAACTTATCTAAAATAAAGGTGGATAAGCTTCTCGAAAGAGAGATGCCACTTATCAAAAATAAAGGTGGATAAGCTTCTCGGAAGAGAGATGCCACTTATCGAAAATAAAGTGGATAAGCTTCTCAAAAGAGAGATGCCACTTATCGAAAATAAAGGTCGATAAGCTTTTCGAAAGAGAGGTGCTACTTATCAAAAATAAAGGTGGATAAGCTTCTCGAAAGAGAGATGCCACTTATCAAAAATAAAGATGCATAAGCTTCTCGAAAGAGAGATGCCACTTATCAAAAATAAAGGTGGATAAGCTTCTCGGAAGAGAGATGCCACTTATCGAAAATAAAGGTGGATAAGCTTCTCGAAAGAGTGATGCTACTTATCAAAAATAAAGGTGGATAAGCTTCTCGAAAGAGAGATGCCACTTATCGAAAATAAAGATGGATAAGCTTCTCGAAAGAGAGATGCCACTTATCGAAAATAAAAGTTGATAGGATTCTCGAATGAGAGATGCCACTTATCGAAAATAAAGGTGGATAAGCTTCTCGAAAGAGAGATGCCACTTATCGAAAATAATGGTGGACAAGCTTCTCGAAAAAGAGATGCCAGTTATCGAAAATAAAGGTGGACAAGCTTCTCGAAAAAGAGATGCCACTTATCGAAAATAAAGGTGTATAAGCTTCTCGAAAGAGAGATGCCACTTATCGAAAATAAAGGTGGATAAGCTTCTCGAAAGAGAGATGACACTTATCGAAAATAAAGGTGGATAAGATTCTCGAAAGAGAGATGCCGCTTATTAAAAATAAAGGTGGATAAGCTTCTCGAAAGAGAGATGCCACTTATCGAAAATAAAGGTGGATAAGCTTCTGGAAAGAGAGATGCCACTTATCGAAAATAAAGGTGGATAAGCTTCTCAAAAGAGAGATGCCACTTATCAAAAATAAAGGTGGATAAGCTTCTCGAAAGAGAAAGGCCACTTATTGAAAATAAAGATTGATAAGCTTCTCGAAAGAGATATGCCACTTATTGAAAATAAAGGTGGATAAGCTTCTCGAAAGAGAGATGCCACTTATCCAAAATAAAGATGGATAAGCTTCTCAAATGAGAGATGCCACTTATCGAAAATAAAGGTGGATAAGCTTCTCGAAAGAGAGATGCAACTTATCTAAAATAAAGGTGGATAAGCTTCTCGAAAGAGAGATGCCACTTATCAAAAATAAAGGTGGATAAGCTTCTCGGAAGAGAGATGCCACTTATCGAAAATAAAGGTGGATAAGCTTCTCGAAAGAGAGATGCTACTTATCAAAAATAAAGGTGGATAAGCTTCTCGAAAGAGAGATGCCACTTATCGAAAATAAAGATGGATAAGCTTCTCGAAAGAGAGATGCCACTTATTGAAAATAAAAGTTGATAAGCTTCTGGAATGAGAGATGCAACTTATCCAAAATAAAGGTGGATAAGCTTCTCGAAAGAGAGATGCCGCTTATCAAAAATAAAGATGGATAAGCTTCTCGAAAGAGAGATGCCGGTTATCAAAAATAAAGGTGGATAAGCTTCTCTAAAGAGAGATGCCACTTATCGAAAATAAAGATGGATAAGCTTCTGGAATGAGAGATGCAACTTATCGAAAATAAAGGTGGATAAGCTTCTCGAAAGAGAGATTCCGCTTATCGACAATAAAGGTGGATAAGCTTCTCGAAAGAGAGATGCCGCTTATCAAAAATGAAGGTGGATAAGCTTCTCGAAAGAGAGATGCCACTTATCGAAAATAAAGATGGATAAGCTTCTCGAAAGAGAGATGCCAGTTATCGAAAATAAAGGTGGATAAGCTTCTCGAATGAGAGATGCCACTTATCGAAAATAAAGGTGGATAAGCTTCTCGAAAGAGAGATGCCACTTATCGAATATAATGGTGGACAAGCTTCTCGAAAAAGAGATGCCAGTTATCGAAAATAAAGGTGGATAAACTTCTCGAAAGAGAGATGCCACTTATCGAAAATAAAGGTGGATAAGCTTCGTGAAAGAGAGATGCAACTTATCTAAAATAAAGGTGGATAAGCTTCTCGAAAGAGAGATGCCACTTATCAAAAATAAAGGTGGATAAGCTTCTCGGAAGAGAGATGCCACTTATCGAAAATAAAGTGGATAAGCTTCTCAAAAGAGAGATGCCACTTATCGAAAATAAAGATGGATAAGCTTCTCGAAAGAGAGATGCCACTTATCGAAAATAAAAGTTGATAGGATTCTCGAATGAGAGATGCCACTTATCGAAAATAAAGGTGGATAAGCTTCTCGAAAGAGAGATGCCACTTATCGAAAATAATGGTGGACAAGCTTCTCGAAAAAGAGATGCCAGTTATCGAAAATAAAGGTGGACAAGCTTCTCGAAAAAGAGATGCCACTTATCGAAAATAAAGGTGTATAAGCTTCTCGATAGAGAGATGCCACTTATCGAAAATAAAGGTGGATAAGCTTCTCGAAAGAGAGATGACACTTATCGAAAATAAAGGTGGATAAGATTCTCGAAAGAGAGATGCCGCTTATCAAAAATAAAGGTGGATAAGCTTCTCGAAAGAGAGATGCCGCTTATCGAAAATAAAGGTGGATAAGCTTCTGGAAAGAGAGATGCCACTTATCGAAAATAAAGGTGGATAAGCTTCTCAAAAGAGAGATGCCACTTATCAAAAATAAAGGTGGATAAGCTTCTCGAATGAGAAATGCCACTTATTGAAAATAAAGATTGATAAGCTTCTCGAAAGAGATATGCCACTTATTGAAAATAAAGGTGGATAAGCTTCTCGAAAGAGAGATGCCACTTATCCAAAATAAAGATGGATAAGCTTCTCAAATGAGAGATGCCACTTGTCGAAAATAAAGGTGGATAAGCTTCTCGAAAGAGAGATGCAACTTATCTAAAATAAAGGTGGATAAGCTTCTCGAAAGAGAGATGCCACTTATCAAAAATAAAGGTGGATAAGCTTCTCGGAAGAGAGATGCCACTTATCGAAAATAAAGGTGGATAAGCTTCTCGAAAGAGAGATGCTACTTATCAAAATTAAAGGTGGATAAGCTTCTCGAAAGAGAGATGCCACTTATCGAAAATAAAGATGGATAAGTTTCTCGAAAGAGAGATGCCACTTATTGAAAATAAAAGTTGATAAGCTTCTGGAATGAGAGATGCAACTTATCCAAAATAAAGGTGGATAAGCTTCTCGAAAGAGAGATGCCGCTTATCAAAAATAAAGATGGATAAGCTTCTCGAAAGAGAGATGCCGGTTATCAAAAATAAAGGTGGATAAGCTTCTCTAAAGAGAGATGCCACTTATCGAAAATAAAGATGGATAAGCTTCTGGAATGAGAGATGCAACTTATCGAAAATAAAGGTGGATAAGCTTCTCGAAAGAGAGATTCCGCTTATCGACAATAAAGGTGGATAAGCTTCTCGAAAGAGAGATGCCGCTTATCAAAAATGAAGGTGGATAAGCTTCTCGAAAGAGAGATGCCACTTATCGAAAATAAAGATGGATAAGCTTCTCGAAAGAGAGATGCCAGTTATCGAAAATAAAGGTGGATAAGCTTCTCGAATGAGAGATGCCACTTATCGAAAATAAAGGTGGATAAGCTTCTCGAAAGAGAGATGCCACTTATCGAATATAATGGTGGACAAGCTTCTCGAAAAAGAGATGCCAGTTATCGAAAATAAAGGTGGATAAACTTCTCGAAAGAGAGATGCCACTTATCAAAAATAAAGGTGGATAAGCTTCGTGAAAGAGAGATGCAACTTATCTAAAATAAAGGTGGATAAGCTTCTCGAAAGAGAGATGCCACTTATCAAAAATAAAGGTGGATAAGCTTCTCGGAAGAGAGATGCCACTTATCGAAAATAAAGTGGATAAGCTTCTCAAAAGAGAGATGCCACTTATCGAAAATAAAGATGGATAAGCTTCTCGAAAGAGAGATGCCACTTATCGAAAATAAAAGTTGATAGGATTCTCGAATGAGAGATGCCACTTATCGAAAATAAAGGTGGATAAGCTTCTCGAAAGAGAGATGCCACTTATCGAAAATAATGGTGGACAAGCTTCTCGAAAAAGAGATGCCAGTTATCGAAAATAAAGGTGGACAAGCTTCTCGAAAAAGAGATGCCACTTATCGAAAATAAAGGTGTATAAGCTTCTCGAAAGAGAGATGCCACTTATCGAAAATAAAGGTGGATAAGCTTCTCGAAAGAGAGATGACACTTATCGAAAACAAAGGTGGATAAGATTCTCGAAAGAGAGATGCCGCTTATCAAAAATAAAGGTGGATAAGCTTCTCGAAAGAGAGATGTCACTTATCGAAAATAAAGGTGGATAAGCTTCTGGAAAGAGAGATGCCACTTATCGAAAATAAAGGTGGATAAGCTTCTCAAAAGAGAGATGCCACTTATCAAAAATAAAGGTGGATAAGCTTCTCGAAAGAGAAAGGCCACTTATTGAAAATAAAGATTGATAAGCTTCTCGAAAGAGATATGCCACTTATTGAAAATAAAGGTGGATAAGCTTCTCGAAAGAGAGATGCCACTTATCCAAAATAAAGATGGATAAGCTTCTCAAATGAGAGATGCCACTTATCGAAAATAAAGGTGGATAAGCTTCTCGAAAGAGAGATGCAACTTATCTAAAATAAAGGTGGATAAGCTTCTCGAAAGAGAGATGCCACTTATCAAAAATAAAGGTGGATAAGCTTCTCGGAAGAGAGATGCCACTTATCGAAAATAAAGGTGGATAAGCTTCTCGAAAGAGAGATGCTACTTATCAAAAATAAAGGTGGATAAGCTTCTCGAAAGAGAGATGCCACTTATCGAAAATAAAGATGGATAAGCTTCTCGAAAGAGAGATGCCACTTATTGAAAATAAAAGTTGATAAGCTTCTGGAATGAGAGATGCAACTTATCCAAAATAAAGGTGGATAAGCTTCTCGAAAGAGAGATGCCGCTTATCAAAAATAAAGATGGATAAGCTTCTCGAAAGAGAGATGCCGGTTATCAAAAATAAAGGTGGATAAGCTTCTCTAAAGAGAGATGCCACTTATCGAAAATAAAGATGGATAAGCTTCTGGAATGAGAGATGCAACTTATCGAAAATAAAGGTGGATAAGCTTCTCGAAAGAGAGATTCCGCTTATCGACAATAAAGGTGGATAAGCTTCTCGAAAGAGAGATGCCGCTTATCAAAAATGAAGGTGGATAAGCTTCTCGAAAGAGAGATGCCACTTATCGAAAATAAAGATGGATAAGCTTCTCGAAAGAGAGATGCCAGTTATCGAAAATAAAGGTGGATAAGCTTCTCGAATGAGAGATGCCACTTATCGAAAATAAAGGTGGATAAGCTTCTCGAAAGAGAGATGCCACTTATCGAATATAATGGTGGACAAGCTTCTCGAAAAAGAGATGCCAGTTATCGAAAATAAAGGTGGATAAACTTCTCGAAAGAGAGATGCCACTTATCGAAAATAAAGGTGGATAAGCTTCGTGAAAGTGAGATGCAACTTATCTAAAATAAAGGTGGATAAGCTTCTCGAAAGAGAGATGCCACTTATCAAAAATAAAGGTGGATAAGCTTCTCGGAAGAGAGATGCCACTTATCGAAAATAAAGTGGATAAGCTTCTCAAAAGAGAGATGCCACTTATCGAAAATAAAGATGGATAAGCTTCTCGAAAGAGAGATGCCACTTATCGAAAATAAAGATGGATAAGCTTCTCGAAAGAGAGATGCCACTTATCGAAAATAAAAGTTGATAGGATTCTCGAATGAGAGATGCCACTTATCGAAAATAAAGGTGGATAAGCTTCTCGAAAGAGAGATGCCACTTATCGAAAATAATGGTGGATAAGCTTCTCGAAAGAGAGATGTCACTTATCGAAAATAAAGGTGGATAAGCTTCTCGAAAGAGAGATGACACTTATCGAAAATAAAGGTGGATAAGATTCTCGAAAGAGAGGTGCCGCTTATCAAAAATAAAGGTGGATAAGCTTCTCGAAAGAGAGATGCCACTTATCGAAAATAAAGGTGGATAAGCTTCTGAAAAGAGAGATGCCACTTATCGAAAATAAAGGTGGATAAGCTTCTCAAAAGAGAGATGCCACTTATCAAAAATAAAGGTGGATAAGCTTCTCGAAAGAGAACTGCCACTTATTGAAAATAAAGATTGATAAGCTTCTCGAAAGAGATATGCCACTTATTGAAAATAAAGGTGGATAAGCTTCTCGAAAGAGAGATGCCACTTATCCAAAATAAAGATGGATAAGCTTCTCAAATGAGAGATGCTACTTATCGAAAATAAAGGTGGATAAGCTTCTCGAAAGAGAGATGCAACTTATCTAAAATAAAGGTGGATAAGCTTCTCGAAAGAGAGATGCCACTTATCAAAAATAAAGGTGGATAAGCTTCTCGGAAGAGAGATGCCACTTATCGAAAATAAAGGTGGATAAGCTTCTCGAAAGAGAGATGCTACTTATCAAAAATAAAGGTGGATAAGCTTCTCGAAAGAGAGATGCCACTTATCGAAAATAAAGATGGATAAGCTTCTCGAAAGAGAGATGCCACTTATTGAAAATAAAAGTTGATAAGCTTCTGGAATGAGAGATGCAACTTATCCAAAATAAAGGTGGATAAGCTTCTCGAAAGAGAGATGCCGCTTATCAAAAATAAAGATGGATAAGCTTCTCGAAAGAGAGATGCCGGTTATCAAAAATAAAGGTGGATAAGCTTATCTAAAGAGAGATGCCACTTATCGAAAATAAAGATGGATAAGCTTCTGGAATGAGAGATGCAACTTATCGAAAATAAAGGTGGATAAGCTTCTCGAAAGAGAGATTCCGCTTATCGACAATAAAGGTGGATAAGCTTCTCGAAAGAGAGATGCCGCTTATCAAAAATGAAGGTGGATAAGCTTCTCGAAAGAGAGATGCCACTTATCGAAAATAAAGATGGATAAGCTTCTCGAAAGAGAGATGCCAGTTATCGAAAATAAAGGTGGATAAGCTTCTCGAATGAGAGATGCCACTTATCGAAAATAAAGGTGGATAAGCTTCTCGAAAGAGAGATGCCACTTATCGAATATAATGGTGGACAAGCTTCTCGAAAAAGAGATGCCAGTTATCGAAAATAAAGGTGGATAAACTTCTCGAAAGAGAGATGCCACTTATCGAAAATAAAGGTGGATAAGCTTCGTGAAAGAGAGATGCAACTTATCTAAAATAAAGGTGGATAAGCTTCTCGAAAGAGAGATGCCACTTATCAAAAATAAAGGTGGATAAGCTTCTCGGAAGAGAGATGCCACTTATCGAAAATAAAGTGGATAAGCTTCTCAAAAGAGAGATGCCACTTATCGAAAATAAAGGTGGATAAGCTTCTCGAAAGAGAGGTGCTACTTATCAAAAATAAAGGTGGATAAGCTTCTCGAAAGAGAGATGCCACTTATCAAAAATAAAGATGGATAAGCTTCTCGAAAGAGAGATGCCACTTATCGAAAATAAAGATGGATAAGCTTCTGGAATGAGAGATGCAACTTATCAAAAATAAAGGTGGATAAGCTTCTCGAAAGAGAAATGTCACTTATCAAAAATAAAGATGGATAAGCTTCTCGAAAGAGAGATACCAGTTATCGAAAATAAAGGTGGATAAGCTTCTCGAATGAGAGATGCCACTTATCAAAAATAAAGGTGGATAAGCTTCGTGAAAGAGAGAAGCAACTTATCTAAAATAAAGGTGGATAAGCTTCTCGAAAGAGAGATGCCACTTATCAAAAATAAAGGTGGATAAGCTTCTCGGAAGAGAGATGCCACTTATCGAAAATAAAGTGGATAAGCTTCTCAAAAGAGAGATGCCACTTATTGAAAATAAAGGTGGATAAGCTTCTCGAAAGAGAGGTGCTACTTATCAAAAATAAAGGTGGATAAGCTTCTCGAAAGAGAGATGCCACTTATCAAAAATAAAGATGGATAAGCTTCTTGAAAGAGAGATGCCACTTATCGAAAATAAAGATGGATAAGCTTCTGGAATGAGAGATGCAACTTATCGAAAATAAAGGTGGATAAGCTTCTTGAAAGAGAGATGCCGCTTATCAAAACTAAAGGTGGATAAGCTTCTCGAAAGAGAGATGCCGCTTATCAAAAATAAAGGTGGATAAGCTTCCGGAAGAGAGATGCCACTTATCGAAAATAAAGTTGATAAGCTTCTCAAAAGAGAGATGCCACTTATCGAAAATAAAGGTGGATAAGCTTCTCGAAAGAGAGGTGCTACTTATCAAAAATAAAGGTGGATAAGCTTCTCGAAAGAGAGATGCCACTTATCAAAAATAAAGATGGATAAGCTTCTCGAAAGAGAGATGCCACTTATCGAAAATAAAGATGGATAAGCTTCTGGAATGAGAGATGCAACTTATCGAAAATAAAGGTGGATAAGCTTCTTGAAAGAGAGATGCCGCTTATCAAAACTAAAGGTGGATAAGCTTCTCGAAAGAGAGATGCCGTTTATCAAAAATAAAGGTGGATAAGCTTCTCGAAAGAGAGATGCCACTTATCGAAAATAAAGGTGGATAAGCTTCTGGAAAGAGAGATGCCACTTATCGAAAATAAAGGTGGATAAGCTTCTCAAAAGAGAGATGCCACTTATCAAAAATAAAGGTGGATAAGCTTCTCGAAAGAGAAAGGCCATTTATTGAAAATAAAGATTGATAAGCTTCTCGAAAGAGATATGCCACTTATTGAAAATAAAGGTGGATAAGCTTCTCGAAAGATAGATGCCACTTATCCAAAATAAAGATGGATAAGCTTCTCAAATGAGAGATGCCACTTATCGAAAATAAAGGTGGATAAGCTTATCGAAAGAGAGATGCAACTTATCTAAAATAAAGGTGGATAAGCTTCTCGAACGAGAGATGCCACTTATCAAAAATAAAGGTGGATAAGCTTCTCGGAAGAGAGATGCCACTTATCGAAAATAAAGGTGGATAAGCTTCTCGAAAGAGAGATGCTACTTATCAAAAATAAAGGTGGATAAGCTTCTCGAAAGAGAGATGCCACTTATCGAAAATAAAGATGGATAAGCTTCTCGAAAGAGAGATGCCACTTATTGAAAATAAAAGTTGATAAGCTTCTGGAATGAGAGATGCAACTTATCCAAAATAAAGGTGGATAAGCTTCTCGAAAGAGAGATGCCGCTTATTGAAAATAAAGATGGATAAGCTTCTCGAAAGAGAGATGCTGCTTATCAAAAATAAAGGTGGATAAGCTTCTCTAAAGAGAGATGCCACTTATCGAAAATAAAGATGGATAAGCTTCTGGAATGAGAGATGCAACTTATCGAAAATAAAGGTGGATAAGCTTCTCGAAAGAGAGATTCTGCTTATCGACAATAAAGGTGGATAAGCTTCTCGAAAGAGAGATGCCGCTTGTCAAAAATAAAGGTGGATAAGCTTCTCGAAAGAGAGATGCCACTTATCGAAAATAAAGATGGATAAGCTTCTCGAAAGAGAGATGCCAGTTATCGAAAATAAAGGTGGATAAGCTTCTCGAATGAGAGATGCCAATTATTGAAAATAAAGGTGGATAAGCTTCTCGAAAGAGAGATGCCACTTATCGAATATAATGGTGGACAAGCTTCTCGAAAAAGAGATGCCAGTTATCGAAAATAAAGGTGGATAAGCTTCTCGAAAGAGAGATGCCACTTATCGAAAATAAAGGTGGATAAGCTTCGTGAAAGAGAGATGCAACTTATCTAAAATAAAGGTGGATAAGCTTCTCGAAAGAGAGATGCCACTTATCAAAAATAAAGGTGGATAAGCTTCTCGGAAGAGAGATGCCACTTATCGAAAATAAAGTGGATAAGCTTCTCAAAAGAGAGATGCCACTTATCGAAAATAAAGGTGGATAAGCTTCTCGAAAGAGAGGTGCTACTTATCAAAAATAAAGGTGGATAAGCTTCTCGAAAGAGAGATGCCACTTATCAAAAATAAAGATGGATAAGCTTCTCGAAAGAGAGATGCCACTTATCGAAAATAAAGATGGATAAGCTTCTGGAATGAGAGATGCAACTTATCGAAAATAAAGGTGGATAAGCTTCTCGAAAGAGAGATGCCGCTTATCAAAAAAAAAGTGGATAAGCTTCTCGAAAGAGAGATGCCGCTTATCAAAAATAAAGGTGGATAAGCTTCTCGAAAGAGAGATGCCACTTATCGAAAATAAAGACGGATAATCTTCTCGAAAGAGAGATGCCAGTTATCGAAAATAATGGTGGATAAGCTTCTCGAATGAGAGATGCCACTTATCGAAAATAAAGGTGGATAAGCTTCTCGAAAGAGAGATGCCACTTATCGAAAATAAAGGTGGATAAGCTTCTCAAAAGAGAGATGCCACTTATCAAAAATAAAGGTGGATAAGCTTCTCAAAAGAGAGATGCCACTTATTGAAAATAAAGATTGATAAGCTTCTCGAAAGATATATGCCACTTATTTAAAATAAAGGTGGATAAGCTTCTCGAAAGAGAGATGCCACTTATCCAAAATAAAGATGGATAAGCTTCTCAAATGAGAGATGCCACTTATCAAAAATAAAGGTGGATAAGCTTCTCGAAAGAGAGATGCCACTTATCAAAAATAAAGGTGGATAAGCTTCTCGGAAGAGAGATGCCACTTATCGAAAATAAAGTGGATAAGCTTCTCGAAAGAGAGATGCCACTTATCGAAAATAAAGGTGGATAAGCTTCTCGAAAGAGAGATGCCACTTATCAAAAATAAAGGTGGATAAGCTTCTCGAAAGAGAGATGCCACTTATCAAAAATAAAGGTGGATAAGCTTCTCGGAAGAGAGATGCCACTTATCGAAATATAAAGGTGGATAAGCTTCTCGAAAGAGAGATGCCGCTTATCGAAAATAAAGGTGGATAAGCTTCTCGAAAGAGAGATGCTACTTATCAAAAATAAAGGTGGATAAGCTTCTCGAAAGAGAGATGCCACTTATCAAAAATAAAGGTGGATAAGCTTCTCGGAAGAGAGATGCCACTTATCAAAATATAAAGGTGGATAAGCTTCTCGAAAGAGAGATGCCGCTTATCAAAAATAAAGGTGGATAAGCTTCTCGAAAAAGAGATGCTGCTTATCAAAAATAAAGGTGGATAAGCTTCTCGAAAGAGAGATGCCACTTATCAAAAATAAAGATGGATAAGCTTCTCGAAAGAGAGATGCCAGTTATCGAAAATAAAGGTGGATAAGCTGCTCGAATGAGAGAAGCCACTTATCGAAAATAAAGGTGGATAAGCTTCTCGAAAGAGAGATGTCACTTATCGAAAATAAAGGTGGATAAGCTTCTCAAATGAGAGATGCCACTTATCGAAAATAAAGGTGGATAAGCTTCTCGAAAGAGAGATGCTACTTATCAAAAATAAAGGTGGATAAGCTTCTCGAAAGAGAGATGCCACTTATCGAAAATAAAGATGGATAAGCTTCTCGAAAGAGAGATGCCACTTATTGAAAATAAAAGTTGATAAGCTTCTGGAATGAGAGATGCAAATTATCAAAAATAAAGGAGGATAAGCTTCTGGAAATGCCGCTTATCGAAAATAAAGGTGGATAAGCTTCTCGAAAGAGAGATGCCGCTTATCGAAAATAAAGGTGGATAAGCTTCTCGAAAGAGAGATGCCGCTTATCAAAAATAAAGGTGGATAAGCTTCTCGAAAGACAGATGCCGCTTATCGAAAATAAAGGTGGATAAGCTTCTCGAAAGAGAGATGCCACTTATCGAAAATAAAGGTGGATAAGCTTCTCAAAAGAGACATGCCACTTATCAAAAATAAAGGTGGATAAGCTTCTCGAAAGAGAGATGCCACTTATTGAAAATAAAGATTGATAAGCTTCTCGAAAAAGATATGCCACTTATTGAAAATAAAGGTGGATAAGCTTCTCGAAAGAGAGATGCCACTTATCCAAAATAAAGATGGATAAGCTTCTCAAATGAGAGACGCCACTTATCGAAAATAAAGGTGGATAAGCTTCTCGAAAGAGAGATGCAACTTATCTAAAATAAAGGTGGATAAGCTTCTCTAAAGAGAGATGCCACTTATCAAAAATAAAGGTGGATAAGCTTCTCGGAAGAGAGATGCCACTTATCGAAAATAAAGGTGGATAAGCTTCTCGAAAGAGAGATGCTACTTATCAAAAATAAAGGTGGATAAGCTTCTCGAAAGAGAGAAGCCACTTATCGAAAATAAAGATGGATAAGCTTCTCGAAAGAGAGATTCCACTTATTGAAAATAAAAGTTGATAAGCTTCTGGAATGAGAGATTCAACTTATCCAAAATAAAGGTGGATAAGCTTCTCGAAAGAGAGATGCCGCTTATCGAAAATAAAGATGGATAAGCTTCTCGAAAGAGAGATGCCGCTTATCAAAAATAAAGGTGGATAAGCTTCTCTAAAGAGAGATGCCACTTATCGAAAATAAAGATGGATAAACTTCTGGAATGAGAGATGCAACTTATCGAAAATAAAGGTGGATAAGCTTCTCGAAAGAGAGATGCCGCTTATCAAAAATAAAGGTGGATAAGCTTCTCGAAAGAGAGATGCTGCTTATCAAAAATAAAGGTGGATAGGCTTCTCGAAAGAGAGATGCCACTTATCGAAAATAAAGATGGATAAGCTTCTCGAAAGAGAGATGCTAGTTATCGAAAATAAAGGTGGATAAGCTTCTCGAATGAGAGATGCCACTTATCGAAAATAAAGGTGGATAAGCTTCTCGAAAGAGAGATGCCACTTATCGAAAATAAAGGTCGATAAGCTTCTCGAAAGAGAGATGCCACATATCAAAAATAAAGGTGGATAAGCTTCTCGAAAGAGAGACGCCACTTATTGAAAATAAAGATTGATAAGCTTCTCGCAAGTTATATGCCACTTATTGAAAAAAAAGGTGGATAAGCTTCTCGAAAGAGAGATGCCACTTATCAAAAATAAAGATGGATAAGCTTCTCAAATGACAGATGCCACTTATCGAAAATAAAGATGGATAAGCTTCTCGAAAGAGAGATGCCACTTATCCAAAATAAAGGTGGATAAGCTTCTCGAATGACAGATGCCACTTATCGAAAATAAAGGTGGATAAGCTTCTCGAAAGAGAGATGCAACTTATCTAAAATAAAGGTGGATAACTTTATCGAAAGAGAGATGCCACTTATCCAAAATAAAGGTGGATAAGCTTCTCGGAAGAGAGATGCCACTTATCGAAAATAAAGTGGATAAGCTTCTCGAAAGGGAGATGCCACTTATCGACAATAAAGGTGGATAAGCTTCTTGAAAAAGAGATGCCACTTATAAAAAATAAAGGTGGATAAACTTCTCGAAAGAGAGATGCCACTTATCGAAAATAAAGATGGATAAGCTTCTCGAAAGAGAGATGCCACTTATCGAAAATAAAAGTTGATAAGATTCTCGAATGAGAGATGCCACTTATCGAAAATAAAGGTGGATAAGCTTCTCGAAAGAAAGATTCCACTTATCGAATATAATGGTGGACAAGCTTCTCGAAAAAGAGATGCCAGTTATCGAAAATAAAGGTGGACAAGCTTCTCGAAAAAGAGATGCCACTTATCGAAAATAAAGGTGTATAAGCTTCTCGAAAGAGAGATGCCACTTATCGAAAGTAAAGGTGGATAAGCTTCTCGAAAGAGAGATGAAACTTATCGAAAATAAAGGTGGATAAGCTTCTCGAAATAGAGATGCCACTTATCGAAAATAAAGGTGGATAAGCTTCTCGAAAGAGAGGTGCTACTTATCAAAAATAAAGGTGGATAAGCATCTCGAAAGAGAGATGCCACTTATCAAAAATAAAGATGGATAAGCTTCTCGAAAGAGAGATGCCACTTATCGAAAATAAAGATGGATAAGCTTCTGGAATGAGAGATGCAACTTATCGAAAATAAAGGTGGATAAGCTTCTCGAAAGAGAGATGCCGCTTATCAAAAATAAAGGTGGATAAGCTTCTCGAAAGAGAGATGCCGCTTATAAAAAATAAAGGTTGATAAGCTTCTCGAAAGAGAGATGCCACTTATCGAAAATAAAGATGGATAATCTTCTCGAAAGAGAGATGCCAGTTATCGAAAATAATGGTGGATAAGCTTCTCGAATGAGAGATGCCACTTATCGAAAATAAAGGTGGATAAGCTTCTCGAAAGAGAGATGCCACTTATCGAAAATAAAGGTGGATAAGCTTCTCAAAAGAGAGATGCCACTTATCAAAAATAAAGGTGGATAAGCTTCTCGAAAGAGAGATTCCACTTATTGAAAATAAAGATTGATAAGCTTCTCGAAAGATATATGCCACTTATTGAAAATAAAGGTGGATAAGCTTCTCGAAAGAGAGATGCCACTTATCCAAAATAAAGATGGATAAGCTTCTCAAATGAGAGATGCCACTTATCGAAAATAAAGGTGGATAAGCTTCTCGAAAGAGAGATGCAACTTATCTAAAATAAAGGTGTATAAGCTTCTCGAAAGAGAGATGCCACTTATCAAAAATAAAGGTGGATAAGCTTCTCGGAAGAGAGATGCCACTTATCGAAAATAAAGTGGATAAGCTTCTCGAAAGAGAGGTGCCACTTATCGAAAATAAAGGTGGATAAGCTTCTCGAAAGAGAGATGCTACTTATAGAAAATAAAGGTGGATAAGCTTCTCGAAAGAGAGATGCCACTTATCGAAAATAAAGATGGACAAGTTTCTCGAAAGAGAGATGCCACTTATTGAAAATAAAAGTTGATAAGCTTCTGGAATGAGAGATGCAACTTATCAAAAATAAAGGTGGATAAGCTTCTCGAAAGAGAGATGCCGCTTATCGAAAATAAAGGTGGATAAGCTTCTCGAAAAAGAGATGCTGCTTATCAAAAATAAAGGTGGATAAGCTTCTCGAAAGAGAGATGCCACTTATCAAAAATAAAGATGGATAAGCTTCTCGAAAGAGAGATGCCAGTTATCGAAAATAAAGGTGGATAAGCTGCTCGAATGAGAGAAGCCACTTATCGAAAATAAAGGTGGATAAGCTTCTCGAAAGAGAGATGCCACTTATCAAAAATAAAGGTGGATAAGCTTCTCAAATGAGAGATGCCACTTATCGAAAATAAAGGTGGATAAGCTTCTCGAAAGAGAGATGCAACTTATCAAAAATAAAGGTGGATAAGCTTCTCGAAAGAGAGATTCCACTTATCGAAAATAAAGATGGATAAGCTTCTCGAAAGAGAGATGCCACTTATTGAAAATAAAAGTTGATAAGCTTCTGGAATGAGAGATGCAACTTATCAAAAATAAAGGTGGATAAACTTCTGGAAATGCCGCTTATCAAAAATAAAGGTGGATAAGCTTCTCGAAAGAGATGCCGCTTATCGAAAATAAACGTGGATAAGCTTCTCGAAAGAGAGATGCCGCTTATCAAAAATAAAGGTGGATAAGCTTCTCGAAAGACATATGCCGCTTATCGAAAATAAAGGTGGATAAGCATCTCGAAAGAGAGATGTCGCTTATCAAAAATAAAGGTGGATAAGCTTCTCTAAAGAGAGATGCCACTTATCGAAAATAAAGGTGGATAAGCTTCTCGAAAGAGAGATGACACTTATCGAAAATAAAGGTGGATAAGCTTCTCGAAATAGAGATGCCACTTATCGAAAATAAAGGTGGATAAGCTTCTCGAAAGAGAGGTGTTACTTATCAAAAATAAAGGTGGATAAGCTTCTCGAAAGAGAGATGCCACTTATCAAAAATAAAGATGGATAAGCTTCTCGAAAGAGAGATGCCACTTATCGAAAATAAAGATGGATAAGCTTCTGGAATGAGAGATGCAACTTATCGAAAATAAAGGTGGATAAGCTTCTCGAAAGAGAGATGCCGCTTATCAAAAATAAAGGTGGATAAGCTTCTCGAAAGAGAGATGCCGCTTATCAAAAATAAAGGTGGATAAGCTTCTCGAAAGAGAGATGCCACTTATCGAAAATAAAGATGGATAATCTTCTCGAAAGAGAGATGCCAGTTATCGAAAATAATGGTGGATAAGCTTCTCGAATGAGAGATGCCACTTATCGAAAATAAAGGTGGATAAGCTTCTCGAAAGAGAGATGCCACTTATCGAAAATAAAAGTGGATAAGCTTCTCAAAAGAGAGATGCCACTTATCAAAAATAAAGGTGGATAAGCTTCTCGAAAGAGAGATTCCACTTATTGAAAATAAAGATTGATAAGCTTCTCGAAAGATATATGCCACTTATTGAAAATAAAGGTGGATAAGCTTCTCGAAAGAGAGATGCCGCTTATCAAAAATAAAGGTGGATAAGCTTCTCTAAAGAGAGATGCCACTTATCGAAAATAAAGATGGATAAACTTCTGGAATGAGAGATGCAACTTATCGAAAATAAAGGTGGATAAGCTTCTCGAAAGAGAGATGCCGCTTATCAAAAATAAAGGTGGATAAGCTTCTCGAAAGAGAGATGCTGCTTATCAAAAATAAAGGTGGATAGGCTTCTCGAAAGAGAGATGCCACTTATCGAAAATAAAGATGGATAAGCTTCTCGAAAGAGAGATGCTAGTTATCGAAAATAAAGGTGGATAAGCTTCTCGAATGAGAGATGCCACTTATCGAAAATAAAGGTGGATAAGCTTCTCGAAAGAGAGATGCCACTTATCAAAAATAAAGGTCGATAAGCTTCTCGAAAGAGAGATGCCACATATCAAAAATAAAGGTGGATAAGCTTCTCGAAAGAGAGACGCCACTTATTGAAAATAAAGATTGATAAGCTTCTCGCAAGTTATATGCCACTTATTGAAAAAAAAGGTGGATAAGCTTCTCGAAAGAGAGATGCCACTTATCAAAAATAAAGATGGATAAGCTTCTCAAATGACAGATGCCACTTATCGAAAATAAAGATGGATAAGCTTCTCGAAAGAGAGATGCCACTTATCCAAAATAAAGGTGGATAAGCTTCTCGAATGACAGATGCCACTTATCGAAAATAAAGGTGGATAAGCTTCTCGAAAGAGAGATGCAACTTATCTAAAATAAAGGTGGATAACTTTATCGAAAGAGAGATGCCACTTATCCAAAATAAAGGTGGATAAGCTTCTCGGAAGAGAGATGCCACTTATCGAAAATAAAGTGGATAAGCTTCTCGAAAGGGAGATGCCACTTATCGACAATAAAGGTGGATAAGCTTCTTGAAAAAGAGATGCCACTTATAAAAAATAAAGGTGGATAAACTTCTCGAAAGAGAGATGCCACTTATCGAAAATAAAGATGGATAAGCTTCTCGAAAGAGAGATGCCACTTATCGAAAATAAAAGTTGATAAGATTCTCGAATGAGAGATGCCACTTATCGAAAATAAAGGTGGATAAGCTTCTCGAAAGAAAGATTCCACTTATCGAATATAATGGTGGACAAGCTTCTCGAAAAAGAGATGCCAGTTATCGAAAATAAAGGTGGACAAGCTTCTCGAAAAAGAGATGCCACTTATCGAAAATAAAGGTGTATAAGCTTCTCGAAAGAGAGATGCCACTTATCGAAAGTAAAGGTGGATAAGCTTCTCGAAAGAGAGATGAAACTTATCGAAAATAAAGGTGGATAAGCTTCTCGAAATAGAGATGCCACTTATCGAAAATAAAGGTGGATAAGCTTCTCGAAAGAGAGGTGCTACTTATCAAAAATAAAGGTGGATAAGCATCTCGAAAGAGAGATGCCACTTATCAAAAATAAAGATGGATAAGCTTCTCGAAAGAGAGATGCCACTTATCGAAAATAAAGATGGATAAGCTTCTGGAATGAGAGATGCAACTTATCGAAAATAAAGGTGGATAAGCTTCTCGAAAGAGAGATGCCGCTTATCAAAAATAAAGGTGGATAAGCTTCTCGAAAGAGAGATGCCGCTTATAAAAAATAAAGGTTGATAAGCTTCTCGAAAGAGAGATGCCACTTATCGAAAATAAAGATGGATAATCTTCTCGAAAGAGAGATGCCAGTTATCGAAAATAATGGTGGATAAGCTTCTCGAATGAGAGATGCCACTTATCGAAAATAAAGGTGGATAAGCTTCTCGAAAGAGAGATGCCACTTATCGAAAATAAAGGTGGATAAGCTTCTCAAAAGAGAGATGCCACTTATCAAAAATAAAGGTGGATAAGCTTCTCGAAAGAGAGATTCCACTTATTGAAAATAAAGATTGATAAGCTTCTCGAAAGATATATGCCACTTATTGAAAATAAAGGTGGATAAGCTTCTCGAAAGAGAGATGCCACTTATCCAAAATAAAGATGGATAAGCTTCTCAAATGAGAGATGCCACTTATCGAAAATAAAGGTGGATAAGCTTCTCGAAAGAGAGATGCAACTTATCTAAAATAAAGGTGTATAAGCTTCTCGAAAGAGAGATGCCACTTATCAAAAATAAAGGTGGATAAGCTTCTCGGAAGAGAGATGCCACTTATCGAAAATAAAGTGGATAAGCTTCTCGAAAGAGAGGTGCCACTTATCGAAAATAAAGGTGGATAAGCTTCTCGAAAGAGAGATGCTACTTATAGAAAATAAAGGTGGATAAGCTTCTCGAAAGAGAGATGCCACTTATCGAAAATAAAGATGGACAAGTTTCTCGAAAGAGAGATGCCACTTATTGAAAATAAAAGTTGATAAGCTTCTGGAATGAGAGATGCAACTTATCAAAAATAAAGGTGGATAAGCTTCTCGAAAGAGAGATGCCGCTTATCGAAAATAAAGGTGGATAAGCTTCTCGAAAAAGAGATGCTGCTTATCAAAAATAAAGGTGGATAAGCTTCTCGAAAGAGAGATGCCACTTATCAAAAATAAAGATGGATAAGCTTCTCGAAAGAGAGATGCCAGTTATCGAAAATAAAGGTGGATAAGCTGCTCGAATGAGAGAAGCCACTTATCGAAAATAAAGGTGGATAAGCTTCTCGAAAGAGAGATGCCACTTATCAAAAATAAAGGTGGATAAGCTTCTCAAATGAGAGATGCCACTTATCGAAAATAAAGGTGGATAAGCTTCTCGAAAGAGAGATGCAACTTATCAAAAATAAAGGTGGATAAGCTTCTCGAAAGAGAGATTCCACTTATCGAAAATAAAGATGGATAAGCTTCTCGAAAGAGAGATGCCACTTATTGAAAATAAAAGTTGATAAGCTTCTGGAATGAGAGATGCAACTTATCAAAAATAAAGGTGGATAAACTTCTGGAAATGCCGCTTATCAAAAATAAAGGTGGATAAGCTTCTCGAAAGAGATGCCGCTTATCGAAAATAAACGTGGATAAGCTTCTCGAAAGAGAGATGCCGCTTATCAAAAATAAAGGTGGATAAGCTTCTCGAAAGACATATGCCGCTTATCGAAAATAAAGGTGGATAAGCATCTCGAAAGAGAGATGTCGCTTATCAAAAATAAAGGTGGATAAGCTTCTCTAAAGAGAGATGCCACTTATCGAAAATAAAGGTGGATAAGCTTCTCGAAAGAGAGATGACACTTATCGAAAATAAAGGTGGATAAGCTTCTCGAAATAGAGATGCCACTTATCGAAAATAAAGGTGGATAAGCTTCTCGAAAGAGAGGTGTTACTTATCAAAAATAAAGGTGGATAAGCTTCTCGAAAGAGAGATGCCACTTATCAAAAATAAAGATGGATAAGCTTCTCGAAAGAGAGATGCCACTTATCGAAAATAAAGATGGATAAGCTTCTGGAATGAGAGATGCAACTTATCGAAAATAAAGGTGTATAAGCTTCTCGAAAGAGAGATGCCGCTTATCAAAAATAAAGGTGGATAAGCTTCTCGAAAGAGAGATGCCGCTTATCAAAAATAAAGGTGGATAAGCTTCTCGAAAGAGAGATGCCACTTATCGAAAATAAAGATGGATAATCTTCTCGAAAGAGAGATGCCAGTTATCGAAAATAATGGTGGATAAGCTTCTCGAATGAGAGATGCCACTTATCGAAAATAAAGGTGGATAAGCTTCTCGAAAGAGAGATGCCACTTATCGAAAATAAAAGTGGATAAGCTTCTCAAAAGAGAGATGCCACTTATCAAAAATAAAGGTGGATAAGCTTCTCGAAAGAGAGATTCCACTTATTGAAAATAAAGATTGATAAGCTTCTCGAAAGATATATGCCACTTATTGAAAATAAAGGTGGATAAGCTTCTCGAAAGAGAGATGCCACTTATCCAAAATAAAGATGGTTAAGCTTCTCAAATGAGAGATGTCACTTATCGAAAATAAAGGTGGATAAGCTTCTCGAAAGAGAGATGCAACTTATCTAAAATAAAGGTGGATAAGCTTCTCGAAAGAGAGATGCCACTTATCAAAAATAAAGGTGGATAAGCTTCTCGGAAGAGAGATGCCACTTATCGAAAATAAAGTGGATAAGCTTCTCGAAAGAGAGATGCCACTTATCGAAAATAAAGGTGGATAAGCTTCTCGAAAGAGAGATGCTACTTATCAAAAATAAAGGTGGATAAGCTTCTCGAAAGAGAGATGCCACTTATCGAAAATAAAGATGGATAAGTTTCTCGAAAGAGAGATGCCACTTATTGAAAATAAAAGTTGATAAGCTTCTGGAATGAGAGATGCAACTTATCAAAAATAAAGGTGGATAAGCTTCTCGAAAGAGAGATGCCGCTTATCGAAAATAAAGGTGGATAAGCTTCTCGAAAGAGAGATGCCGCTTATCAAAAATAAAGGTGGATAGGCTTCTCGAAAGAGAGATGCCACTTATCGAAAATAAAGATGGATAAGCTTCTCGAAAGAGAGATGCCAGTTATCGAAAATAAAGGTGGATAAGCTTCTCGAATGAGAGATGCCACTTATCGAAAATAAAGGTGGATAAGCTTCTCGAAAGAGAGATGCCGCTTATCAAAAATAAAGGTGGATAAGCTTCTCGAAAGACAGATGCCACATATCAAAAATAAAGGTGGATAAGCTTCTCGAAAGAGAGACGCCACTTATTGATAATAAAGATTGATAAGCATCTCGAAAGTTATATGCCACTTATTGAAAAAAAAGGTGGATAAGCTTCTCGAAAGAGAGATGCCACTTATCCAAAATAAAGATGGATAAGCTTCTCAAATGATAGATGCCACTTATCGAAAATAAAGATGGATAAGCTTCTCGAAAGAGAGATGCCACTTATCCAAAATAAAGGTGGATAAGCTTCTCGAATGACAGATGCCACTTATCGAAAATAAAGGTGGATATGCTTCTCGAAAGAGAGATGCAACTTATCTAAAATAAAGGTGGATAAGCTTATCGAAAGAGAGATGCCACTTATCCAAAATAAAGGTGGATAAGCTTCTCGAAAGAGAGATGCCACTTATCGAAAATAAAGTGGATAAGATTCTCGAAAGAGAGATGCCACTTATCGACAATAAAGGTGGATAAGCTTCTCGGAAGAGAGATGCCACTTATCAAAAATAAAAGTGGATAAACTTCTCGAAAGAGAGATGCCACTTATCGAAAATAAAGATGGATAAGCTTCTCGAAAGAGAGATGCCACTTATCGAAAATAAAAGTTGATAAGATTCTCGAATGATAGATGCCAATTATCGAAAAAAAAGGTGGATAAGCTTCTCGAAACAGAGATGCCACTTATCGAATATAATGGTGGACAAGCTTCTCGAAAAAGAGATGCCAGTTATCAAAAATTAAGGTGAACAAGCTTCTCGAAAAAGAGATGCAACTTTTCGAAAATAAAGGTGTATAAGCTTCTCGAAAGAGAGATGCCACTTATCGAAAATAAAGGTGGATAAGCTTCTCGAAAGAGAGATGACACTTATCGAAAATAAAGGTGGATAAGCTTCTCGAAAGAGAAATTCCACTTATCGAAAATAAAGGCGGATAAGTTTCTTGAAAGAGAGATGCTACTTATCAAAAATAAAGGTGGATAAGCTTCTCGAAAGAGAAATGTCACTTATCAAAAATAAAGATGGATAAGCTTCTCGAAAGAGAGATGCCAGTTATCGAAAATAAAGGTGGATAAGCTTCTCGAATGAGAGATGCCACTTATCGAAAATAAAGGTGGATAAGCTTCGTGAAAGAGAGATGCAACTTGTCTAAAATAAAGGTGGATAAGCTTCTCGAAAGAGAGATGCCACTTATCGAAAATAAAGGTGGATAAGCTTCTCGGAAGAGAGATGCCACTTATCGAAAATAAAGTGGATAAGCCTCTCAAAAGAGAGATGCCACTTATCGAAAATAAAGGTGGATAAGCTTCTCGAAAGAGAGGTGCTACTTATCAAAAATAAAGGTGGATAAGCTTCTCGAAAGAGAGATGCCACTTATCAAAAATAAAGATGGATAAGCTTCTCGAAAGAGAGATGCCACTTATCGAAAATAAAGATGGATAAGCTTCTAGAATGAGAGATGCAACTTATCGAAAATAAAGGTGGATAAGCTTCTCGAAAGAGAGATGCCGGTTATCAAAAATAAAGGTGGATAAGCTTCTCGAAAGAGAGATGCCGCTTATCAAAAATAAAGGTGGATAAGCTTCTCGAAAGAGAGATGCCACTTATCGAAAATAAAGATGGATAAGCTTCTCGAAAGAGAGATGCCAGTTATCGAAAATAAAGGTGGATAAGCTTCTCGAATGAGAGATGCCACTTATCAAAAATAAAAATGGATAAGCTTCTCGAAAGAGAGATGCCGCTTATCAAAAATAAAGGTGGATAAGCTTCTCTAAAGAGAGATGCCACTTATCGAAAATAAAGATGGATAAGCTTCTCGAAAGAGAGATGCCACTTATTGAAAATAAAAGTTGATAAGCTTCTGGAATGAGAGATGCAAATTATCAAAAATAAAGGAGGATAAGCTTCTGGAAATGCCGCTTATCGAAAATAAAGGTGGATAAGCTTCTCGAAAGAGAGATGCCGCTTATCGAAAATAAAGGTGGATAAGCTTCTCGAAAGAGAGATGCCGCTTATCAAAAATAAAGGTGGATAAGCTTCTCGAAAGACAGATGCCGCTTATCGAAAATAAAGGTGGATAAGCTTCTCGAAAGAGAGATGCCACTTATCGAAAATAAAGGTGGATAAGCTTCTCAAAAGAGACATGCCACTTATCAAAAATAAAGGTGGATAAGCTTCTCGAAAGAGAGATGCCACTTATTGAAAATAAAGATTGATAAGCTTCTCGAAAAAGATATGCCACTTATCCAAAATAAAGGTGGATAAGCTTCTCGAAAGAGAGATGCCGCTTATCGAAAATAAAGATGGATAAGCTTCTCGAAAGAGAGATGCCGCTTATCAAAAATAAAGGTGGATAAGCTTCTCTAAAGAGAGATGCCACTTATCGAAAATAAAGATGGATAAACTTCTGGAATGAGAGATGCAACTTATCGAAAATAAAGGTGGATAAGCTTCTCGAAAGAGAGATGCCGCTTATCAAAAATAAAGGTGGATAAGCTTCTCGAAAGAGAGATGCTGCTTATCAAAAATAAAGGTGGATAGGCTTCTCGAAAGAGAGATGCCACTTATCGAAAATAAAGATGGATAAGCTTCTCGAAAGAGAGATGCTAGTTATCGAAAATAAAGGTGGATAAGCTTCTCGAATGAGAGATGCCACTTATCGAAAATAAAGGTGGATAAGCTTCTCGAAAGAGAGATGCCACTTATCGAAAATAAAGGTCGATAAGCTTCTCGAAAGAGAGATGCCACATATCAAAAATAAAGGTGGATAAGCTTCTCGAAAGAGAGACGCCACTTATTGAAAATAAAGATTGATAAGCTTCTCGCAAGTTATATGCCACTTATTGAAAAAAAAGGTGGATAAGCTTCTCGAAAGAGAGATGCCACTTATCAAAAATAAAGATGGATAAGCTTCTCAAATGACAGATGCCACTTATCGAAAATAAAGATGGATAAGCTTCTCGAAAGAGAGATGCCACTTATCCAAAATAAAGGTGGATAAGCTTCTCGAATGACAGATGCCACTTATCGAAAATAAAGGTGGATAAGCTTCTCGAAAGAGAGATGCAACTTATCTAAAATAAAGGTGGATAACTTTATCGAAAGAGAGATGCCACTTATCCAAAATAAAGGTGGATAAGCTTCTCGGAAGAGAGATGCCACTTATCGAAAATAAAGTGGATAAGCTTCTCGAAAGGGAGATGCCACTTATCGACAATAAAGGTGGATAAGCTTCTTGAAAAAGAGATGCCACTTATAAAAAATAAAGGTGGATAAACTTCTCGAAAGAGAGATGCCACTTATCGAAAATAAAGATGGATAAGCTTCTCGAAAGAGAGATGCCACTTATCGAAAATAAAAGTTGATAAGATTCTCGAATGAGAGATGCCACTTATCGAAAATAAAGGTGGATAAGCTTCTCGAAAGAAAGATTCCACTTATCGAATATAATGGTGGACAAGCTTCTCGAAAAAGAGATGCCAGTTATCGAAAATAAAGGTGGACAAGCTTCTCGAAAAAGAGATGCCACTTATCGAAAATAAAGGTGTATAAGCTTCTCGAAAGAGAGATGCCACTTATCGAAAGTAAAGGTGGATAAGCTTCTCGAAAGAGAGATGAAACTTATCGAAAATAAAGGTGGATAAGCTTCTCGAAATAGAGATGCCACTTATCGAAAATAAAGGTGGATAAGCTTCTCGAAAGAGAGGTGCTACTTATCAAAAATAAAGGTGGATAAGCATCTCGAAAGAGAGATGCCACTTATCAAAAATAAAGATGGATAAGCTTCTCGAAAGAGAGATGCCACTTATCGAAAATAAAGATGGATAAGCTTCTGGAATGAGAGATGCAACTTATCGAAAATAAAGGTGGATAAGCTTCTCAAAAGAGAGATGCCGCTTATCAAAAATAAAGGTGGATAAGCTTCTCGAAAGAGAGATGCCGCTTATAAAAAATAAAGGTTGATAAGCTTCTCGAAAGAGAGATGCCACTTATCGAAAATAAAGATGGATAATCTTCTCGAAAGAGAGATGCCAGTTATCGAAAATAATGGTGGATAAGCTTCTCGAATGAGAGATGCCACTTATCGAAAATAAAGGTGGATAAGCTTCTCGAAAGAGAGATGCCACTTATCGAAAATAAAGGTGGATAAGCTTCTCAAAAGAGAGATGCCACTTATCAAAAATAAAGGTGGATAAGCTTCTCGAAAGAGAGATTCCACTTATTGAAAATAAAGATTGATAAGCTTCTCGAAAGATATATGCCACTTATTGAAAATAAAGGTGGATAAGCTTCTCGAAAGAGAGATGCCACTTATCCAAAATAAAGATGGATAAGCTTCTCAAATGAGAGATGCCACTTATCGAAAATAAAGGTGGATAAGCTTCTCGAAAGAGAGATGCAACTTATCTAAAATAAAGGTGTATAAGCTTCTCGAAAGAGAGATGCCACTTATCAAAAATAAAGGTGGATAAGCTTCTCGGAAGAGAGATGCCACTTATCGAAAATAAAGTGGATAAGCTTCTCGAAAGAGAGGTGCCACTTATCGAAAATAAAGGTGGATAAGCTTCTCGAAAGAGAGATGCTACTTATAGAAAATAAAGGTGGATAAGCTTCTCGAAAGAGAGATGCCACTTATCGAAAATAAAGATGGACAAGTTTCTCGAAAGAGAGATGCCACTTATTGAAAATAAAAGTTGATAAGCTTCTGGAATGAGAGATGCAACTTATCAAAAATAAAGGTGGATAAGCTTCTCGAAAGAGAGATGCCGCTTATCGAAAATAAAGGTGGATAAGCTTCTCGAAAAAGAGATGCTGCTTATCAAAAATAAAGGTGGATAAGCTTCTCGAAAGAGAGATGCCACTTATCAAAAATAAAGATGGATAAGCTTCTCGAAAGAGAGATGCCAGTTATCGAAAATAAAGGTGGATAAGCTGCTCGAATGAGAGAAGCCACTTATCGAAAATAAAGGTGGATAAGCTTCTCGAAAGAGAGATGCCACTTATCAAAAATAAAGGTGGATAAGCTTCTCAAATGAGAGATGCCACTTATCGAAAATAAAGGTGGATAAGCTTCTCGAAAGAGAGATGCAACTTATCAAAAATAAAGGTGGATAAGCTTCTCGAAAGAGAGATTCCACTTATCGAAAATAAAGATGGATAAGCTTCTCGAAAGAGAGA
The DNA here is from genome assembly GCA_963859935.3 of Lathyrus sativus. NCBI lineage: Eukaryota > Viridiplantae > Streptophyta > Magnoliopsida > Fabales > Fabaceae > Lathyrus > Lathyrus sativus. The sequence goes on along the minus strand of CAWUDS030002219.1, from coordinate 6,219,261 downwards.
TGCCACTTATTGAAAATAAAAGTTGATAAGCTTCTGGAATGAGAGATGCAACTTATCAAAAATAAAGGTGGATAAACTTCTGGAAATGCCGCTTATCAAAAATAAAGGTGGATAAGCTTCTCGAAAGAGATGCCGCTTATCGAAAATAAACGTGGATAAGCTTCTCGAAAGAGAGATGCCGCTTATCAAAAATAAAGGTGGATAAGCTTCTCGAAAGACATATGCCGCTTATCGAAAATAAAGGTGGATAAGCATCTCGAAAGAGAGATGTCGCTTATCAAAAATAAAGGTGGATAAGCTTCTCTAAAGAGAGATGCCACTTATCGAAAATAAAGGTGGATAAGCTTCTCGAAAGAGAGATGACACTTATCGAAAATAAAGGTGGATAAGCTTCTCGAAATAGAGATGCCACTTATCGAAAATAAAGGTGGATAAGCTTCTCGAAAGAGAGGTGTTACTTATCAAAAATAAAGGTGGATAAGCTTCTCGAAAGAGAGATGCCACTTATCAAAAATAAAGATGGATAAGCTTCTCGAAAGAGAGATGCCACTTATCGAAAATAAAGATGGATAAGCTTCTGGAATGAGAGATGCAACTTATCGAAAATAAAGGTGGATAAGCTTCTCGAAAGAGAGATGCCGCTTATCAAAAATAAAGGTGGATAAGCTTCTCGAAAGAGAGATGCCGCTTATCGAAAATAAAGGTGGATAAGCTTCTCGAAAGAGAGATGCCGCTTATCAAAAATAAAGGTGGATAAGCTTCTCGAAAGAGAGATGCCGCTTATCAAAAATAAAGGTGGATAAGCTTCTCGAAAGAGAGATGCCGCTTATCAAAAATAAAGGTGGATAAGCTTCTCGAAAGAGAGATGCCACTTATCGAAAATAAAGATGGATAATCTTCTCGAAAGAGAGATGCCAGTTATCGAAAATAATGGTGGATAAGCTTCTCGAATGAGAGATGCCACTTATCGAAAATAAAGGTGGATAAGCTTCTCGAAAGAGAGATGCCACTTATCGAAAATAAAAGTGGATAAGCTTCTCAAAAGAGAGATGCCACTTATCAAAAATAAAGGTGGATAAGCTTCTCGAAAGAGAGATTCCACTTATTGAAAATAAAGATTGATAAGCTTCTCGAAAGATATATGCCACTTATTGAAAATAAAGGTGGATAAGCTTCTCGAAAGAGAGATGCCACTTATCCAAAATAAAGATGGTTAAGCTTCTCAAATGAGAGATGTCACTTATCGAAAATAAAGGTGGATAAGCTTCTCGAAAGAGAGATGCAACTTATCTAAAATAAAGGTGGATAAGCTTCTCGAAAGAGAGATGCCACTTATCAAAAATAAAGGTGGATAAGCTTCTCGGAAGAGAGATGCCACTTATCGAAAATAAAGTGGATAAGCTTCTCGAAAGAGAGATGCCACTTATCGAAAATAAAGGTGGATAAGCTTCTCGAAAGAGAGATGCTACTTATCAAAAATAAAGGTGGATAAGCTTCTCGAAAGAGAGATGCCACTTATCGAAAATAAAGATGGATAAGTTTCTCGAAAGAGAGATGCCACTTATTGAAAATAAAAGTTGATAAGCTTCTGGAATGAGAGATGCAACTTATCAAAAATAAAGGTGGATAAGCTTCTCGAAAGAGAGATGCCGCTTATCGAAAATAAAGGTGGATAAGCTTCTCGAAAGAGAGATGCCGCTTATCAAAAATAAAGGTGGATAGGCTTCTCGAAAGAGAGATGCCACTTATCGAAAATAAAGATGGATAAGCTTCTCGAAAGAGAGATGCCAGTTATCGAAAATAAAGGTGGATAAGCTTCTCGAATGAGAGATGCCACTTATCGAAAATAAAGGTGGATAAGCTTCTCGAAAGAGAGATGCCGCTTATCAAAAATAAAGGTGGATAAGCTTCTCGAAAGACAGATGCCACATATCAAAAATAAAGGTGGATAAGCTTCTCGAAAGAGAGACGCCACTTATTGATAATAAAGATTGATAAGCATCTCGAAAGTTATATGCCACTTATTGAAAAAAAAGGTGGATAAGCTTCTCGAAAGAGAGATGCCACTTATCCAAAATAAAGATGGATAAGCTTCTCAAATGATAGATGCCACTTATCGAAAATAAAGATGGATAAGCTTCTCGAAAGAGAGATGCCACTTATCCAAAATAAAGGTGGATAAGCTTCTCGAATGACAGATGCCACTTATCGAAAATAAAGGTGGATATGCTTCTCGAAAGAGAGATGCAACTTATCTAAAATAAAGGTGGATAAGCTTATCGAAAGAGAGATGCCACTTATCCAAAATAAAGGTGGATAAGCTTCTCGAAAGAGAGATGCCACTTATCGAAAATAAAGTGGATAAGATTCTCGAAAGAGAGATGCCACTTATCGACAATAAAGGTGGATAAGCTTCTCGGAAGAGAGATGCCACTTATCAAAAATAAAAGTGGATAAACTTCTCGAAAGAGAGATGCCACTTATCGAAAATAAAGATGGATAAGCTTCTCGAAAGAGAGATTCCACTTATTGAAAATAAAGATTGATAAGCTTCTCGAAAGATATATGCCACTTATTGAAAATAAAGGTGGATAAGCTTCTCGAAAGAGAGATGCCACTTATCCAAAATAAAGATGGATAAGCTTCTCAAATGAGAGATGCCACTTATCGAAAATAAAGGTGGATAAGCTTCTCGAAAGAGAGATGCAACTTATCTAAAATAAAGGTGTATAAGCTTCTCGAAAGAGAGATGCCACTTATCAAAAATAAAGGTGGATAAGCTTCTCGGAAGAGAGATGCCACTTATCGAAAATAAAGTGGATAAGCTTCTCGAAAGAGAGGTGCCACTTATCGAAAATAAAGGTGGATAAGCTTCTCGAAAGAGAGATGCTACTTATAGAAAATAAAGGTGGATAAGCTTCTCGAAAGAGAGATGCCACTTATCGAAAATAAAGATGGACAAGTTTCTCGAAAGAGAGATGCCACTTATTGAAAATAAAAGTTGATAAGCTTCTGGAATGAGAGATGCAACTTATCAAAAATAAAGGTGGATAAGCTTCTCGAAAGAGAGATGCCGCTTATCGAAAATAAAGGTGGATAAGCTTCTCGAAAAAGAGATGCTGCTTATCAAAAATAAAGGTGGATAAGCTTCTCGAAAGAGAGATGTCACTTATCAAAAATAAAGATGGATAAGCTTCTCGAAAGAGAGATGCCAGTTATCGAAAATAAAGGTGGATAAGCTGCTCGAATGAGAGAAGCCACTTATCGAAAATAAAGGTGGATAAGCTTCTCGAAAGAGAGATGCCACTTATCAAAAATAAAGGTGGATAAGCTTCTCAAATGAGAGATGCCACTTATCGAAAATAAAGGTGGATAAGCTTCTCGAAAGAGAGATGCAACTTATCAAAAATAAAGGTGGATAAGCTTCTCGAAAGAGAGATTCCACTTATCGAAAATAAAGATGGATAAGCTTCTCGAAAGAGAGATGCCACTTATTGAAAATAAAAGTTGATAAGCTTCTGGAATGAGAGATGCAACTTATCAAAAATAAAGGTGGATAAACTTCTGGAAATGCCGCTTATCAAAAATAAAGGTGGATAAGCTTCTCGAAAGAGATGCCGCTTATCGAAAATAAACGTGGATAAGCTTCTCGAAAGAGAGATGCCGCTTATCAAAAATAAAGGTGGATAAGCTTCTCGAAAGACATATGCCGCTTATCGAAAATAAAGGTGGATAAGCATCTCGAAAGAGAGATGTCGCTTATCAAAAATAAAGGTGGATAAGCTTCTCTAAAGAGAGATGCCACTTATCGAAAATAAAGGTGGATAAGCTTCTCGAAAGAGAGATGACACTTATCGAAAATAAAGGTGGATAAGCTTCTCGAAATAGAGATGCCACTTATCGAAAATAAAGGTGGATAAGCTTCTCGAAAGAGAGGTGTTACTTATCAAAAATAAAGGTGGATAAGCTTCTCGAAAGAGAGATGCCACTTATCAAAAATAAAGATGGATAAGCTTCTCGAAAGAGAGATGCCACTTATCGAAAATAAAGATGGATAAGCTTCTGGAATGAGAGATGCAACTTATCGAAAATAAAGGTGGATAAGCTTCTCGAAAGAGAGATGCCGCTTATCAAAAATAAAGGTGGATAAGCTTCTCGAAAGAGAGATGCCGCTTATCAAAAATAAAGGTGGATAAGCTTCTCGAAAGAGAGATGCCACTTATCGAAAATAAAGATGGATAATCTTCTCGAAAGAGAGATGCCAGTTATCGAAAATAATGGTGGATAAGCTTCTCGAATGAGAGATGCCACTTATCGAAAATAAAGGTGGATAAGCTTCTCGAAAGAGAGATGCCACTTATCGAAAATAAAAGTGGATAAGCTTCTCAAAAGAGAGATGCCACTTATCAAAAATAAAGGTGGATAAGCTTCTCGAAAGAGAGATTCCACTTATTGAAAATAAAGATTGATAAGCTTCTCGAAAGATATATGCCACTTATTGAAAATAAAGGTGGATAAGCTTCTCGAAAGAGAGATGCCACTTATCCAAAATAAAGATGGTTAAGCTTCTCAAATGAGAGATGTCACTTATCGAAAATAAAGGTGGATAAGCTTCTCGAAAGAGAGATGCAACTTATCTAAAATAAAGGTGGATAAGCTTCTCGAAAGAGAGATGCCACTTATCAAAAATAAAGGTGGATAAGCTTATCGGAAGAGAGATGCCACTTATCGAAAATAAAGTGGATAAGCTTCTCGAAAGAGAGATGCCACTTATCGAAAATAAAGGTGGATAAGCTTCTCGAAAGAGAGATGCTACTTATCAAAAATAAAGGTGGATAAGCTTCTCGAAAGAGAGATGCCACTTATCGAAAATAAAGATGGATAAGTTTCTCGAAAGAGAGATGCCACTTATTGAAAATAAAAGTTGATAAGCTTCTGGAATGAGAGATGCAACTTATCAAAAATAAAGGTGGATAAGCTTCTCGAAAGAGAGATGCCGCTTATCGAAAATAAAGGTGGATAAGCTTCTCGAAAGAGAGATGCCGCTTATCAAAAATAAAGGTGGATAGGCTTCTCGAAAGAGAGATGCCACTTATCGAAAATAAAGATGGATAAGCTTCTCGAAAGAGAGATGCCAGTTATCGAAAATAAAGGTGGATAAGCTTCTCGAATGAGAGATGCCACTTATCGAAAATAAAGGTGGATAAGCTTCTCGAAAGAGAGATGCCGCTTATCAAAAATAAAGGTGGATAAGCTTCTCGAAAGACAGATGCCACATATCAAAAATAAAGGTGGATAAGCTTCTCGAAAGAGAGACGCCACTTATTGATAATAAAGATTGATAAGCATCTCGAAAGTTATATGCCACTTATTGAAAAAAAAGGTGGATAAGCTTCTCGAAAGAGAGATGCCACTTATCCAAAATAAAGATGGATAAGCTTCTCAAATGATAGATGCCACTTATCGAAAATAAAGATGGATAAGCTTCTCGAAAGAGAGATGCCACTTATCCAAAATAAAGGTGGATAAGCTTCTCGAATGACAGATGCCACTTATCGAAAATAAAGGTGGATATGCTTCTCGAAAGAGAGATGCAACTTATCTAAAATAAAGGTGGATAAGCTTATCGAAAGAGAGATGCCACTTATCCAAAATAAAGGTGGATAAGCTTCTCGAAAGAGAGATGCCACTTATCGAAAATAAAGTGGATAAGATTCTCGAAAGAGAGATGCCACTTATCGACAATAAAGGTGGATAAGCTTCTCGGAAGAGAGATGCCACTTATCAAAAATAAAAGTGGATAAACTTCTCGAAAGAGAGATGCCACTTATCGAAAATAAAGATGGATAAGCTTCTCGAAAGAGAGATGCCACTTATCGAAAATAAAAGTTGATAAGATTCTCGAATGATAGATGCCAATTATCGAAAAAAAAGGTGGATAAGCTTCTCGAAACAGAGATGCCACTTATCGAATATAATGGTGGACAAGCTTCTCGAAAAAGAGATGCCAGTTATCAAAAATTAAGGTGGACAAGCTTCTCGAAAAAGAGATGCAACTTTTCGAAAATAAAGGTGTATAAGCTTCTCGAAAGAGAGATGCCACTTATCGAAAATAAAGGTGGATAAGCTTCTCGAAAGAGAGATGACACTTATCGAAAATAAAGGTGGATAAGCTTCTCGAAAGAGAAATTCCACTTATCGAAAATAAAGGCGGATAAGTTTCTTGAAAGAGAGATGCTACTTATCAAAAATAAAGGTGGATAAGCTTCTCGAAAGAGAAATGTCACTTATCAAAAATAAAGATGGATAAGCTTCTCGAAAGAGAGATGCCAGTTATCGAAAATAAAGGTGGATAAGCTTCTCGAATGAGAGATGCCACTTATCGAAAATAAAGGTGGATAAGCTTCGTGAAAGAGAGATGCAACTTGTCTAAAATAAAGGTGGATAAGCTTCTCGAAAGAGAGATGCCACTTATCGAAAATAAAGGTGGATAAGCTTCTCGGAAGAGAGATGCCACTTATCGAAAATAAAGTGGATAAGCCTCTCAAAAGAGAGATGCCACTTATCGAAAATAAAGGTGGATAAGCTTCTCGAAAGAGAGGTGCTACTTATCAAAAATAAAGGTGGATAAGCTTCTCGAAAGAGAGATGCCACTTATCAAAAATAAAGATGGATAAGCTTCTCGAAAGAGAGATGCCACTTATCGAAAATAAAGATGGATAAGCTTCTAGAATGAGAGATGCAACTTATCGAAAATAAAGGTGGATAAGCTTCTCGAAAGAGAGATGCCGGTTATCAAAAATAAAGGTGGATAAGCTTCTCGAAAGAGAGATGCCGCTTATCAAAAATAAAGGTGGATAAGCTTCTCGAAAGAGAGATGCCACTTATCGAAAATAAAGATGGATAAGCTTCTCGAAAGAGAGATGCCAGTTATCGAAAATAAAGGTGGATAAGCTTCTCGAATGAGAGATGCCACTTATCAAAAATAAAAATGGATAAGCTTCTCGAAAGAGAGATGCCGCTTATCAAAAATAAAGGTGGATAAGCTTCTCGAAAGACATATGCCGCTTATCGAAAATAAAGGTGGATAAGCATCTCGAAAGAGAGATGTCGCTTATCAAAAATAAAGGTGGATAAGCTTCTCTAAAGAGAGATGCCACTTATCGAAAATAAAGGTGGATAAGCTTCTCGAAAGAGAGATGACACTTATCGAAAATAAAGGTGGATAAGCTTCTCGAAATAGAGATGCCACTTATCGAAAATAAAGGTGGATAAGCTTCTCGAAAGAGAGGTGTTACTTATCAAAAATAAAGGTGGATAAGCTTCTCGAAAGAGAGATGCCACTTATCAAAAATAAAGATGGATAAGCTTCTCGAAAGAGAGATGCCACTTATCGAAAATAAAGATGGATAAGCTTCTGGAATGAGAGATGCAACTTATCGAAAATAAAGGTGGATAAGCTTCTCGAAAGAGAGATGCCGCTTATCAAAAATAAAGGTGGATAAGCTTCTCGAAAGAGAGATGCCGCTTATCAAAAATAAAGGTGGATAAGCTTCTCGAAAGAGAGATGCCACTTATCGAAAATAAAGATGGATAATCTTCTCGAAAGAGAGATGCCAGTTATCGAAAATAATGGTGGATAAGCTTCTCGAATGAGAGATGCCACTTATCGAAAATAAAGGTGGATAAGCTTCTCGAAAGAGAGATGCCACTTATCGAAAATAAAAGTGGATAAGCTTCTCAAAAGAGAGATGCCACTTATCAAAAATAAAGGTGGATAAGCTTCTCGAAAGAGAGATTCCACTTATTGAAAATAAAGATTGATAAGCTTCTCGAAAGATATATGCCACTTATTGAAAATAAAGGTGGATAAGCTTCTCGAAAGAGAGATGCCACTTATCCAAAATAAAGATGGTTAAGCTTCTCAAATGAGAGATGTCACTTATCGAAAATAAAGGTGGATAAGCTTCTCGAAAGAGAGATGCAACTTATCTAAAATAAAGGTGGATAAGCTTCTCGAAAGAGAGATGCCACTTATCAAAAATAAAGGTGGATAAGCTTCTCGGAAGAGAGATGCCACTTATCGAAAATAAAGTGGATAAGCTTCTCGAAAGAGAGATGCCACTTATCGAAAATAAAGGTGGATAAGCTTCTCGAAAGAGAGATGCTACTTATCAAAAATAAAGGTGGATAAGCTTCTCGAAAGAGAGATGCCACTTATCGAAAATAAAGATGGATAAGTTTCTCGAAAGAGAGATGCCACTTATTGAAAATAAAAGTTGATAAGCTTCTGGAATGAGAGATGCAACTTATCAAAAATAAAGGTGGATAAGCTTCTCGAAAGAGAGATGCCGCTTATCGAAAATAAAGGTGGATAAGCTTCTCGAAAGAGAGATGCCGCTTATCAAAAATAAAGGTGGATAGGCTTCTCGAAAGAGAGATGCCACTTATCGAAAATAAAGATGGATAAGCTTCTCGAAAGAGAGATGCCAGTTATCGAAAATAAAGGTGGATAAGCTTCTCGAATGAGAGATGCCACTCATCGAAAATAAAGGTGGATAAGCTTCTCGAAAGAGAGATGCCGCTTATCAAAAATAAAGGTGGATAAGCTTCTCGAAAGACAGATGCCACATATCAAAAATAAAGGTGGATAAGCTTCTCGAAAGAGAGACGCCACTTATTGATAATAAAGATTGATAAGCATCTCGAAAGTTATATGCCACTTATTGAAAAAAAAGGTGGATAAGCTTCTCGAAAGAGAGATGCCACTTATCCAAAATAAAGATGGATAAGCTTCTCAAATGATAGATGCCACTTATCGAAAATAAAGATGGATAAGCTTCTCGAAAGAGAGATGCCACTTATCCAAAATAAAGGTGGATAAGCTTCTCGAATGACAGATGCCACTTATCGAAAATAAAGGTGGATATGCTTCTCGAAAGAGAGATGCAACTTATCTAAAATAAAGGTGGATAAGCTTATCGAAAGAGAGATGCCACTTATCCAAAATAAAGGTGGATAAGCTTCTCGAAAGAGAGATGCCACTTATCGAAAATAAAGTGGATAAGATTCTCGAAAGAGAGATGCCACTTATCGACAATAAAGGTGGATAAGCTTCTCGGAAGAGAGATGCCACTTATCAAAAATAAAAGTGGATAAACTTCTCGAAAGAGAGATGCCACTTATCGAAAATAAAGATGGATAAGCTTCTCGAAAGAGAGATGCCACTTATCGAAAATAAAAGTTGATAAGATTCTCGAATGATAGATGCCAATTATCGAAAAAAAAGGTGGATAAGCTTCTCGAAACAGAGATGCCACTTATCGAATATAATGGTGGACAAGCTTTTCGAAAAAGAGATGCCAGTTATCAAAAATTAAGGTGGACAAGCTTCTCGAAAAAGAGATGCAACTTTTCGAAAATAAAGGTGTATAAGCTTCTCGAAAGAGAGATGCCACTTATCGAAAATAAAGGTGGATAAGCTTCTCGAAAGAGAGATGACACTTATCGAAAATAAAGGTGGATAAGCTTCTCGAAAGAGAAATTCCACTTATCGAAAATAAAGGCGGATAAGTTTCTTGAAAGAGAGATGCTACTTATCAAAAATAAAGGTGGATAAGCTTCTCGAAAGAGAAATGTCACTTATCAAAAATAAAGATGGATAAGCTTCTCGAAAGAGAGATGCCAGTTATCGAAAATAAAGGTGGATAAGCTTCTCGAATGAGAGATGCCACTTATCGAAAATAAAGGTGGATAAGCTTCGTGAAAGAGAGATGCAACTTGTCTAAAATAAAGGTGGATAAGCTTCTCGAAAGAGAGATGCCACTTATCGAAAATAAAGGTGGATAAGCTTCTCGGAAGAGAGATGCCACTTATCGAAAATAAAGTGGATAAGCCTCTCAAAAGAGAGATGCCACTTATCGAAAATAAAGGTGGATAAGCTTCTCGAAAGAGAGGTGCTACTTATCAAAAATAAAGGTGGATAAGCTTCTCGAAAGAGAGATGCCACTTATCAAAAATAAAGATGGATAAGCTTCTCGAAAGAGAGATGCCACTTATCGAAAATAAAGATGGATAAGCTTCTAGAATGAGAGATGCAACTTATCGAAAATAAAGGTGGATAAGCTTCTCGAAAGAGAGATGCCGGTTATCAAAAATAAAGGTGGATAAGCTTCTCGAAAGAGAGATGCCGCTTATCAAAAATAAAGGTGGATAAGCTTCTCGAAAGAGAGATGCCACTTATCGAAAATAAAGATGGATAAGCTTCTCGAAAGAGAGATGCCAGTTATCGAAAATAAAGGTGGATAAGCTTCTCGAATGAGAGATGCCACTTATCAAAAATAAAAATGGATAAGCTTCTCGAAAGAGAGATGCCGCTTATCAAAAATAAAGGTGGATAAGCTTCTCTAAAGAGAGATGCCACTTATCGAAAATAAAGATGGATAAGCTTCTGGAATGAGAGATGCAACTTATCGAAAATAAAGGTGGATAAGCTTCTCGAAAGAGAGATGCCGCTTATCGAAAATAAAGGTGGATAAGCTTCTCGAAAGAGAGATGCCACTTATCAAAAATAAAGGTGGATAAGCTTCTCGAAAGAGAGATGCCACTTATTGAAAATAAAGATTGATAAGCTTCTCAAAAGAGATATGCCACTTATTGAAAATAAAGGTGGATAAGCTTCTCGAAAGAGAGATGCCAGTTATCCAAAATAAAGATGGATAAGCTTCTCAAATGAGAGATGCCACTTTTCGAAAATAAAGGTGGATAAGCTTCTCGAAAGAGAGATGCAACTTATCTAAAATAAAGGTGGATAAGCTTCTCGAAAGAGAGATGCCACTTATCAAAAATAAAGGTGGATAAGCTTCTCGAAAGAGAGATGACACTTATCGAAAATAAAGTGGATAAGCTTCTCGAAAGAGAGATGCCACTTATCGAAAATAAAGGTGGATAAGCTTCTCGAAAGAGAGATGCTACTTATCAAAAATAAAGGTGGATAAGCTTCTCGAAAGAGAGATGCCACTTATCGAAAATAAAGATAGATAAGCTTCTCGAAAGAGAGATGCCACTTATTGAAAATAAAAGTTGATAAGCTTCTGGAATGAGAGATGCAACTTATCAAAAATAAAGGTAGATAAGCTTCTCGAAAGAGAGATGCCGCTTATCAAAAATAAAGGTGGATAAGCTTCTCGAAAGAGAGGTGCCGCTTATCAAAAATAAAGGTGGATAAGCTTCTCGAAAGAGAGATGCCACTTATCAAAAATAAAGATGGATAAGCTTCTCGAAAGAGAGATGCCAATTATCGAAAATAAAGGTGGATAAGCTGCTCGAATGAGAGATGCCACTTATCGAAAATAATGGTGGATAAGCTTCTCGAAAGAGAGATGCCACTTATCGAAAATAAAGGTGGATAAGCTTCTTGAAAGAGAGATGCCACTTATCAAAAATAAAGGTGGATAAGCTTCTCGAAAGAGAGATTCCACTTATTGAAAATAAAGGTGTATAAGCTTCTCGAAAGAGAGATGCCACTTATCGAAAATAAAGGGGGATAAGCTTCTCGAAAGAGAGATGCCACTTATCAAAAATAAAGGTGGATAAGCTTCTCGAAAGAGAGATGCCACTTATCAAAAATAAAGGTGGATAAGCTTCTCAAAAGAGAGATACCACTTATTGAAAATAAAGATGGATAAGCTTCTCGAAAGAGATATGCCACTTATTGAAAATAAAGGTGGATAAGCTTCTCGAATGAGAGATGCCACTTATCGAAAATAAAGGTGGATAAGCTTCTCGAAAGAGAGATGTTGTTAGAACACAGATTGGGGTTTCTTATATCTCTATGTTTTGATGATAACTTTTATGGAATTTTTTAGTAAGAAAATATACTCTCTAAAACTTGTTCAAGTATTATTGTTTCAGGTATAAAATATAAAACTCTTAAAGAAGCAACATACATAAGTACAAGAAACTATGCAAAGCTCTGAAGTATCAGATGCAAGACTATCAGAAGATTCTGAAGCGCTGCTAGAAGAATCTGAAGCAGAAGCTGCAGAATGATCTGAAGTGTTGCTGAAAGAATAGTTGAAAGCTTTGATCAAATCAGACTCTAAAGTTCATTTCACTGCAAGAACAGAGGCTCTGATCATCAGACTCTAATCAAATAATATTCACGCTCAAGCACATACTGCTGCACACTCTGATGAAGACTCTGATCAATATTGAGACTATGATATATCAAGTTCTGATCGTCTATCAAGCTCTGATCATCTCAAACATTTCAGCTCTGATCATCTTAAAGTATTTCATTCATTTAAGCATGCTACAAGTTCTAAAGTGCAGATTATGAAGACTTCATCCTGAAGGAAGCTTGTTGAAGAAGCTGTAAACTTGATTGGACATGGTGCTACTTTCAAAGTAACCAACGGCTATTTTGTCCAAAGAAGTGATGTGGTGCAAATCCCAAGGCTTCTACAACCATACCTTTCCTGCAGAAAGCATATCTCTGCCCATACTTTTTGGTAATGAAAAGTCTTACAATCTAATGTTATATTCAGCTGCACATCACTCAAAGCATTTGGAAAAGCTATAAAAGGAGAACTTCTACAACATTTTGAAGCTGCTAATTTCCTACTCACCACTTGCTCATTGCTAGTTCACTCAGAAAGAAGTACACGCTTGATTCATCTAAGTGAAAATCTCACAAAGATCTTATTCATTTGATCTCTCATAAAACTGTATAGTTTTTGTTGTTGTACTTAATCTTAAGTGTAAATATCACAGTTGTGATATAGCTTATTAGAAGCATTCAAACACTTGTTAGTTTATATTAATTTGTAAGAAGTTCCTTAAGAAGACTAAGGTGTGGTCAGTAGTTCTTGAGAAGACTAAGACAGTTGTTCTTAGTGCTTACTATTGTAATCAGTTGATTAATAGTGGATTAAGTCCTTGTGGAGAAAGGCAAATCATCTTTGATAAGGTGGACTGGAGTAGTTGAGTTCAACGAACCAGGATAAAAATCTTGAGTTGTTTTTATTGCCATATTTCTTAAAACTCTTATTCAACCCCCCTTCTAAGTGTTTTTTCTCACCTTCAGTTGGCATCAGAGCTCTGGTTCTGTTTGTGCTATAACTTAACCGTGACCAGAAAAGATCCAGTGGGAAAAACTCTTGATACTCTTGGTTGATATACATTACGGCTACTGAAACTTCAACACCCAACAACAACAAATATAAGGAAAGAGTCAGCACAAAACCTCTCATGTTTGATGGAGAAAAATTTGACTATTGGAAAGATAGACTAGAAAGTTTCTTTCTAGGATTTGATGCTGATCTTTGGGACTTAGTTATTGATGGATATGTTCATCCCACTGATGGGAATGGCAAGAAAGTTGACAGAAAATCAATGACTGATGAGCAAAAGAAGGAATTCAGAAATCACCACAAGGCTAGAACTATCTTGCTAAATGCTATATCTCATACTGAGTATGAGAAAATAACCAACAGAGAAACTGCCTTTGATATATTTGAATCCTTGAAGATGACTCATGAAGGGAACTCTCAAGTTAAAGAAACCAAGGCTCTGGCGCTGATCCAGAAGTATGAAGCTTTCAAGATGGAAGAATTTGAATCTATTGAAGCAATGTTTTCCAGATTCCAGATTCTCACTGCTGGTCTAAAGGTTCTAGACAAGGGTTACTCTACAGCAGATCATGTCAAGAAAATAATCAGAAGCTTGCCAACCAGATGGAGACCCATGGTCATTGCTCTGAAGCTGGCAAAGGATCTGAACAAGATTACGCTGGAGGAACTAATCAGTTATCTAAGGAGTCATGAGATTGAACTAGAGGAAGATGAGCCTCTAATGAAAGGTAAGTCAATTGCTTTAAAATCTAATAAATCTGTTAAAGCATTGCAAGTAATAGAAGAAAGCTCTGAAGAGTCTGCTTCTGAAGATGAAGAAGAACTACCCTTGCTGTCCCAAAGAATCAACAAACTCTGGAAGAATAAGCAAAGGAAGTTCAAGAACTTTAGAAAACCAGATCAACACAGAATCTTCTGGGCACAGAAGATCTGGAGAACACTCTGGATACAGAAGATCTGGAGAATCCTCTGGACACAGACGATCTGGAAAAAGAGAGGTTGTTTGCTATGAATGCAAAGAACCTGGGCACTACAAGAGTGAATGTCCAAAGCTTCAGAAGGAGAACCCAAAAAGAAAGTCAGATCACAAAAAGAAAGTTCTGATGGCTACCTGGGATGACTCAGATGCATCTGATTTGTCATCAGAGTCAGAAGAGGAATGTGTAAATGTAGCATTTATGGCTGACATTGAAGACAGTGCTGAATCATCTAGATCAGAATCAGAATCTGATCTTGAGGAGGTATTTGCTGAACTTTCTAGACAGGAACTTGTTGAAAGTCTATCTGATATTCTTGAAAACTATAGCAAAGTTAAACTCAAATACAAAACGCTTCTAAGGCATATTGAATTTGAGAGTAACAAGTTTGAATCAGAAATAGCTGAACTAAAAGCTGAAAATCTTAAATTGAAAAATAATTTAGAATCTGCTCAACTAAACTCTGATTCAAAATCTGAACCATGCTCTAAAAATATTTTACAAGAGTATGACTATAGTTTCATGAAGTTTCTAACTAAAAGCCTAGATAGAAGCAAAATGGCTTCAATGATCTATGGTATTAGCAGAAACTATACTTTGGTATTTTGATGTTCTGGTATTTTCTTGCCAAAGTGGAATTCTGGTTCAACTCAGTCAGCAGCACATCAGTCTTGATCCCTTATTTGCAGTTGCATTTTCATCTGCATATTAACATTTGCATGTATTTATGATTTCAGGTGTTCATTTTTCCTTTGATTCTAGTGATCTGACCTGTTGTCAATATGGAGTCTGGTTTGAAAAAGACTATCACTTACATGTTCCCGATGCCAGAGTTAGGACCTTTTTTTGGTCTCATTTCTGTGGCCGATCATTGTGTTATGGAAGACTTTAAGAAGGATTATGGGAAGATTTTGAGTTTTGTCCGTAAAACCTCAAGATATGAACTAGGAGCCATCCATACTTTATTGCAGTTCTACAACCCTCAGCTACGATGCTTCAGTTTCCATGGTTATGTCTTAGTGCCTACCTTGGAGGAGTTTGCTTTGTTGATGGGAGTTCTTGTCTTAGAGAAGATGCCTTTCTTCCACTCTGAAGAAGAACCTGACCTGACAAAGTTGGCCAATGCTCTTCATTTGAGTAAGTCTGAGTTAGATAGTAAGGTTGTATGGAGAAATGGAGTCTCTAGTTTTCCATTGGCATTCTTAGTAGGTAAGGCTCAGCATTTTTCTAAGGAGGGTTGTTGGGTGGTCTTCAACGTTGTTCTAGCTTTATGCATATATGGCATAGTTTTGTTTCCCAACATACCAGAAATTGTTGATATGGATGCCTTTCACATTTTCGCTTCCAGGAATCCTGTACCTACTCTTGTGGGAGACGTATATCATTCAGTATATTACAAGAATGAGAAGAGAAGAGGAAAGAATGTTTCTTGTTGTGAGCCACTCCTTCATAAATGCTTTATGGAGCATCTTCCTCGAGCTGGAACTTTTATTGATATGTCAGACACATTGAATTGGTCAGAAAGACTCATGGGTTTGACATCTGAGAATATTGTCTGGTTTAATCGAGATCTTATTGGCGTGGAGATTATCTTTAGCTGCGGAAACTTTCCTAATGTTCCTCTGATAGGAAGGAAGGGTGGTATCAACTACAATCCTGCTCTTGCTATCCGACAATTTGGTTACACTTTGAAAGAACCCCCGAAGGAGGAGGAAATACAGGAATCGTTGTATTTCACAGGAACGGCTGATTGTGATACTTTAGCCAGGTTGGAAAAGGCTTGGGGAAGAATCCACCGTAAAGGAAAATTTTCTTTGGGTAAAGGTGACTGTAGAGCCTATGAACCTTATGTGGATTGTGTTGTACCCCAAAATTTGACCAACCTTTTCTTCTTAACTTGGTTTATGTTTCTCTGCATTTTGCATTTCTGCATATCATAGGATTTGTTCTTGGGACATGGGATCAAGATATTTCTGTGGCTTAGGGTTCCTTTTTGTGGCAAGAGTCTGAACAATGAGCATCAGAGGCTCGGCATTTATTTTGCCCATCGATCGATCGGTCGATTTTAGTTTATTCAACAGGTTATTTTCGGCTCAGGATACAACATACAGGGTATCTCAGACGTTCTTACAGTTACCATGTTCAAGAATGGTTTTCAGAGGCATAACAGGGTTCAGAACAAGTGGCAACGGGTAATTGCACAGAATTCCCTCCATTTGGCGCCAAATTTTGGCATTTTTGAACTGAGTAACCGGTTACCCTATATTGAGTAACCGGTTACTTCGAGCAAAATTGGCCAAAAATTTGAATTTTCA
Source organism: Lathyrus sativus (assembly GCA_963859935.3). Taxonomy (NCBI): domain Eukaryota; kingdom Viridiplantae; phylum Streptophyta; class Magnoliopsida; order Fabales; family Fabaceae; genus Lathyrus; species Lathyrus sativus. Next base: position 6,202,836 of record CAWUDS030002219.1, on the reverse strand, counting down.
GCATGTGCAATTTCCAACCATTTTCAACCATTGATTTGATTTGATCATCATGGAAGGATCTAGAATTGTTTAATTTTCACCATTTTCCTCCAATTTTTCACCACAGTGGTTATCCCTCGCCAGCCAAGGAGTTAGGCAGTCACAATCCTTTCAACAAGTCAGACAAGCTGGTGTGACACGATTTGTTCCCAAAAAAAAGAAGAGAAAAAAAAGAGAAAAGAAGCCAGCTAAGTCGAATCTTGAAAACAAGTGGCTTAGGAAAAAATTAGGGCATCCCGCTGGACATCAAAATCGAAAATTCGAAAGAATTAGTCTAGGAAAAAATTAGGGAAAATAAAAAAAAGCGGAAGAGGAAAAGGAGGACAAAAGAAAAATCCTCGATAAAGAACAAGTTGTGTGATTCTAGGCACCAAAGACGAAAAGCGAGTGACTGTCACTCCGAAAACATGTGGTTTCCTGAACCATCACTCCTGTCATTCAACCTTTGAGAGGTGAGCGCTTATGTTGAATTAGCTGAATATAGGATTGGAGAACGTCAAGGTGTGGGTACAAATAAATTTTGAGCCAAAAATACTTTTTTCTAAAACTGTGAACCTGGCCTCGTTACAACCCTCAAAAGTCCTAATTAAAGCAGGGTTTATTTTGAAGGCGTAGTTCAATGAGGTAGCGATCCTGACTCCCATGAGTTGTGCTAACAGACACCGTTGGTATTGCATGTGCATATTGTCATTTTAAAAAAAAAATAAGTGTTGCATTTTAACTAGTGACACATTCACCAAGTTTGGCGACATCTTTTCAACAAAAACTTCAAGAGTAGCATACGCGTTGTGTTAGAATTTTCATTCTCAAATTAAAAATTTTCTTCTTGCATACAGGTATTTGGCATCAGTGAGATATACATAATGAATGCTAGTCAGGAAATCTTATCTTGTCAGGAGGAAATTTCAGGACAGGACCGTATGGCCAATGGACTCGGTCAGAAGAGGCCAATCTGGGGCAGTTACGTCAGTGAGTTCCCCAAAAGTTTAGTTAATATGGGGCAGATATTTCGAGAAATCTCTCTAAGGATCGGTTAATCTGGGGCAATCAAGTCGAGAGTCAACAAATGTTTCGAAGACCAATCAGACAGGGGCAAAGTTTTTCAAGGGCTCATTTTGGAATAGATCATTTCAAGAACATGAAGTCTCCAACAAGCTGGCATATTTGGTCATTACCCCAACAGAGAAGTGAGGCTGGCCTCACCCCCTAGTAGAGTGGGTATCATCTTTGGTCTTCTCTCCCTAGTAGGTTGCTGTTGTACCCTAAAATTTGACCAATTGTTTCTTATATTTGGCTTAGGTTTCGATTCATTTTGCATTTGCATCTGCATACTGCATACTGTGCATTTTTTCAGCCAGATTGATTTTATCAGGATTACATCCCTTTTCCTCAAGTTACAGACGATTCAAACCATTTCGGATAAGGAGTTTTAGTGTGGAATTTGCGCTCTGCCCGGTGATTCAGTCTATGCTGTTGTTTTTGGGGATATTTCGGTATCCGTTTTTTACCGTTTATTTCGTTACTTTCTCGCATTCTCTGATTTAATTGCTTTGCATTAGAGTTATCTTGTTTTTCTAGATTTTATTTCGTTAATTTTTGGCAGAGAAAATACATTTTAAATAGGTTTTATCTCTTATTTTCTATTTTTAGATTTAGTTTTAATATAGATGTTAAATAATATTTTCTAGGAATTAATTGTTTTTAGAATACTAGGTTTTTTTATTTTAGAATTAATTCTTTTTAGATTTTTTATTAGAATTTATTAATCTAGTTAAAATTGATTAGAAGTTAAGGCTGGGATTTAATTTGTTATCATTAGAATATTAGTTTTTGTTTTTAGATTAACCTCATATTAGATTAATTAATCTTTAATAGATTTTGAGTTTTAATCTCAATTTACAATCAGATTTTGTTATTAACGATAGTTTATTAGAGTCTTTAGTTAGATTTTTTTTTCATTAATTGATTTGGTTTTAAAGAGGGGAACACGTTGCATCACCTTGTGTGATTAAGTCAGCTTGCTTTGATTTTGGTTCATCATTTATATTAATCAGCTTTTAATTTCAGCTTTATTCATTATCTGTCAGTGTAATTAATAAGTCGGTCAACTAATGCGATTTCTGCATGCCAAGTGTCAGGGCTATAAGTAGCCCTGTTCATTCTCTCTCTCCAAGACGGACACGTTTCCCAATAGACCCTGGACGACCAGAAAATTGACGGTCGCCGCTGTTCTTTAGCTCGCCGGAAAACTCAACACCTTCATCAGTTTTTTTTCCAGATCTTCATACGATCTTCAAACCTTCATCATAATTTCAAACGATTTTCCATAAACTCATCATATTCATACAACCTTCATATCAATTTTTCCAAAATTTCTTCATCACATTCATACATATTGTCCAGATTTCATCTTCATCGTTAGATCTAACACATCCACATCCACTGTCTTCATCAGCTTCATCAATATTCATAACACCTCCAAACAATTCTTCCGGAAACCCTCCATCAACTTCAAACACTTTGTTTTCATCGATTTCATCATCCAAACCCAGATATGCATCATCTTCGGACAGATCCACCATCGCACAGCTCAATTTCTTCAAACTCGCCTTACACGAACAAGCTACCGATCTAAACACCAAACCTTCCATGAACAAACCTCCATCTAATTTTCAAATTTCAATTGAACCATTTCTTCCGTGAATTCTTCAATCTCAAACCAAATCCATCTTCACCTCACACGATCCGGATCCAAAAACTACAATCCTTCATCGCTAATCTCCGAACCTAAATCTCTTCAAATTCCAGATCTGGACCTTCAAACCACCATTAAAAAACTCTCAACTCCGATTCAACCCTCATCATCCTTGGATTCAACAGATGAGTGAGAATGAACTCGGATCCTAGCGTAAAAGAGGAAGATAGAACCAACAACCTACCACCGTGTTCAACCTCGTTCAACATCCAAAGCTCAACCTAGGTTCAACGACGATGACGCTCCAACCATCTTCCTGCAACATCTATCAAGCTTACATCCTTTTTTTCAATCAGATTTCAGGCGTCTCCATATCAATTAACAGGGATTGGACCAAGCATTTGGATTATTGTGATTTTGGGGATTTGTTGCTTTCGTCTATTTTTATAGGTTATACGTAGGTGATGGTGATGTTTGAAGGGAACGGAACTGAGAGTATGAAGGACGGAGACTTTGGTCGGCTTGAATGGAGACAACGAAGCTAGGTTGTACGCAGGTGATGATGTTGAAGAAGCGGGAAGCTTGGGCGTAGGTCAAACAAAAGTGATGAAGAAGAGGGTCTTCGTGGAACCTCTTAGATGGGTTAGTGGGCTTCGACCCATCTGTTTAATTTAGATTGCACCCCTCGTATTCCTTTGCACACACCCCGTGTTGGTTGCTGATTTTGTTTTGGGCTTCCAAACCCTCAAGCCCAACTGAATTTCTTTTCTTGCTGTACCCCCTGTGGTTGTTTCTTATTCCCATTTGTTATTGGGATTTTCATCCCATTTTCATTTTGTTTTGGTCGATGATGAGACCTCCATAATTCGTTATTAATCAAATTGTTGATGGATAATGTAGGATATGAGACCATTTCTTTCTCTTCTCCTTTTGATGTTATTTTTGACTTTCTTCTGGTTTGGTCCGTGTGAGACGATTCAATTGAAGAATGATTCTTAATATCATTTCGTTATCTTGTCTTTGACACGAAAATCAATATGCAACCTCCTATAGCTCGACTTCTCTTATAAGTCGAGTTACGACAGTTCAGCGTCACATTTGTTCTAATTTGAAACATCATCAAGGATCAAAAGAGGAAAGCTTGGAAATGGAGCTTGCACGCAAAAGTCAAGGGTCAACGGAACCACTCTGTTCGGTAACATTGTTTTTATTTCATTTCTTTCATCTCTTTTAGTCAACCGTCGAGTGTTGTGAGCTGTAGCGTTAGATACGTGGGAAATGATGAGTGGGTGGCTGCCTCTCACTCGTCTAGAGTGTTTAGCGTATGTCCTTTGGACAATATGCGACGCATTCGCTCCTACGTCTTAGGACTTTGCATGTGCATCCTGATCCTTCTCTTTTCTCTCGCATCCTGGCGATTGAGACCTTCCCTTTTCTCTCGCATCCTGGAGATTGAGACCTTCCCTTTTCTCTCGCATCCTAGCGATTGAGACCTTCCCTTTTCTCTCGCATCCTGGAGGTTGAGACCATCCCTTTTCTCTTGCATCCTGGCGATTGAGATCCCTTCTCTTGCCCCCGTGCAATCGAGACCGTTTTTTCCGTAGTTAGCTAAACTACAACTGCTCTGATTTCTCATACCAAATGAGAATATGTAGGCACAAGACACGACGTCTTGGAAAGCACACTAACAACTAACTTCTCTTTTCTCTCGCTTCCGTGCGATCGAGACTTTCCCGCTGACGGCTAATCTTTTCCTTTCTCTTGCCCTAGCGCAATCGAGACCAGACCGTAGTTCTAGTGCCTGTAGGTTCCCGTACCTTTAAACCAATGACATACTACGTCCGTTCTACCGCAAACAGGTAACGCCTAAGTCTCCAATGTTCGAGCAGCATACACCTAACTGCTAGAATGTGTACGCTAATATCGTCAATCTCTTCTCTCACCCCCGTGTGATCGAGAACACCCCGGTTACCCATAGTTAGCCCGAACTACGTTTTCTCTAATATTTCATATAAGAAGAAAGTACGTAGGCACAAGACGTGATGTCTTGGCGAGCAAACTTTCCCCCTTTCACCCGTAGTTAGCCGAACTACGTTGACTCTGACTTTCCCATTGCACGACGGAATACGTAGGCACAGAGCGGCGATGCTCTGCCGAGTCTCTTTTCTTTTCTTTTTATCCTTTGACCTTTAGTGTAGATAGTTTCAACACACCCTTTTTTAGGTAGATAACAAGCGTGGATCCCGTCGAGTACGACAGACGTGAGGGGTGCTCATACCTTCCCCTTGCGTAACTGACTCCCGAATCCAGGACTTGGTTGCGACGACCTCGTCTTTTCCCTTTTTCGTTAGGTTTTTCCGATCGTTTCCTTTCCCTCTCTTTGGGATAAATAACGAAAGGTGGCGACTCTTCTGTTTTCAGCCGGGTGTTTTTCGCAATTGCGACAGTTGGAACTGCGTGTGTTCAAGGTTATCCTCAGCAAGTCGAGACTGACATCCCCGGCAGAGTAGAGCCATCCCCAGCAGGCGGAGCGCGTACACCTTTTCTCGAAAGTTCAAATCCATATATCTTATCCTCTAGAAGGTTGATAGCAAGGTTACTCCCAGATTGTTGAAACTGAAGTTCCCCAGTTGTGGTGTGCACTTATCCCTTAACAGGTACATTTGGGATTATCCCCCAGCAGTAGAGCGAATTCAGAGTTTTGTTTCCCCACAGTGTCTAACTCTTTTGACTTCTTTCCCCTCGGAGTCTAGGTCGTTTACTCATTCCCTAAGAAGAGGTTGATATTGTTGAGTTTATTGCTCATTTCTCCAAGCAAAGGTAGATGTTGATTCCCTCATTGGGTGATCCCCCAGTGGAGTTGCTGTCCGTAGCAAAATCCAGCCGGTCACTGGTATTCGTCAGAGTGAGTTTCTTTTAGGATATTTCCCCGATTAGTTTTCATCCTCTGCAGATCCCTAGAGAAGTCACCGGGATGTTTTCTTCCCCACAGAATGGGATTGACCCGGAGAATTGTTATTCTCCATCCCTAGCAGAAAGAGTTTGGGATAGCTCCCCAGTAAATCTTTTTCTTTATCCCTAGCACAGTGGATTCAAATTTCCAGCAGAGCGGAATCTTTGGCAGAGTGGAGTAGTTCTCTGCAGTTTGCTTTACTACCCAGAAGAGTTTTATTCCAAAAGGCCATCCAGGTTAGATGTTCTTCTCAACTTTGGGTTGAGCCGGCCTTCGGGTTCGATGCCTGCTTGTTTAACAGATGCCTGACAATGAGGTCAGAGGTTCTTCTCAACTTCGGGTTGAGCCGGTCTTCGGGTTCGATGCCTGTTTGTTTAACAGATGCCTGACAACGAGGTCATATGTTCTTCTCAACTTCGGGTTGAGCCGGCCTTCGGGTTCGATGTCTGTTTGTTTAACAGACGCCTGATGGAGAGGTCAGATGTTCTTCTTAACTTCGGGTTGATTTGGACTTCGGGTTCAATGCCTGTTTGTTTAAAAGATGCCTGACAGCGAGATCATATGTTCTTCTCAACTTCGGGTTGAACCGGCCTTCGAGTTCGATGCCTGTTTGTTTAACAGATGCCTGACGGCGAGGTCAGATGTTCTTCTCAACTTCGGGTTGAGCCAGCCTACGGGTTCGATTCCTATTTGTTTAACAGATGCCTGACGGCGAGGTCAGATGTTCTTCTCAACTTCGGGTTGAGTCGGCCTTCGGGTTTGATGCCTGGTTTATTTAACAGATGTCTGACGACGAAGTCAGATGTTCTTACCGACTTAGTGTTGTTGCCTGCATGTTAACAGATGTTTCTTCCGACTACGTGTTGATGCTTTCTAATTGGTAATGAGGCAACTTATTGTCCCTGCAGTTATCAGTTACATTTTCTTCAGTGATTCTACTTTCACTATGGTGGATCGGTTCTATAGTTTCCTTTTGAGGTTGGCAAATTTTCGGGTTCTTTGGTATTCAACGGTCTTTTACCTTGAAATTTTGAAAGTGGTTCGCTTTTCAACCCTTCAGGTCCAAGTCGTTTGAATAGGGGTAGCTGTTGTACCCCAAAATTTGACCAACCATTTCTTCTTAACTTGGTTTATGTTTCTCTGCATTTTGCATTTCTGCATATCATAACATTTGTTCTTGGGACATGGGATCAAGACATTTCTGTGGCTCAGGGTTCCTTTTTGTGGATCAAGGTATTTCAGATGCGTAACAGGGTTTAGAACAAGTGGCAACGGGCAGTTGCACAGAATTCCCTTCATTTGGCGCCAAATTTGGGCATTTTTGAACTGAGTAACCGGTTACCCTATATTGAGTAACCGGTTACTTCGAGCAAAATTGGCCAAAATTTTGAATTTTCAGCATGTGCAATTTCCAACCATTTTCAACCATTGATTTCATTTGATCATCATGGAAGGATCTAGAATTGTTTAATGTTAACCATTTTCCTCCAATTTTTCACCATTTCCATTCCTAATTCCACTCCTAATTTCCATTTCAAATTCTAACCCACATTTCAAACCATATTTTGATCCCAAACCTAGAGCTTATTTAAGTAAATTTGCTCCAAACCTCAAAAAGATTCTCACAATTACATTTCATTTTCAAATTTCACTCTCACTCTCTCAATTTTCTCTCCACTTTTTTCACTCCCAAAACCTCCATTAGAGCTCTCATTTGAGTTCTTTGATTCTTCATTTGAATCATAGAATTCTAGAGCTAAACCTCCACCATTGATCTCTATTATCTCCGATTCACCATTCAATTTTCGTTTGGTTTTGGATCTAAACTTGGAAGCTAGTTTGGAAGTGCTTATTTGGATCGTTTTTGCTTGTTCTTGCTTGATCTTCACTTCTACAACAAGAAAGCTCTTGGATCTTAAAGAGTCTTTGGGTTTCTTTCTTAGATCTGCTCATTTCAAGTGAATCAACATTCACCAAAGCAGATCACCGCTTTGAAGGTTTGCAATTCTAGATCTAAATCTGTTTTGAGCTTATTTGCATAATCACAATGTAGATCCATAGGTTTTGATGCTTTTTGATCCATTTTGTTGATTTTGATTCTTGTGATTTCTGATTTTGATGCTTGATTGTGTTTACATGATGCTTGAACACTGTTTCTTGATGATAATTTTGTGCTTGATACCATGTTCATAGGGATGATTGGATAAGTTATTGGATGTTGAAAATTGATTTTAAAAGTTGATTTTCTGATTCTGGTTTAGTGGTAACCGGTTACCTTATCTAGAGTAACCGGTTACTCAATTCAAATTTCACGTTTTTCAGACTTTTTCAACTGGGTAATCGGTTACCCTATTCTGAGTAACTGGTTACTCAGTGCAAATTTCACATTTTCAGGTTTTTTTCAACAGAGTAACTGGTTACCCTAATTTGAGTAACTGGTTACCACTGAAATAGAATGAGATTTTCTTGCATTTTCTTGCTTGTTTGTTATCCTTTCCACATGTAAACTTCATGGATTCATGTGATGCATTTATGTGTTTTGTTTTTGACTTGTTTCCTCATTCATGGATATGTGCCTTGAATCATAAGTCATTTTTGAATCATGCTTCTCCACTTGTTATAAGTGTTGAGTTTGTGCTTGAACTTTGGTTCATCACTTGTACATGATCTTGATTGTGATTTCCTCTTGTTTTGACCTTGAATTTGGATCATTCCTCTTGTGCTTTGCTTATGCCCTTGATGGATAAGCGCTTGTTCATGATGATTTGGTGCTTGTGTTTGCACTTTGAGTTTGTCATGAACATTGGCGATTGTTTTGCATTGCTTTGTTGCATTTCTTTGCTTGATCCTTAAGAATTGTATGGTTGAGATACGCTTGTGGTGGTGGCTTCCCCATAATTTTTCCTCCCTCTTTTCTTTGTGTGTGCTTCTTAAGATAACACCATTCTTTTGTGATGATTGATGATTGATGGTTGTAGGAGCTTGCTTCTCCCATTTCATCTCATCTCTTGTTGACTTGTTTAAGTCATTCGCTTGTTGCCTTCTTGCATTTGTGTTTGCAGTTCATGTTTGCATCTCTTATTGCATTGACTTGTTTAAGTCACTTTCATCTTTCATCTCTTTTCATTTGTGATTGAATTGCTATGTGTTTACTTGGTCTTTTGCCATGATCCCTTAGGATTCCTAGTCCCTCTGTTTAAGATGGGAGTAGGAGAGACATTAGGCTTTCAATCCTTTGCATGATAACATTAGGTAGTTGCCTTTTCAATCCCAACTTTAGGACTATATTGCATGCTAACATTAGGGTTGATCAGTTCCCCTTAGAGTCTTGTGTCTTCTCTTCTCATCTTATAACACTTGTTGTACGCTATGAGCCTTAAGTACTTGAGGAATGATGAGTGGGGGACCTCCTCTCACCTTGTCTAGAGTGTTTAGCGTATGCCCTTTGGGCGATATGTGACGCATTCGCTCTCAAGTCATAGTCTTTAGTGCAACATGAGTTTCAAATTTAACTCAGTTCACTTCTTTGCATAAAAAACACAAAACAAAACATCAGACCTTTTTATCCTTCGGGATTGTTTGCAAATCATTTTCAGAAAGAGCGTGTTAATTTTTTGTTCTACCGCAAACATGCATCGTCCCTAACTGATGGAACCACCATTTAACCCTACTCAGTTAAAACATTTGAACTAATTTGTGGTCGTGTCAGCCCGAACTACATTTTCTCTGATTTCTTATACCAGATGAGGATACGTAGGCACAAGACGGTGATGTCTTGGCGAGCAACCTTCCCCCCATCCCCCGTAGTTTCCCGAACTACGTTGACTCTGACTTTCCCATTGCACGAGGGAATACGTAGGCGTAGGGCGGCGATGTCATATCGAGTATGTTCTTTCTGTTCCCCTGTTTAGCAGTAGCATTAGATAGTTTTCACCCGTAGATAGACAACAAGCATGGATCCCGTTGAGTACAACAGACGTGAGGGGTGCTCATACCTTCCCATTGCGTAACCGACTCCCGAACCCAAGATTTGGTTGCGATGACCTTGTCTTTTCCCTTTTCGTCAGGTTTTCTTTGATCGTTTCCTTTCCCTTTCTTTGGGATAAATAACAAACGATGGTGACTCTTCTATCTTTGTCGACCCTTTTTCACAGTAGCGACAGATTGGATTCAGGAAAGGATGGAGAAGATGTTGTTATCATTCCCTGTAAGAGAACCTTTGTATCCTTTGGTGATTGAAGAACCTACGACAATTCATATTCAGAGGTATAAAAATTGTTGGTCGAAAAAGAAGAGTTACCCAAGGAGAATGAAGAGTTAAAAAAGGAAGTTAGTCTCAGGATAGCAGACCATACGTTTCATAGATACTCTATAAGGGGGAATCAACAAAGAGTCATGGATCAGATATAACAAGAGTTACAAGAGTTCAGGGATCGGATGACACAGGTTATGGATATGATGCAGGGAGTTGCCGATGGGCAAGAACAACTGAGAACTCTAGTCCAACAACTGATAGCCAAGGTGGATGGCAGTGGTGTCTTACATGGAGGAACTACTGCTATTCCTCCCCCAGCTGATGGTAGCATTCCACATGCCAATGTAATCCCTACTGTTGTTAATCCTCTAGGAGGAGGTCACCAAGCAGGAGTTCATATACCCGGTGCAGGGGGCGCTGCACATGGAGCTGCAGACCCTCAATGGGAAGAAGACGAGCAAGATGATGTTTTCTCAATGAGATACTTAGCCGTGGGTCTCCAGACAGGGGCTGACAAAATGTTTAAGATGATTGAGGAAAAGATGAAGAACCTCGAGAACCAAAACTCTTTGGGGCTCAACATGTCAAATCTGGGGTTCATACCAGGGGTTAAGATTCCCCCCCAAATTCAAAGTTCTAGACTTTGACAAGTACAATGGGACAACCTGTCCCAGAGTACATCTCAGGGCCTATTATCGGAAGATGTCTTCTTATTCAGACATTGAGAAGTTATTGATGCACTTTTTTCGAGATAGCTTGTCAGGTCCTTCTCTAGAGTGGTACATGGGTCTGGAAGGGACGCATATCAGGAGTTGGAGGGATTTAGGGGAAGCTTTCGTTCTTCACTATCAATATAACAGTGATCTAGCACCAAACAAAGTTCAGTTACAGAACTTATCACAGAGAAATAATAAAGGATTTAAGGAATACGCTTAGAGGTGGCGGGAACTAGCAGCCAGAGTTCAACCCCCGATGGTGGAACGGGAATTAATTGATATGTTCGTGGCAACCTTTCGAGGAATATAATATGAGAAGTTGATTGGGAATATGTCTGGAAGTTTTTCTGATTTAATTATAACAGGTGAAAGGGTAGAAAACGGAAAAAGTTGGGAAAAATACAAGGCAGAGAAAGGTCTACCTCAGGAGGAGCGAGGAAGACGTTTGGGAATTCAAATAAAAGAGAGGGAGACACAAATTCCATAATAGCTTATAGAAACAGAAACAGGAACAGAGCACAACATCAACAACAATACCAGCCTCAGCAGCAATAGATTGCTAGCATAACCATTCTAGCGGTACCTCAACAACCAGCTATTGCACCCTGCTGATTCAAGATAGAGGAAGGGTTGTCACCAGGAAATTTGATATGCCTCCCATGCCTTACGCTCAATTATTGTAACATCTGCTTCAATTACAGCTTATCCAAAAAAGAACTTTGGCACCGCTTATAGGCGCATCTCCACTGGGCTACGATGCAAATGCTAGATGCGATTTTCATTCTGGTGCTCCGGGTCACAACATTGACAATTGCAAAGCTTTTAAGCATAAGGTGCAAGATCTGCTTGACACCAAGGCAATTAACTTTACAAACAAGACCCCAATGTGAATCAAAATCCTATGCCGAATCATGGGGTGGCCAGAGCTAATGTCGTTATCAATGGAGAAAAGTTGAACCTGATAACTAATGTTGCAGAGTTGAAAATGCCGTTGAGTTATGTGAAAAGCTGATTGCTGAAGAGTGGCGTTTTCCCTGGATGTTCATAAAGCTGTGAAGGAAGTATTGTGAACCCAGAAGGATGTGCTGAATTGAGAAATCATATTCAAGGTTTGATGGACGAGTGCAGTTTGCAGTTTGATAGAATGGAATGAGAAGAAGATGTGAAAAAAGTTGACAGTGAGCGGGGTGAAATCGCTACGATTTCAATCCCATACCGAACAATCAGCATTTCAGCACCGCCAAGGCCAACACCGATAATCATTACTACGCCTGGACCTATGCCTTTGAGAGTACCAAGGCCATCCCTTGGAACTATGGGGCAGAGGTATTCTACAATGGTTACAAACAAGAATTGGTAGAGACGTCATCTGGAGGATCGTCTGTTGATAATGTAGTTGGAACAGGAGGTTTGACTAGAAGTGGTAGTGTTTTCTCCCTGTTGCACCCCAAAATTTGCCTAACCTTTTCTCACTTAGTTTATGTTTCATTGCATTAGCATTGCATTGGTCTAGCATTTTCATAGCATATCATTATTCATTTAGCAGGGGATCAAGTGTGGTTTATATCAAGAGGAGCCTATCTAGAGGTCTTATGCAAGCTTGAGAGGTCACCAAAGTCATCAGAAAGTGGGTTGTGTTGTTGAGAAGTTTGGATGCTGGTATGTGGTTCATCTCCTAACTTGGGAGCCAATTGAAGACCAACAATGGGTTGTGAAGCCTAGATCATGGAGAGAGTGTGTTGATAGAGCTCATGGAGTGCTTTGAGGGTCATGGTGGAGTTCAGTCAAGTCATTATGCTAAGTATGAAGAGCCACAATTGAGGGTGTTACAATTAGGGTTTTCATCTGAGTAACCTTGAGTCAACTGTGCAATTGAAGGAGATTGAGACTCAATTCTAAGTCTTTTTGATCATTGAAGTTTATGTTGAGATACATGAGGGGATATTCCAAGATCAATTCAAGAAGAATTCAAAGTGTGAGGAGTTGTTAAACTAGGGTTCTTAGGGTAAAATCCCCTATTTAGTGCCTGACTTCAAGACCACTTATCTCAAGATACAAGTTTCATCTCAACTTTTGGCCAAAATGGAACTTGTAGAGCATGTTCTTAGCTTTAATTTGAGTACTAGAAGCCCTTTATTGGATTTATAGAACTCAATTTATGATCCAGACAAGTTACAGGTCATCTGAGCAATGTGAAATTTGTCTGCAAAAGTAAACCAACTTCCAAGGACCTTTTGACTGAGAAGGATGTTTCTCCTTAACTTTTGGCCAACATGAAAGTTGTAGATATTGATCTTAGCTTTCCAAATTGTACTAGAAGTCTTCCATCTGATGTGTAGAACTCAAGTTATGAGGTTTACAAGTCAGGGGTATTTTGGGAAAGTGAGATTATAGGTCATTTGGCATTATAGGTCATTTTCACTATCTTGCACACTTCAAATGAAGTTTTGTCCAACACAAAACTTGCTCAAAATGGGATTTTAACTTCAACCATGTATCCATGAGGCTTTGGTTTGGCTTAGGGCAAGAATTGGTTTGAAGAAATTTGACAAAGGGGAAATTAAAAGGCATTAAAGATGAAAAATTCAAATTAAATCATGAGTGATCAAGGAATGGAAAATGAGTACTCATTTTGATCAGAAAAATCCTTTGGAGAACTTTGGCATCATTGGAATTTCATTTGAGGCATAATTCATGACTTTCCACTTTGTTACTTCATGGTGAAGTTACACTTCCACGATCCACCATAGGATGAAAGTAAGGACTTAATCCTGTCCTTTCATGTTCCATAGGGCATGTGCAAGCTATTTGAAGCTTCTTAGAGCTGGGAATGCAGGGAATTCGTGTACACCATGATTGAATTTTGGAAGGAAAAATGGAAAGTGGATACCATAGTTTTGGGCCTCCAAAGCACTCAAACAAGTTGTATATAAGCCTAAGGTCCAATTCAGATCAGTTGGGTGATCATTTGGTGCAAGAATCAGTTGGAGCAAGAAGCTTGGAAGTTGAAAATCGTGTTTGGAGTTTGAGAGCAATTCAAGGAAAATTGAGGTTTCTAAAAGCTTTATCCTTCACCAAGGAACGATTCTGCATCATCTAGAAGCAAGAATCACAGTGGAACTGCTCCAATTTCAAGCTACAAACCAGGTATGCACTTTTCACGATTGCACTGATTCTATGATGATCTAGCTTAAATTGATCTGTGGATAAGCTTTAGGAAGATGACTAGATGGTTTTAGGATAGAAACTTGGAAGTTTAGAGACAATTCAGGATACAACATGATTTCTGTTAGAGCTTGTAACTACCTGTTCTTGAGGTTTTAGCATGAATTGAATAGGTCTTGATGATCCTTGTGAGATGTATACTAAATCAGTGGCTTTAATTTGAGGTTTGATGAGAATTCAGGATGTGACATGTTTTAGATTCTTGATCGGGTTTTAAAATCTAGGAGGAATTAGGAGAAACTGAGGGCAGATTTGAATTCAGCATGAAAAAACAGAGAGAGTGGTATAAGGTTTGCCTTGTTTCCCTAACCTGCAACTCTGAGCCGCCGGAGAAGACGGTGGCGCGGCCACCGGAACCACCGTCTGGTTCATCTGAATGAATTCCCTCCAGAACCAGGTTCAAAACGAGGAAGATAAACCACGTTCGTTAGATCAGTGGAATTTGAAGACTTAGTCATGAGATCGTACGCCTGTGTTTTAATCTGAGAATGGACTTTGACCAAGCGAAACACCGTCGTTTCATTAATGAGCTGGCGCGCTGGTGACCCTCAGATGAGATGACTTAGTCCATATATCCAACACCTCTGTTATTTTCTCAGCATTTTAATTTCTTTAATTCATTTTTGGATTTATTTTAATTTCTTTTATCATTTTAATTCATATTAAATTCATTATTGATCAGAAAAATAAAATAAAAATATGTGGATGCTCATCATTTTATTTCTGATTTTTTGGCATGCTTAGATTTTATTTTGATGCAATTTCCAATTTAATTGGCATTTTTCTATTTTTTTATATTTCATTTACATTGCATTTTTGGCCTATTTCCTTTCTGATTTTTGTATGGTTGATTGGTATAGAATTTAAGTGAGATTTTTGGCTGCCTACTAGTATAGAGATGCATGATCCCTTAGGATTTATTTCAAAACTTTTAGATGAAAATAGGACTGTTTTTGAATTAGGTTCCCATGACCTTCCATTTTAGGGTTCCCCTTTGATAACTTTAGGTTTAGAAATTCTTAGGTGACTTTCCCTCTAGATTCAATCCGTGAATTTTATACCATAAGCCCCTAACCCTCTTAGGATCCCTTAGAAAATTCCCTAGAATTTTAGGACTTGATTTCATATTTTTCTTAGGATTAACAATTAGACCAGCTTTGTGATGCTTCTAACATGACCTTTCCTTTAGTGGAACCTCAATAGTGACCATTAGATGATTCTAGACTTCATATACTCTCTTGATAGAATAAAAGTAAGGTGGATACCTTGTTAGGGCCTTGTTAGAGCCTTGTTAGAGCTTTAGATTCCCTTAGTCTAGGTGTTCCTTGTGGCTAGTCTGTAGGGTTTCTTATAAGTGATGTGTTGCCTTCTGCCCTCCATGTGATTTCTTCCTTGGGCTCTGCCCTACCCTATTTCTCCAAGTCTTGAAGGGGAACCCTCCTGGGAGAGCCTAATCCTTCCTTTGGTTGGATTTTGTGCATTCCTCGGGAGGTTGAGCCCTGAATTGACATTCCCCAGTATAGTACATTCCTTTGGTTTGTACTATCCTTCTCTTTCAAGTCTTGATGAGGAGCCCTCCTGGGAGAGCCTAATCCTTCCTTTGGTTGGATTATGTGCATTCCTCAGGAGGTTGAGCCTTAGATTGGCATTCTTGGCATGGTATATTCCCTTGGTTTATATACTGTCATCCATCTCAAAGTCCTTTTCTTAGGATCCCTCTTGGGAGAGCCTAATCCTTCCCTTGGTCGGATTCTGTGCATTCCTCAATAGGTTGAGCTTGAGATGGACATCCAGTGTTGATCCACTATACCAGTTACCTTAGATGGATATCTAAGGCTAATAGCCAGCTTTTTCTGTCCTATTGACATAGGATCCCTCTTGGGAAAGCCTAATCCTTCCCTTGGTTAGATTCTGTGCATTCCTCAAGAGGTTGAGCCCATGATGGACTCTGGTATTGATACACCTCCAACCTGATGTAGCATGAGATGACTTCCCTGTGGCTCATTTTGGTTTCTCTTCCTTGTTTGATTGATTGATGCATTAGAATAGGTTCATGTTTAGCATATTTAGGCTAGGAGCATGACTGCTTAGAGGTCGAGTGGGTCTCCCTCTGCTTGTTTGCATTAAGGGTTGAGTCTGTCTCCCCTTGCTTGTGTGTTGTTTTTTCTTTTTATCTGTGTATTTGCATATAGAGGTTGAGTCTGTCTCCCTCTGCTTATTTGTTTGGCTTTCGCTTATTTGATTAGAAGTTGAGTTTGTCTCCTTCTGCTTGTCTTGCTGCATTGCATGCATTTCTTTACAGTTTATTTATGTTGCTGTTGCTTTCCTTTGCCATGTCCCCTTAGGAATTCTAACTTCTCCTGTTCAAGAGAAGTTATGACAGACATTAGGGTTCTAACCATGCATGATAACCTTAGGTAGTCCCCTCCTAACCTCAATCATAGGATCGATTTTGCATGACAACTTTAGGATTGGATCAGTTCCCCTTTAGTGCGTCCTTTCTCTTCTCATCTCAAAACAATAGCAAAAAATGTAATAAAGGCAAGTTAGTACAAGCGCGTTACGAGCCTTAAGCTACTTGGGAAGTGATAATTGAGCGGTCTCCTCTCAATCATCTAGAGTGTTTAGTATATGTCCTTTGGACAATATGCGACGCATTCGCTCCTAAGTCATAGTCTCTAGTACTGTACAAACTACAGACAACCATAAAAAAACAGTTCTTCCGTACAAGACTGAAAACACACTTCAAACCTTTTGCCCCGTGGGCCCATAACTCAAGGAAAGCTTTTCTGAAGAAAAGAGTGTCGTTAACTCCCAGTTCTACCGCAAACGGTAACGCCTAAGTCTCCAATGGTCAAGCTGCATATACCAACTACTGGAACTGTCTGTTAACCCTACTCAGATAAAAACAGTTGAACAAACCTATGTTCCGTAGTATCCCGAACTATGTTTTCTCTGATCTTTCACGCTATGTGAAAGTACGTAGGCACGAGATGCGATATCTCGGCGAGCAACCTTTCCCCGTAACCCGTAGTTAGGCGAACTACGTTGACTCTGATTTCTCGTTCCAGACGAGAATACGTAGGCATAGAACTGATGTGTTCTACCGAGTCATTTTTCATTTTCCTTTTAGACCGACCTTTTAGCATAGATAGATAAAACCAACCCATCAGATAAACACAAGATGCGTGGATCCCATCGAGTACGATGGACGTGAAGGGTGCTAATACCTTCCCCTTGCGTAACCGACTCCAGAATCCATACATGGTTGCAATGACTTTGTCTTATACCTTTTCGTCAGGTTTTTCCGATCGTTTCCTTTCCCTTTCTGTGGGATAAATAACGAAAGGTGGCGACTCTTCTGTTTTGTCGGCACCTTATTTTCGCGGTAGCGACACTCCCCACCGGAGACTAATGTGGAAAGGAACAATAAAGGTAATGGTAAGGCTGTAGCAGAACAAAGTCAGTAACAGGGAGAGAAAGATGCTTTGGCCAAAGATTCTGAAGAATTTATGTGACTCATTCACAAGAGTGATTACAAAATTGTGGATCACTTACAGCAAACGCCTTTTAAGGTCTCGATTTTGTCTTTTTTTTGTGCTTTGAGGCGCATAGAAATGATTTGCTGAGAATTCTGAATACAATTTATGTACCGTAAGAAATTTTTGTCAATCAACTTGAAGGGGTAGTAGCCCATGTTAACGCTGGTAATGGTTCGGGCTTCACAGATTTGGATCTAACTCCTGTTCGAAGAAATCATAACCATATATCCATATAATGTAGGGGGACTGTTCTGTCGCATGTACTAGTGGATACAGGGTCATCACTCAATGTGTTACCCAAGAAAGCATTGATGAAGCTGGATACCCAGGGTGTCATTTGCACTCCTAGTGATTTGGTCGTAAGGGCTTTTGATGGGACTAGAAGGTCTGTATTTGGTGAAGTCACATTACCAATTCAGGTAGGCCCATAAATCTTTGACGCGGTCTTCTACATTATGGATATTCAGCCTGCCTATAGTTGTTTACTCGGTCGACCATGGATACATTCTGCTGAGGCAGTCACCTCGAATTCGCAGCAGACACTAAAGTATATGGTTGAAGGGAAGATTGTCATGGTGTGTGGGCAAGAGGATATCATGATTAGTCGCATGTCGTCCTTCAAATACGTAGAGGTGGATGGAAAGATCCATGAAACACTGTGTCAGGCTTTTGAAGCCGTACAGATTAAAGAAAAATACTCTGTTGAAGATAGGGCTCCAGAAATTTCAATGTCCTCGTTCAAAGAAGCTCGTGCCATTGTAGAGTCTGGTTCTTCACAAAAGTGGGGTCAAGTTCTCAACATCCCTAACAAGCAATACAAATTTGGCCTGGGGTATAGCCCATCTTCTTCTCAGAGTGCTCTGAGGTACAGAGGGCCCGTGCAGTTCACCAGTGGTGGTGTAATTTTTGATAGGATTAATGTTGTGGGAGAGGATGAAGGAGATAACGACTGTGACATGGATACTTGGATTTGGCCTTGTGTTCCTGGACAGAGTTTGTGCAATTGGACTGTGGAGGAAATCATCCAAGTCACTTATAAAGAGTAATTTCTTTGCTTTTGATTATGTGTGGTCCTACATTCTACCTAGACGTAGTGGCTTTCCTTTGTAGGGCCCTTTTGGTTTATGTCCAAACTTTTTATCATTAATGAAAGGCGTTCTTTTGGCATTCAAATATTTTGATTCTTGTTTTTATTCTTTTATTTTGACAACAAAATGGAATTGTGTTTGTGTTTGTTTACATATCATATTAAGCATAAAACATCAATCATGCAGGTTTCACATCTCAGATACCACCGATTCAGATTCGGCTATGACTCGATATGATTTTGACAATCCTATTTTTCAAGCTGAAGAAGAGACTGATAGAGATTGTGACCTACCGAAAGAGCTGGCCAGATTTTTGAAACAAGAGGAAAAAGTCATTCTGCCTCATCAAGAGGATGTTGAAGTTGTCAATCTAGGCATTGAAGAGGACAGGAAAGAAGTCAGAATTGGGGCTGCATTGGAAGACGATGTCAAGAGAAGATTGGTCAAAATGCTCTGTGAGTACAGAGATGTCTTCGCTTGGTCGTATGAGGATATGCCAGGGTTGGATACCGACATAGTAGTGCACCGTCTCCCTCTTCGGGAAGAATGTCCGCCTGTGAAACAAAATTTGAGAAGAACCAGGTCTGATATGGCAGTCAACATTAAGGAAGAGGTCCAGAAGCAGTTGGATGCCGATTTTCTTGCCATCACAAATTATCCTCCATGGGCCGCCAATATTGTTCTTGTACCTAAGAAGGATGGAAAGGTCAGGATGTGTGTCGATTACAGAGATCTGAATAGAGCAAGCCCAAAAGATGATTTCCCACTCCCTCACACTGATGTTTTAGTTGATAATACTGCCCAATATTATGTGTTTTCCTTCATGGATGGCTTCTCTGGGTACAACCAAATCAAAATGGCCCCAGAAGACATGGAGAAAACCACTTTTATCACACCGTGGGGGACTTTTTGCTATAAAGTTATGCCTTTTGGATTGAAAAATGCAGGGGCAACCTATCAGCGGCCGATGGTGAATCTCTTTCATGATATGATTCATCATGAGATCGAGGTGTATGTTGATGACATGATTGCGAAGTTGCAGACGGAGGAAGAACATCTGGTTAATCTTTAGAAGTTTTTTGAAAGCTTGAGGAAATTCAGATTGAGGTTGAATCCAGATAAGTGCACTTTTGGAGTGAGGTCAAGGAAGCTATTGAGGTTCATTGTCAGTGAAAAACGAATCGGGGTAGATCCTACGAAGATAAAAGCAATATAAGAAATGGCTGAGCCAAAAACAGAAAAAGAGGTTTGTGGTTTTCTCAGGAGATTGAATTACATTGCGAGGTTCATATCTCACCTAACAGCCACTTGTGAACCAATATTCAAATTGTTAAAGAAAGATCAAGCAGTCGTTTAGAACAAAAATTGTCAAAGGGAATTTGAAAGAATAAAATAATACTTGCAGGAACCTCCGGTACTGATGCCTCTAGTGGCAGGGAGACCTTTGATTATGTACTTGACGGTTCTTGAGAACTCAATGGGTTGTGCACTCGCTTGGGCAGCCAAACACCTAAGGCAATACATGTTAAATCATACAACTACGTTGATTTCTAAGATGGATCCGATCAAGTACATGTTTGAAAAGTAGGCGCTTTCCGGAAGAATTTCTAGATGGCAGATGGTTCTGACAGAATACGATATTCAATATGTTTCCCAAAAAGCCATTAAGGGAAGTGTTTTGTCAGAATATCTTGCAGAACAGCCGATTGAGGATTATCAACCAATGAAGTTTGAGTTTCCCGATGAGGACATAATGTTTTTGAAGATGAAAGATTGTGATGAGCCTCTACCAGATGAAGGTCCCGAAATAGGCTCTCAGTGGAAGATGGTTTTCGACGGTGTTGTTAATTCATATGGCAACGGAATTGGGGAAATCATTACAACTCCTCATGGTTCCCATATCTCGTTGGCCGCTCGGTTAACGTTTGCCTGCACCAATAATGAAGCTGAATATGAAGCGTGCATCATGGGTATAGAGGAAGCT
This sequence comes from Lathyrus sativus, assembly GCA_963859935.3. Classification (NCBI taxonomy): domain Eukaryota; kingdom Viridiplantae; phylum Streptophyta; class Magnoliopsida; order Fabales; family Fabaceae; genus Lathyrus; species Lathyrus sativus. The sequence continues at coordinate 6,182,339 of CAWUDS030002219.1, read as the reverse complement.
ATTGATTTGAGAATCAAGAATCTTGATGTGTATGGTTATTCATCTTTAGTCGTTAATCAGATTAAAGGAGAATAGGAGACTCGTCAACTCAATCTGGTACCTTATATGAATTATGCAAGGAGATTGTTGCCTTTCTTTGATAGGGTAGAATTTCATCATGGACCGAGGGTCGAGAATCAGATGGCAGACGCTCTGGCAACCTTATCATCGATGTATAAAGTGAATTATTGGAATGAAGCTCCAATGATCACTATCATGCGCCTCGATAGGCCAGCTTTCATATTTGCAGTAGAAGAGGCATCGGATGGGAAGCCTTGGTATTTTGATATCAAAAATTTCCTCTAAAATCAATAGTATCTGCTTGGGGCATCGATCCAGGATAAAAAGACTCTGAGGAGGCTGTCGGGAAACTTCTACTTGAACAAGGATGATGTAGTGTACAAGGGAAATTTCGATATGGTATTGTTGCGGTGTGTGGACGAAAATGAAGCAAGCTTGCTAATGGAAGAAGTCCACGAAGGTTCTTTCGGCACACATGCCAATGGACATGCGATGTTTAGAAAGTTGTTGAGAGCAGGGTATTACTGGATGACTATGGAATCCGAATGTTTCAAGCACGCCAAGAAGTGCCATAAGTGTCAAATTTATGCTGACAAAACGCACATACCATCGAGTCTTCTGAATATTTTGGTATCTCTTTGTCCCTTTTCCATGTTGGGAATTGATATGATTGGTAAGATTGAGCCGACCGCTTCAAATGGGCATCGCTTTATCTTTGTTGCAATCAATTATTTCACTAAGTGGGTAGAAAGCGCTTCTTTCACCAATGTGACCAGACAAGTAGTGGCTTGCTTTATCAAGAAAGACATCATCTTCCGTTATGGAGTGCCAAAGTGAATCGTTACTGATAATGGTTCGAATTTGAACAATAAGATGATGAAGGAACTGTGCCCGAATTTCAATATTGAACACCACAACTCTTCTCTGTACCGTCCGAAGATGAATGGTGCTGTCAAGGCAGCCAATAAGAATATCAAGAAGATTGTACAAAAAATGGTGGTGACTTACAAAGATTGGCACGAGATGTTGCCCTTTACTTTACATGGGTATCATACTTCAGTGCGTACATCGAATGGGGCAACTCCTTTCTCGTTGGTTTATGGTATGGAGGTTCCCTTACCATTAGAAGTCGAGATTCCTTCTCTAAGGGTATTGTCTGATGTGAAGCTTGATGAAGCATAATGGGTAAAGGCAAGGTTGAATCAACTTAGTCTGATTAATGAAAAGAGATTGGCAGCTATCGCCCATTGCCGGTTGTATCAGAGCAGGATGAAGAAGGCCTTCGATCAGAAAGTGCACCCTCGACATTTTCAGGCAGGTGATTTAGTGCTGAAGAGGATCCTCCCTCCACAAACAGATCACAGGGGCAAGTGGACTCCCAACTATGAAGGTCCATATGTAGTAAGGAAAGTCTTCTCTGGAAGAGCCCTGTGAATGAAGACGTAGTCAAAAAATAATTTGCTTAAAATAGACTCGTTGGACAGAAAAAGAAAATCCAGGAAAAAATGGGGCATCCCAGCGAACCATGAAAAGAATAGATTCGGGAAAAAAAATTAGGGATAAAAAGAAAAAAATAATAAACCCGCGAAGTTGAAAACCTGAAAAGGCGACTTTTGCAAAAATAGTATCCCAGTGAAATTAAAAACCCAAAAGGGAGATTCAGGCAAAAGTTAGGGATATAAAAGCCAATGACTACGGTCTGCGTCCGACCCCTGAGCACAGTTGGATTCTTGGAGGACCCGAGGGTTAACAAGTCAGTCTCTTCAGAAAGCGAAGCATTGGTGAAGCATCAAAGTCATGCAAGTCATTGTCGAATCGACACATGGTGGTTGTCTGTTTCATCATTACCGACTGTCGCTACTGCGAAAAAAGGTGTCGGCAAAGACAGAAGAGTCGCCACCTTTCGTTATTTATCCCACAGGAAGGGAAAGGAAACAATCGAAACAAACCTAACGAAAAGGAAAAGACAAGGTCATCGCAACCAAGTCTGGGTTCGGGAGTTGGTTACGCAAGGGGAAGGTATTAGCACCCCTCACGTCCGTTGTACTCAATGGGATCCACGCTTGTTGTGTTTATCTGACGGGTTGGTTTAACTATCCACCTATCAAGGCTGGCTCAAAAGAAAAGAAAATTGATTCGGCAAAGCATCGCGCTCCGTGCCTACGTATTCCCGTCTGGAACAAGAAATTAGAGTTAACATAGTTCGGCTAACTACGGGTGAATGGGGAAAGGTGGCTCGCCAAGACATCGCATCTTGTTCCTACGTATTCTCGTCAGAGAAATCAGAGCGAACGTAGTTCGGCATAACGAAACACAGGTTTTGATTCATCTGTTTTTACCTGAGTAAAGTTAAACAATAGTTCCAGCAGTTAGGGACAATGCTTGTTTGCGGTAGAACTGAAGCCTAACAGCACTCTTTTCATCAGAAAAGGTTTTCCTTGCATTATGGGCCCACGAGGCAAAAAGAGGTTTGAATGTTTGTTTGTGGTCCTTTACGAAAGAAGTGTTTTTTATGAATGTTTGTAATTCATACTGCACTAGAGACTATGACTTAGGAACGAATGCGTCGCATATCGTCCAAAGGACGTATACTAAACACTCTAGACGTTTGAGAGGAGACCGCTCAATTATCATTTCCCAAGTGGCTTAAGGCTCGTAACGTACGGTATAAATTTGCCTTTATTATGTGTTTTAATGTTGTTTGGAGATGAGAAAGATAAAGGACTCCACAGGGGAAACTATCAAGCATCCTACTGTTGTCATGCAATGGATTCATCCTATTGTTAAGTTTGAAAAGGAGTCTACCCTAATGTTATCATTCACGGATTCATCCTAAAGTCTATCATAACCTCTCTTGAATTAGAGAGGCTAGAGATCCTAAGGGAACATGTTAAAGGGGAAACAGAAACAAAGCAAAAATCATTAAGCATATGAATACAGCTATCAAGCTATTGAAATAAGAGCATGGATGGATATGCAATGCATCATTACAAGCAGAAGGAGGAAACCTCAACTTCTAATGCAAACATAAAAGAAAAATAACACACAAGTAAGGGATGATCACCTCAAACTTCAATGCAAACATTAGAGGCAAGTATGAAGCAAATAAGCAACCAAGCAAAGGGAGGACCACCTCAACCTTTCAATGCAGACAAGCAAAGGGAGACTGGCTCAACCTTTCAATGCAGTCATGCACCTAAACAAAAGTCTCTACTCATGCAAATCTATCCTAATGAAACAAGCAAATCAATCAAACAAGGAGGAGAAGTGTAACCAATATGAACAACATGGGAATCATCCCAGGCTACATCAGGTTTAGATGTGTGTTAACACAAGAGTCCATCTCAGGTTCAACCTCTTGAGAAATGCACAGAATCCAACCAAAGGAAGGATTAGGCTCTCACAAGAGGGATCCTAAGAAAGTAGGACAGATGAGAATAGTGGAACCTAGATGTCAATCTCAGGTATCTGCTTAAGGTGTATCAATACAGAATGTCCATCTAAGGCTCAACCTGTTGAGGCATACACAGAATCCAACCAAAGGAAGGATTAGGCTCTCCCAAGAGGGATCCTAAGAAAGGGACTTGGAGAAAGAAGATAGTATAAACCAAAGGAATATAATATGCCATTGAATGTCAATCCAAGGCTCAACCTCTTGAGGAATGCACAGAATCCAACCAAAGGAAGGATTAGGCTCTCCCAAGAGGGATCCTCATCAAGACTTGGAGGGGGAAGATAGTATAAACCAAAGGAATATACTATGCCAATTAATGTCAATCCAAGGCTCAACCTCTTGAGGAATGCATAGAATCCAACCAAAGGAAGGATTAGGCTCTCCCAAGAGGGATCCTCCTCATGAATATGGGAAGGAGGATAGGGCAAAGCCAAGCAAAGAAAACACACAGGGGAAAGAAGTCATCACAAAAACTTCTAAGAAACCCTAATATCTAAGAACTAAAGGATATGTATCCTAAGGGATCTATGAACACTATCAAGCATTGAAAATTCTTCCACAAGGGTATCAACCTATACTTTATACTAGCAAGAAGGAGTGGGGAACCTAAAGTTAGCAAACGATCACCTTGGAAGTCAAACTATGTGGTATGCTAGGTTAGGGTCATCCTAAAAACAGCCACCATGCAAAATCTGATTAAAATAGGAAATCGTCCCTAAATATTCTACCAAAAATCCTAGGGTCTCCTAGGGTTGTTATGAAACTATGGTAGAAAAATCAGAGCCTAACTCTAAGTTAAACGGCACTATGTAAATGTTAAACCTAAAGGTATGCTATGTGAAGTTCAAATGGGGAGGTCCTAAAGAATTTATTCAAAACCTATCAAGATGAAACCCTAAAAATCCAAGAAAAATATCTAAGGGTCACTTAAGATGTCTAGAGAAATCATGCAAAAATTCAGACCCTAAATCATAACCATGATCTAGTACAAAAATCAGCAAGCCAAACATACATTTCTAACATTATTTAAATGAAAAATCCACAGAAAATCCAAAATGCATCAAAAATGAAATTAAAAAGCTCAGAAAATTAAAGGAAATGTCAAGGATCATTCATGATTTTTTTCAGAATTATTTGATGATTTTTCCTATTTTTTATGAATTAAAATGAATCAATCAATAAAACATAAAAAGAAAATGAATTAAAATGAATTAAGTTACAAGAAAAAGTCACAGCCCTAGGATTAAGAGACTAGTCAAATGATCCAAGCGCCTACAGCGCGCCACGCAGGCACTGAGGGACTTAAATTAAACGGTGCGTTTCACTTAAGATATGGTGGTCGTCAGTTGACTCCAATACACCATACATCCTAATCATGAACGTTCAATCAGAAAGTAATCCAATCCTAAAACACTCATGTTGCCACGTACTCAGGTCAATGGTCAGCCAAGCTGACTCTCAATCACATGTGTTGGATATTCTTACTAGGTCAAAGAAGTCACACGGATCTAACGACCTCTCCATCATCGTCTACCTTTTGAATCCCAAAATTGAGAGGGAACTCAGGTGGTGGCCGGAGAAGACTTCGGTCGTCTTCTCCGGCGAGGGGAAAATTACCAGGACATGAAACATCACCAAATCCAACAATTAAGACATCAATTTGTTCCTCTCTCCACATAGATCAACCTGACATGATTCTTTTTCATTTTTATCCAAGATTCAAGCCTACACGAAGCTCAACAGAAATGGTGCCTCAGCAAAAATTCTCTCCAATCCTCAAATTCTTGATACCAATCAAAACTACACACTACACTGATCACGAATCTATGATTAAATCTTGATTTCAACCAAGAAAAAGCCTAAACCGAATCATCAAATATTTGGTGCATCATCAAGAAACCTCACCAACAGTCACGATTCTAATCCTAAATCTATCTAGGAAGTTCACTGATCCTAACCACATGTAAAATCTACTCTAATTGATTATTATTTAGGAGTAATCGTGAAATGTAAAAACTTGATAAAGTGCTTCAATAGTGGTGGATTCAGCCACGAATTCTCGACCAAAGCTATGCAGAATCACTCAACAATGCTTGGAGATGCCTCTTGAACCTTCAATTTCTTCAAAACGTGCCTCAATCTCCAAAATCGAAAATCACTCACAAATAACTTTTTCAACTGTGTATTACCTGTTCTTGCTCAATCCATCACCAACCTTCATCTGAACTCACTCAAAATCTTATATAGAGTTGATTTGGGCTGAAATGGAGGCCCAAAATTGGCTCTATGATCAATTCAATTTTTCACTTTTCTTCTCTTTTTCACTTCATGACAGTCACGAAAATGGTGTGTGGAAGCTTCTATTTCATGTCATTTAGCTTGCTGAATACACTATGAACATGAAGGGCCAAGATTGATTCCTTAATTCCATCTTATGGTGTGTGTTGGAAGGGTTGCTTCACTCTTAAGTAACACAGGAAATGGCCATGAAAAAAGTCTCAATTTTAAATTCCAATAATGCCAAAGTTCTTAAAACATCAAATGCACTCAAAATATGCACAAGTTTGCATAATTTTGAGCCCATATGAATTAATTTGAATTTTCCCACTTTAATGCCTTTAAAATGCCCTTTTGCAAAATTCCTTCAATCACTCTTCATTACAACCCATATCAATGGATTCCTGGTGCTTGGTTGGGTAAATAACATCGTTTTAAACAACTTTCAAGTTGGAAAAATCTTCATTTGAGGTATGTATGATGGTGAAATGGACCTATAATCCAAAATGACTTGTAATCTCAACTTCCCAAAATGCCCCTGTCTTGCAAGCAATGTATCGCGAGTTCTAAAAATCCAATCAAGGATTTCTAGTACTCTTTAGAAAGATAAGAAGATAAGGAACAACCTTCATGTTGGCCTGAAGTTGAGGAGAAGCTTCCTTCTAGGGAAAAAATTGCATGGAAATTGGTTGACTTTCAAGTACCAAAATCACATTCATCTGATGACCTGTAACTTGTCTGCCTCATAAATTGAGTTCTATAAACCCTATCAAGGACTTCTAGTACTCAAATTAAAGCTATGATCATGATCTACAACAATCATGTTGGGGTCAAGGTGAGATGAAAATCACATCTTCAGTCATGTGGTCTTGAAGTTAGGCACTAAACTAGGGGATTTTACACTATCAAGCTTAGAAACCCTAGCCTAGGAACTCCTCACACTCTTGATTCATGATGAGATAGTCTTGGAATCATCCCTTGTGTGTCTCAACACATAGTTCTATAATCACATGGCCTTGAAATTAGGTCTCAACCCCTTTCAAATCAACTATTGACTCAGGGTTGACCAAATGAAACCCTAATGACACCAATCTTGGTTGTAGCCTCTTATACTTTGCATAATGACTTATCCAAACTCCATAATGACTATCAAGACACCAAATGAGCTCTCTCAATGCTTGACACCCATATACATGGATTTAACATCATCAGATGACTTCCCATAACTTTCAAGTTAGGAGATGTGCACATAACTATCTAGCCACTTCCTTGAGGATCTTTGACTTCTTTGATGAGGATATCAACCCTTGGATACTTGAATAAAGACTCTTAGATAGCTTCATAACCTTGGTAGCCTTTTGTTGGTAGTCATACCTCTTGATCTCCTGCACACATGTCAATGCAATGCAGATGATAATGCTAAAATGAATGCAATGAAACACAAGCTAGGTAAAGAAAAAGGTTAGGCAAATTTTGGGGTGCAACACCGACATTTGTGTATCTTTTTCATTTGTACTTTTTGCGCAACTTTCTCTTTTCAAGAGTTGCATCCGGTGTAATTTGCCTATTTACAGGCCATTTTTAATCGATGAAGTATTTTCCACTGAAAGCTTTATATTCTTGTTTTTTCTTTTTACTGTTTTGTTTGCAAAAAGACGCCTGGTGTTTTTGATAAAACTTTGCATACATAAACTTTTGGGGCTTTGCTAATTATAATTGAAATAATGATTTATCTGAATGATGTCATGGACGATGACCAAAATAGCCTTTATTGCATAGAGGACACGTTGTTTGTTTGTCAGTTGCACGACTCTCACCGCTAAGAATTGTTTCAAGAATGTCTCACCAACAATGACATGTCTCTATCCCCACAGGGTAATGATGTCAGATCAGAAGTATCTCCCCAGCAGGTTGAGATTAAGGTTATCCCCAGCAAGTAAATTTGAGGATTATTTCCCCAGCAGTGGGACAAGTTCAATGTTGTTCCCCGCAGAGTCTGTCATTGACTCATGTTCCCCAAGCAGAGGTTAATGTTGATTCCCTCGACAAGTATTTCGAAGGTGGTCGACATTTGCAGCAGAATCCTGTGGTTATTGGTATTCTTTAGAGTGAGATTTTGGGACAAACTTCCCGGTGGATATTTTTCTCGATTCCCAGCAGAGTGGAATTTATTCCCAGCATAGTGGAACTATCCCCTGGAAAGTTCTATTTCCGGGAGGCCGTTCAGGGCATTTTCCTCAGCAGAGTTTTGTTTAGCGTTTATTTCAGCACCTTTTTATGGTGGCGGTCCTTTGCATTTGCATTTTGCATAGCATCCTCCCAAACGTGTAGCATTTCCATTTCGTATGGAGCATTACGCCATATTCAAACATATGCATACGAAGCATAAGCCAGGTTGATACCTTTGGTTGCCAAACATCTCTCCAAGAGATAACAACGTAATTCATGAGCCTTTGTGGTACCAGACCCCAGTAAGAATCATTGGTGGATGTTTCCATCTTATCTTTTACCCCCCCCAATAGAGTTTGCTCGTTTAAGCTCCTCTTTCCCTAGCGGAATTCTCTTTGTCAGATTGTGAATCGGTTGATTCTACTTCCAACCTTGTGTTGAGGCTGTCTAACTTGTGTTAGCAGTTGTTTTTTCCGACTAAGCATCGAGCCTGTTGTTTAGTAGTTGTTTTTCTGACTGAGCATCGAGCTTGCTATTTAGCAATTGTTTTTCCGACTGAGTGTCGAGCCTGTTGTTTAACAGTTGTTCCAACTTTGCATTGAGGTTATCTAACTTGTTTTAGCAGTTGTTTTTACCGAATGAGTGTCGAGCCTGTTGTTTAATAGTTGTTCCAACTTTGTGTTGAGGTGGTCTAACTTGTGTTAGTAGTTGTTTTTTCGACTGAGCGTCGAGCCTGCTGTTTAGCAGTTGTTTTTCCGACTGAGTGTCGAGCCTGTTGTTTAATAGTTGTTCCAACTTTATGTTGAGGTTGTCTAACTTATGTTAACAGTTTGTTTTCTGACTGAGTGTCGAGCCTGTTGTTTGACAGTTGTTATTCCGACTGCGTGTCGAGGCTTTCTAACTTGTGGTTAGTAGTTGGTTTTCTATCACTTTCAGATACATTTCCCTGGTGATTCCACTTTGGGGGAAAAATTACATAATGTATTATCCCGCGGGTTGCAAATTTATGGGTTCTTTTATATTCAATCACCTTTTACCTTGAATGTTTGAAAGTGGTCGCTTTTCATACCTTCAGGTCCAAGTAGTTTGAATTTGGGCAACTGTTGCACCCCAATATTTGCCCATCCTTTTCTTTTATCTTGGCTTATATTTCATAGCATTTTGCATTTGCATTTGTGCATAGCATTGGTTCTAGACAAGGGATCAAGACGTTATTTTTGCTACTCAACGAAGCAGTTTTATGTTCAAGCTCAAGCAAGGTTACATTTTCAAGTCAACAAGTATTCATTATCATCAGAGCGGGTCTCAAAGCTTCTTGAGAGGAGAAAGTTGGTGTTTGGTTATCACCTCCTATCTTGAGGATGATTAGAAGCACATGAGATTATCCACTTGGATGAAAAATGATTCAATGGCTCAATGTATATCCTGAGGGTCCTCTAGAGGAGTCCCATGATCACACAAACCATTTGCAAGAGTCTCAATCAGTGGATAAAGTGTTAGGGTTTCATCTGGTCAACAAAGAGTCAACTATGGGTTTAAAAGGGTCTAAGGATTGGGTCTTGATCTTGGAAGCCATGAGAAGTCATCCTAGATCATCTCAAATGTCATGATGAAGCTATACCAAAGAGATTCAAGAGTTCAAGACGTTACTAAATTAGGGTTTCAGATGATTCTAAGTGTAAAATCCCCACTTTTGGTACCTAACTTCAAGGATAAATTTCACTATAATACAAGTATTGTCTCATTTTCTATCAAAAATGAGACTTGTTCCTCATATTTCAAGATTTATTTTGACTATAAGAACTCATCCATTGGATTCATACATCTCAAGTTATGATTGGTACAGGTTGGAGTCACAAAATGAAGAGAATTTAGAGGCACTCAAGTGTAACTCACTTCCAAGGAATTTTTCACATGGAACAAAACTCTTCCTCATTTTTCATCAAATATGCGATTTTTTCTTCATTGTCTTAGCTTTCCATAAAGTGGTGGAAATCATCATTCTCATGTGTGAAGCTCTAGTTATGGTAATCCCAAGTCAAGGGCAATTTTGGAAACCTAGTTTTAGGTCATTCACTTCAAGGACCAATTTCATCCACTTCAATACCTCAAATCCAATTTCTTGCCACATGAAAGTTGTGTCATATGATCTTAACTTCATCATGACCTCAAAATCCTTGACCATTGATGATTTATGAGGCCATTAAGTCATGGTGAGCATGATAACTTGACTTTTTGGACCTAGTATGAGTTCCTTCCATTCCAAGTCACCAAATGAGTTCATTTTTGTTTCTTTGATGCCATACCATCATCATGTCATGGTCATGCTATTTCTTACCAAAATTAAGCAAGCATGAGCCATTATTTCAAGTCATTTCTCAAGTTTCATACCATATGAGGCAATTGTTCAAAGTACATGACCAATTCATTTCCAATTTTCAAAACCTTCACCTTTCCTTTTCACACACCCTATAGTGTCAATTGCTAACCATCAATAAGAAGAATCTTCCTCCAAACCCATGTGCATTCATATCTGGCATTTTTGGCATGTTTTGGAAATCAAGCAAATAACACAACATGGGCCTGCATGAATCTCCCTAAGCCCTCATATTTAAGTGGAAAACAAACCCTAATGCATCAGAGGTTGAGTAGCTGCATGAAAGAGCATCTTCCATCAAAAATTTCATAGTTTTTCTCTCTCTTCGAATCATACTTTTCTCTGGCTTTTCCTCCTATTTTTGGCTGCATTCTCAATCATTGAAACATCAGGAAGAGATTAGAAGCTTGAGATTAAAGCTTGCACAAGGATTAAAGGACCAACGGAGTTGCTCCGTTAGGTAAATTTCTTTGAACTGAAACTACCATTCTAGACTTGCATTTAAGCCCATTTTGGTTGCATCTGAAGACCTACCTCGTGTAGGCAATGTTTGAATACTTTTCATGGCTGTTTGAGATAATTTCAATTTGTGTGTTGGATCTCCGTGGCCTGATTTATCCATGTTTAAGAAACCTTTATGAAAAACTAATAGCATTTTTGGAATCTACATGAAATTTGCTTCAAAATGGTATCCAAGGTTTTCATTTTTATGATGTTTTATTGGACACCACCGGTGATGCTCGCCGGAGAAGACGACCGGAGCTAGGGCTTCGGCGTCTGAGTACAAGAGGTGAGGTGGCATTGACCTAGGAGTGGAATTGGGTGCATGGAAGCTTTGACTCTGAGTTGGCTTTCCATGTTGTTTAATGAAACGATTTGTTTCATTGGAATTGAGTTTGTTGTGGTTTGGGCCTAGCAGACTTGCTATCCACGCCCCCACTTTGAAGCCTATATGCGTGTTTCAAAGGGATTCAGTTCAATCAGAATTGCTTCTGCACCCCTTTCCATTTCTATTTCTATTTTTATTTCATTTTTATTGCATTTCATTTTAATTCATTTTAAAATAGTTTTAGTCTTCATAAAAATTCCCAAAAATATGTTTCTGACATTTTAGGATGTTGAGATATTTTTCCATATTTTTATTTTATTTTTCAACTATTTTAGTATTTTTAATCAATTTAATTTGTGAGGTGGTTTTATAGTTTGTGCATTGTATTAAGACTTGATCATTGACCTTAATTGAACACCCCATTTGACCAATTTTCCTCTCACACTTAGGTGTTTGATTGAGGCTTATTTGAGGGCTGGTTAGAGATCTTGATGATCATTCCTTAATTGTTTTTCATTGGTTTTTATTTGTCCCTCGATGAATGCTCGATAAGTGGAACACCTTATCTTATTGGACACAATTGGTGGTGCTTTGAGTTGATTCTTGCCATGATCTTTTACACACTAATTTGTGTTTGGTTCAACTTGAGTTTGGTATTTTAATTGGGTTTTATTTGGGTTCATATCTATTTTTGGTTGAGGCTTCATAACTCAAGTGTTTTACTATGTATGTATGTGCTTTGCCTTGACCTAGTTTTGGGATATGACCTTGTGTGATCCCTTGAGGACTTTTTGTGTCTTGTTGGATTTTTATAACATGGTTAAGGTGCTTACTTGTATAATTTGAGGTCCATTGTATGTGTTTATTGCCTCACAAGTCTTGTATGATCATGTGTTTTCACTTGTGTTAGAAGTGTGAGACTTTGGTTTGGACTTTGGCTCTTCAATTTGAGTTTGATCATTCTTGTTTTAGTTTGATAACTTGAAATTGGATTTGATGTACATAACTTGAATTTGCTTCTGACCTTGATGGTTATGTACTTGTTTTTTATGCTTTGTGTTGCACCCCAAAATTTGCCCAACCTTTTCTTAACTTGGTTTATGTTTCATTTCATTTCTTTCTAGCATTTGCATTGCATAGCATTTTTCATTGAACAGGGGATCAAGAGGTTGTTCATAGCAAGAGGAGTCTACTCAGAGGTTTGAGCCTAAGCAAGGGGTGTTACTCAAGTTTGAATAGTCATCAGGTCACCTAGAAGTGGGCAATAGTCTTGTAAAAGGATTGATGGATGTATGTGGGCCAGCTCCTAACTTGGAGGCCAGTTCAAGATCATCAGAGGATTGTGAATTCATGATTATGGATATAAGATGTTGAGAGAGCTTATTGAGTTCTTTGAGAGCCATTTGGAGCTTATTCAAGTTGGTGTGTGAGGTGGAAGAAGCCACAGTCAAGAATGTTGCATATAGGGCTTTCATCTGGTTAATCCTCAGTCAACTATGAAATTGAAGGAGGTTAAAACTCAATTCCAAGTCTCTATGGTCATGGGATGTTGTGTTGAGATGTCTAATATATCATTTCAAGATCAATTCATCAAGAATCAAGAGTGTGAGAAGTTACTAAATTAGGGTTCTCAGTGTAAAATCTCTTATTTAGTCCCCAACTTCAAGACCACCTATCTCAAGATACAAGTTTCATCTCAACTTTTGACCAACATGAAACTTGTAAAGCATGTTCTTATCTTTCGTTTGAGTACTAGAAGTCATTCATCTGATTTTTAGAACTCAAGTTATGATGTAGACAAGTTACAGGTCATCAAATGAATGTGATTTTGGTTAACAAAAGTCAACCAACTTCCAATCCATTTTTAACCTAGAAGGATGTTTCTCCTCAAATATTTATGAACATGAAAGTTGTTCCTCATGATCTTAGCTTTCCAAGGAGTACTAGAAGCCTTTCATCTGATTTGTAGAACTCATGTTATGAGGCTTGCAAGTCAGGGCTATTTTGGGAAAGTGAGATTATAGGTCATAATATTATAGATCCATTTCACCAACTTGCACACTTCAAATGGAGATTTTTCCAACATCAAATGTGCTCCAAATGGTGTCAATTGTTCAACCAGGCATTAAGAAGTCATGAATTTGGCTTGGAATGGTGAATTCCTAAAGTGATTTTCATGGAAAAGGCCTTAAAATGAGAAAATTGGAATTAATTCATTTTGGATCATTTTTGTGCAAATGAGTACATATTTTGAGTGCAAACTATATTTCAAACACAATGGCAATGTTAGAATTTGAATTTGGTGAGTTTTGATGTGCCATTTTCAAGCTTACTTCAAGCTTAAGTTACACTTGTAATATCAACCATTGAGATCAAACAAGGACTGAATCACAACCCTTCATGTTCCCTACACTCCAAGTAAGTGATTTGAGGCATTTTGGAGGCAAATTGGAGCAGAATCCGTGCACATGGCCAAAGGGAAAAACTCAAATTCCATGGATTTCAATTGGGCTCTTAGGGACTGATATTGGGCTCTAAAGCAATCAAGATCCATCATATATAAACTTTTGAACATGTACAAAACATCAGAACACGATTTGGAAGCAGAATTGGATCAAGAGCATTTGAAAAAAGTGGTGAAAAGTGGAAATACGATTTTGGAGAATTAGCAAGATTCAGAGTAAATCAAGCTCGCAAACATCTCTAGAAAGGATCACTGAACGTTTATGGACATTTTTCTTTGAGCTTCATCAAGAGTTGAAGGCTCAGTGGAAGTTCTCCACTAGGTATTTACAATTCAACTTATCTCTCTATTTACTCCATGATTCTTTGCCATTTTTGCATATTTGAGACCTAGACAACATGTAGATCATTAATCACTAAAATGAACTGGCATTTGTGATGGTTGATGTTGTGAGCTCTAAACTGTTTGGACTTTGTGTGATCTATTCTTGAGCTTTTGTGCTTAATTCTTGCTTGATCTATGATCTCCATAACATGTAGATGATTTCTGGACAAAATTGAATGAGTTTTGTGAACTTTTGATTTTGGTGCACAAATATGTTTTACTTCGATTTGCTCTTGTCATGTACAATTAATGAAAATGGACTGTGGATTTGGATTCAGCATGATGTGTAGATGTATTTACATATAAATTTTGTCAAATTTGGTTCAATATTGGTGAATGTATGTTGCTGTTACTGTGCACGGTGGCCGGAGCTGTGAGGAAGATGACCGGAGTTGTCTTCCGACCACCACTTGTTTCCCTCCATGTTTGATTGGAGAAGATGACTACGTGTCATGCTGTTGGCCTCACGATCTGATTACTTTTTGCACACACGGTGGAGATTAAGACCTACACTGCACGCACATTGACTTGTCACATTTAATCACATTTGAATTTTCATTAAATGATCTGGCATGCTGTGAACCACATGATTGTCCTACTTTTTGATCAAGCGCTGTTGACTGCTTTCCACCGTGCGCCCTGTTTCACCGTTTCACATGTGATCCTCAGATTTATTTTATTTTTTGTCTTATATGCTGATTGGACTTGGGCCTCGCCTGCTAGTGGCACCCCCTTCTGGGCCCATCTTTGTTTTGAACTGCTTTTCATTGCTATTTGCACCATGGATCTTGTTATTTTCTTTTCATTTCTTTTTTTTTTTATTTTGTTTTAATTCTGCCAAGATTTAACTCATTATAAATACTTCCAATTATCCAAAAAATCCCCAAAAATACTTTTTAGACACTTTGAGATGTCTATTGTTTTTAGATATTTTTATTTTATTTTTTTGGTTTATTTTTCAATTAAAATTGGATTTAAATATTGGAAGTGTTTTAAGTTAGTTCAACCTTGACATTGTTTGTTCTTTTATTTGTTTCTCTCATTTCCCTTTGATCCAATGAATGAAAATTGATCCTCATATCCATGATGAGTTGAACAATTTTTGAGGACCATTTTGCCCCTGGTTGGTTGACTTTAGGGTTGACTTTGGTGGCTTTTCTTTTGACCCTCGATTCTCCCATTTCAAAGTGGTACATCTTGAATATTATTTTCTTTTGATGGTGCTTTGAGGGGATATTTGCTTTGAGCTTTTGGCCTCTGTTTTCCAACATGTTTAAGTACCTTGTGTATTTTATTTGATCATTTTGGAACCATTTTCCTATTTTTGAGGTAACTTGCAAGTCAAGTTACCTCCAAGGGAGGTTCACACATGCACCTTGACCTAGTTTGACTTGGATATGACATTTTTGGATCCTTTGAGCTCTCAATGCCTTTTGTTTCATGTTGATAACATATTAAGGATGATGTTTGTTCAATTTTAGGTCATGATATTGTTTCTTCCTTGTTCATTTGTTTGTTTTCTTTGAGCTTTCAATTAGGGTTTCAATGTGTAGCTTGCTTGCATTCCTTTGTGTTCTAGCTTGCATTTCCCTTTGTTATGTTTTTATCTTGCTTTTGAGCTTTTCTATTCATCTTTAAATTTTGTCCAATGACCTAGGAGTGTCATTTAAGGTGGCTTGGTCCCTCCTTTGGAGGTATTTGAAGCATACCTATAATGATGAATCCTTGAGGACACTTTTGGTGCTTTTTTGCTTTTGGTGGGTGATGCTTATGGTTGAGTACCTATTATTAGGTCCTTGCTGCCCTCATTTGGTCTCCCATCCTCACATGGCTTTAGGGTTTGTTTTACCTTTCATTTGGTTTAGTTTTGGTGGTGTGGTTGATGTTGTTTGACTTAGGTCATTTCATCCACTTTTGGTGCATCTTTGTGTGATTTGTTCTTGTTTGGTTGTTTTCTTTTTGTGCTCCTCTTTTTCTCTTCTTTTCTTGCATTTCCATATGCATGCTTGGTTGAGATGAGCTTGTGGAGGCTACTGCCCCACACTATTTTCCTCCCACTTTCATTTTACTTGTGCATTCAATATGTGTATTCTTTCATTTGCATGTTTCTCTTGTTCTTCTTTTTCTTCTTTTGTCTTTCTTCCCTTAGGATTTCTAACCTCTCTTGTTCAAGAGAGGTTATGATAGACATTAGGGTTCTAATAAACATGCATGATAACATTAGGTAGCTCCCTTTTGTATCCCAACTTTAAGTCCACTTTGCATGATAACTTTTAGGATTGATTAGTTTCCCATTAGTGTCCTTTCTTCTCTTCTCATCTTCAAACATTCATAAAACATCTAATAAAGAATGACAAGTGTGGCACGCAACAAGCCTTAAGCTACTTTAGAAATGGTGATTGAAGGGCCTCCTTTCAATGACCTATAGTGTTTAGTGTACACCCTTTGGGTGATATACGACGCATTCGCTCTTAGGTCATAGTCTCTAGTGCGACATGAGTTACAAATCAAGTTCAAAACACTTCTTCTTTAAAAAACACAAAAACACTTCAACCTTTTTCATCCCTCGGGATCTTAATCAGGAAAATCTTTTTAGATAAAAGAGTGTTGTTAACTCTTAGTTCTATCGTAAATGATAACTCCTAAGTCTCCAATGGTCGAGCTGCATACACCAACTGCTAGAACTACTTGTTAACCCTACTCGGGCCTAAAAAAACTTTTGAACCAACCTGTGGTCCTTTCATACCAGATGAAAGTACGTAAGCATAAAACGCGATGGAGTACGTAGGCACAGAGCGGAGATGCTCTGCCGAGTCACTTCTCTTTTCTTTTTCTTTTGTCCCAAAGGCTTTAGCTAGATAGTTTTAACATACCCTTTTAGATAGACAACAATGTGTGGATCCCGTCGAGTACGACGGACGTGAGGGGTGCTCATACCTCCCCTTGTGTAACCGACTCCCGAATCCAGACATGGTTGCGATGACCTTGTCTTCTCCCTTTTCCGTCAGGTTTTTCCGATCGTTTCCTTTCCCTCTCTTTGGGATAAATAACGAAAGTGGCAACACTTCTGTTTTTCCGCCGTTTGTTTTTCACAATTGCGACAGCTGGCGACTCTGCTGGGGACATCTGGTTCCCTATGCGAGTCAATCCTAGCACTTGTTTGTTTATTTTTGGGTGTGTACATATGTGCTTTATTTACTTTCGCATTTTACTTTCCCGCATTTATTTTCCGCATCACATGTCATTACTACTGTGCTTTAGGGAGGGAAGTTCCATTGAGAGATAAGCCAAACCCAGGCTTGAGTATACACCTAGCTTTAGTAGTGGAAAGTAGTGGTGGATGTGCTTGCTTTGCTCGTACTAGTTCACCATGAAATTCGCACTCAGACGAGATTCTCTTTGACAATTTTCTTTCTGGCCCTTTGGGCTCGAAGGAATTTTGGATCTGGGGGTTGTCAACTCTGGGGACCGATCATTTGTGAGTCATTTAAGTGCGGCCTCTTCAAGAGATTATGATGCTAAACCAGAAATGGCGAACGTATCATCATTTCTTGAAAGCCTGTGACGCTGACGAACGGATAGGACGCCGAACCTTATCAGTGGACAGGTCCATATCTGTGAGAGGGATTGGGTTATGCAGGAAACTTTGGCTTTCAAAATACCCGGTTCTTTACAGTGTGAATCTGTTTATCAGTGGGTTCTATTGTCGGTACTTTGATCTTGCTAAGGCCAAGCGCTGGTTCTTCTCGACCAACAGCACAGCAGTCTTGATCCCTTGTTTGCATTTGCATTTGCATTTTCATCTGCATTTCATTAACATGTATTTGTGTTGTAGGTGCATATTTCTCCTCCGATTCTAGTGATCTTGTTCCTTCATTGCTGATATGGAGTCCCTGAAGAGAACAGTGGCTTACAAGCTTCCAACTCCAGATGTTAGATCTTTGCTGAGTTTGATTTCCATGGCTGGTGGGAAGGTGATGGAGGATTTCAGGCAATCCTATGAGAGATTATTGAGATGGGTCTGCAAGCCTTCAGTACATGAGATGGATGGCCTTTATGCCTTTCTGAAGTTCTATGATCCACAGTCGAGGTGTTTTGTCTTTCCTGACTACATTATGGCGCCTACTTTGGAGGAGTACTCAGTATTGTTGGATGTGCCCGTTCTTAGTCAGATGCCATTTGTTCATATTGACACTAAGCCTGATCTGGCTAAGCAAGCTGCCATAGTACATGTGGAGGCTTCAGAGCTAACATGGGGGTCTGACAGAGTGGAATGGAGTGCATGGTTTTCCTCTGGCTTTCCTAGTTGATAAGGCTCGACAGTTTGCTAAGGATGGTTGCCTGGATCGCATTTAATGTTGTTCTTGCTCTTTGTATATATGGCATTGTATTGTTTCCTAATCTCCCTGACTTTGTGGATTTGGATACATTTCATATACTGGCTTCGAGAAACCCAGTGCCTACTCTTCTCGGAGATGTTTATCATTCTGTGCATTACAAGAAAAAGAAACAAAGGGGAAAGAATGTGGCTTGTTGTGTTCCTCTATTGTATGTTTGGTTTGCTAGTCATATGCCCAAGACGAATCCATTTGTTGCTACTGCTAGTACTTCAAAAGGGTCGGAGAGGTTGATGGGACTATCTGCAGAGAATATTGTTTGGTTTGACCGAGACATGCTTGGTACAGATATTGTTTATAGTTGTGGTGGTTTTCCGAACGTCCCCTTTGGTCGGAAGTAAAGGTTGCATCAACTATAACCCTTCTTTATTAGTCAGACAGTTTGGGTACGCGCTGAGGGAGCCTCCTAGAGAAGAGGAGATATAGGAATCTTTGTATCTTACTGGTTTATTGGAGGGCGAGACTTTGGGCAGACTTGAGCATGCATGGAATAATATTCATCGAAAAGGGAAGTTAGCTTTGGGGAAGAGTAATAGCCGAGCATATGACCCTTAACTGACTTGGATTCATGATAGAGTTGTGAAGTTCTTGATGCCATTTCCTGCAGTTGCACCTCTATATCCTCTCATGATAGAGGAACCCACTACTGTAGATATCCAGAAATACAATCAGGTATTGTCAGAGAAGGACGAGCTGAGAAAAGCGAATGAAGAATTGGATAAAGAGATCATCCAACTCCGAAGAGAGAAGATTGATGATGTCAATTCTTTCAAGAGACAAACTGAGCTTGTGAAGAAACTGGGTACGAATCTGACTAAGGAGACTAGTGACAGAGAGCGCACAGGCCGAGATTTGAATTCCGTCCATAGTGTCCTTACTACTAAGAAGGAAGAGTTGGATAGGGCATACTTGAGGATCTCCATGTTTGAATCAATATGGAATGCCATGCTCACTAACAATAAGGAGCACGAAGATAGGTTAAAACTTAAGATCAACAAGTTGAAGGCGCAGCTTAATGCCAAAGATGGGGAGATTGCAGCAGAAGCATCACTTAGACGAGACAGTAAGTACAGGTTGAATGAAGCGATCGCGAACTTGAAGGATCTCAGGTTGAGAGCTGACTCCAAGAGACGCAGGCTTGAGGCATGTTTCGGGGAAGAAGCTTTGGAAGATCACGTTGATAGTCTACAGCATACTGTTAGCCAGCAGGATTTTCTTATTCAGGGACTACTTACTAGGCCGGATTATCCTGAGACGCTAAAGCTGTTAGAGGATTTCCGATCACATCACCCTGCTTGACCGTCTTGTTTATTTCTGTTGTAGTTTTTGTTGCTTGTTTGTTGTATTTGACCATCACTGGGCTTGTTAGTTGAGGTATTTTCCTTATTTGTACTCAGTTATAGCTTGTACATTGCCTGGTGGCCCTTTGATTTATATACGAGGAGTTGGCGTTCTATGCTTGTCCGTAGAGTTCTCCATTGTTCTATTTTTCCTAGAAACTAGAATCGAGGGGGAAATTTCCCTATTGCATAAATACATGTCTGCATTTTAGCATGTTTCTTGCATTTGCAGGTGAATCGGAACTGTTAACCTTATCTTGTTTATTGTGCTCCACTAGTGTGTTTTAGGATTGCAGATCAAATAACTCACGGTACAGTACCAGAAGAAACCAGAAGAGACTGATGGATCAGATGCAGGCAGAAATGCAAGAGATGAGAGATCGGATGGCACAGCTGATGGAGGTCATGCAAGGGGTTGCTAGTGGCCAGGCGCAACTTCAGACTTTAGTGCAACCTTTGATTGCACGAGTTGATATTGATGGTGTGCTACACGGTGGGACTGCTGCTAACCCTCCCCACGTTGAGACTCCCCGAGTTAACAACTTTGTACCTATCCCTAATGCTGGAGGGAATGGTAATGCTAGGAATGTCGGAGGAAATGGTAATGATGGTAACATTGGAGGGATTGGGAAATGTATTTGGAAACATGGGAAATATTGGTATTGGTGCTGGAGAAGGCGATGATGCTGATAACAATGATGGTTGTTATGACCATGGAGCTGATTGTGCTATTCATGGAAATCTGCGTAATCCTCGGATTGAAGATCAACAAGGGGATGTTTTCTCAATGAGAGACTTCAGGCCTGAAATGTCAGCTGAGGCAAGCAGAAGATTTAAGCTTTTAAAAGACAAGATGAGAAGCTATGAAAACCAGAATTCCATGGGTTTAGATATGGCCAATTTGGGCTTGATTCCTGATTTAAGGATACCTCACAAATTCAAAGTGCCTGACTTTGATAAGTACAAAGGCACTACTTGCCCGAGGGTTCACCTGCGCTCGTACTATAGAAAGATGTCTGCGTACTCGTACGATGAAAAACTCTTGATGCACTTCTTCCAAGACAGCTTGTCTAGTCCTTCTTTGGAGTGGTACATGGGACTGGAGCCCACTAACGTCCGTAGCTAGAGAGACCTAGCGAAGCTTTTGTAAGGCACTATCAGTACAACAGTGACCTTGTGTTGCACCCCAAAATTTGCCCAACCTTTTCTAACCTAGGTTTATGTTTCAATTGCATAGTCATCTGCATTGTCATCATGTAACATAGTGTATTCATCTGCATTGCATAGCATGAGCAAGCTATCTTAATCATGGGATCAAGTGCTATGCTTATCTCAAGAGGTATATTCAAGGGTTTCATTCATATTCAAGACTACTCAGGTCATCAGGGAAGAATTTGAGCTTTGGAGAGTTGACAGGTTGATCAATGAGTTCTCTCCTATCTCGAGGTTGTTTGGGGATCATCAGGGGAAGTGTGAGCTATGAGCCAAGAGCATGAGGTGTGTATGGATGTTATGAAGAGCCTAGATGATCATTTTTGAGAAGAACCAAGTCATTGGAATGATTGCAAGAGCCTCAGTTGAAGTCAGTCAACTAGGGTTTGTCTGGGTCAACACTAGGTCAATCCTAGGTCAAAGACTTGTTTTGAAGGGCATCAAGGATCATTTGAAAAATGTGGGATTCATTATTTGATAACATGGATATGGACATGATGTTGTGATGAAGAAGAATCAAGAGGAGTCAAGGAGAAGAGGAGTTACCAAATTAGGGTTTCTGTGTAAAATCCCCTAATTTAGGTCAGACTTCAAAGCAGTGTAACTCAAGGTGCAAGCTTCATATGAATTCTTGGTCCACATGAAACTTGTAGATTATCTTCATAGATTTAATTTGAGTGGTGGAAGTCATCAAGATGATTTATAGAACTCAAGTTATAGCTCTTGCAAGTTACAGGTCATCTGAGGGCACTGAAATTTGTCTGTGAAAGGTTGTCTGTCTTCCAAGCAACTTTTGACCTTCAAGGAAATGTCAAATGGATTTCTGGACAACATGAGAGTTGTTCCTCATTGTCTTAGATTTCTAGAAAGGTATGGTATGACTTCATATGATTTGTGGAACTCTACGTATGGTCTTGGCAAGCAAAGGGTATTTTGGTCATCTGAGGATTACAGGTCATTCTTAGCCTATGCCTAAAACTCATACAAGGAAGCTTCAAATGAAAAACTTCACAACATCAAAGTTGCTCAAAATGCCATTTTAAGTCTATAAAAGAAGTCATGGAAGTTTGTAAATGCATAGAACAAGACTTGACCAAAGTTGGTGAAAAATGACCTAAAAAAGGCATATAAGTTGAAAAAGTTGAAATGAAAAATTGGTTTGAGAGATCTACAAATCCAAAGTGGGTCATCCAATATACCAAATTTATTCCAAACATCATTTTAAAGACATTGGTTCAACCACTTTTTTGATTTAGGGGTTAAATTTTGGACTTGCTTTGTATTTTTGTTACTTGCATAATAAGGCAAGTATGGAAAACTTGGCATAAGGTGAATTTTCAAGGCAAGGAGCTTGCACATCATTCCAATTTGGCATTTAAGGAGATTTTGAAGAGTTATAAGTGCATTGTAAGGAGATACCATGAGATATCAACATGTCATCAAGTGAGATTTTCATGAACTTTCCACCACATTCTAGAATCATTCTAAGATCAATCTAGAACCTTCTAGATCTGTCCATCATCATCTATATATTGGATTGAACTCATTGGTGCAAGGGGTTGGTGAAAAGAGTGTGAAGAGAGAGTGATATACCATTTTCTCCATTTTTGCAAATCAATCTCAAGCTCCATTTTCTTCTTCCCTTTCCATTGAATTTTTCTCACCAAATCAATTCCTTGGATCATATTGAACACATACACACAGATTAGAGTGGCCATTGATGAGTGTTTGAAGGTGTAGCTTCCAAAGTGCAAGTGAAGCAAGTTGGATCCAATCTCACAATCTAAGCATTGTCCATCCAAGATCTTGCAAACAGAAAGATTCTCAGCCATTGAAGATCATTTGTGACAAGTTTCAAGCAGTGGATTGGAGTGTAGATACATCTGCCATCACCATTTTTCAGGTTTGCAAAGGCATTCGAATCCCTCTATTTATGCATTCTTAGATGGAATGGCTAGGGTAATCATGATTAGAGACCTTAGGTGATTGATTCCTGAGAATTAGAGAACGTTCTATGAGGTTTAATGGCAGGGTGATGAAACTTTGATGATTAAGAAACCTTAGTTTAGGGGATGTTAATCATGGTGTATTAGTTCAGAACAATCAGTGCAATATGGATAGTACATTAGTACAAGAATTTGCAAGTTTGGTGAGCTTCCATT
>CAWUDS030002219.1:6115736-6158714 GCA_963859935.3 Lathyrus sativus | reverse complement strand
TTTCCGGATGAGCTATGGTAGATTATTGAGATTGGTGTGCAAACCTACAGAGGTAGAGTTAGATGGGCTGTATGCTTTGATGCAATTCTACGACCCTGCTTTGAGGTGCTTTACGTTCTCTGACTTTATTATGGGACCAACCTTGGAGGAATACGCTGAGTATGTTGAGCTGCCCGTGCAGAACCAGGTTCCATTCATTCATTATGACGCCAAGCCCAAGCCGGAGGATTTGGCAAAAGCCTTGCATATTGATGCTTCTGAACTTGTGACTACTGTTTCCCGTGGAGTTCCAGGCTTCTCACTCCAATTCTTAGTTGGTAAAGCCCAAGAGTATGCCAAGAGCGGGTGCTGGGTTGCTTTCAATGCTGTGTTGGCCTTGTGCATTTATGGCATAGTACTGTTCCCCAATATACCGGATTTTGTGGACTTCGATGCTTTCTACTTGTTTGCCGCTGGTAATCCTGTACCTACCTTACTCGGAGATCTCTACCACTCACTGCATTACAAGAATGAGAAGGGAAGAGGGAAGAATGTTCATCTTTGTGTACCCTTATTGAGTATGTGGTTTGAGAGCCACCTTCCTAAGAAAGGATCTGCTGCAGAGACTACAGTTCCAGTTGGTTGGCCGGAGCGTCTGATGAGGCTATCGTCGGAAGATATGGAATGGTTTGATAGAGATCTGTTGGGATCTGAGCTCATCTTCAGTTGTTCTGGGTACCCTAATGTGCCGCTGATAGGAAGGAAGGGGTGTATCAATTACAACCCTTCTCTATTCATTCGTCAGTTCGGATATGCGCTAAAGAAACCCGCCTCAGGAGGAAGAAGTACAGGAATCTCTGTACTTCACAGGTGAAGTGAAGGGGGAGTTATTAGCCAAGTTGCAACATGCCTGGACGCGTGTTAACCGCAGAGGGAAGCCGCTGTTAGGAAAGAATGACTGTCAGGCCTATGCACCTTATAGAGTTTGGATTCAGGAGAGGGCTAGTCAGTTGAAGATGCCGTTTCCAGATGCACCAATTCTCGTTCCCGTTCCGGTAGCCGAGCCAACTACTGTTTCTAGGGAAGTCTATGAACAGGTTGTGAAGGAGAAAGAAGCCTTAATGAAGATTAACGAAGGGTTAGAGCAAGAGCTAGCTCA
This sequence comes from Lathyrus sativus, assembly GCA_963859935.3. Lineage (NCBI taxonomy): Eukaryota > Viridiplantae > Streptophyta > Magnoliopsida > Fabales > Fabaceae > Lathyrus > Lathyrus sativus. The sequence goes on along the minus strand of CAWUDS030002219.1, from coordinate 6,157,576 downwards.
AGTACGCAGCGAGAAAAACAAGGCCGTATATGCTTTCCAACAACAGATCGAGCTGGTAAACAGGTTAGGAGCTGAGTTGACCGAGGAAAAGAAAAAGCGCGAACGTCTGGGGCAAGAGTTCAGAAGTTCCCATGACATGCTGGAAGCCAAAAAGAAGGCGCTTGACGCAGCACACCGAGAGATATCTTCTTGCAATAAGACTTGGAATGCTACACTCACCAACAACAAGAAGAGGGAAGATAAGCTGAAGCAGCAAATTTCCGACCTCGAGGAAAAGTTGAAGTCTAGCATCAAGAAGTGTGAGGAAGAAGTGATGAACCGGTATAGTGTCCAGCATGCACTGAATAAGGCAATCAAATCCAGAGATGAAGCAGTGTCTCAAAAGCGAAAGCTAGAAGATTGCTTCGGAGAAGCAACCTGGGAAAAAACTGCTGAAGACGTACGCCGTGTCCTTAAGAGGAGAAACCAGCTTGTTGAAGGGCTGCTTGATCGACCAAGCCATCCGGAGACCAAAAGTTGATAGACGAGTACCAGACTTTTGGGAGGGCTTGATCATTTCATGTAGTAGTTATTCGTATGCTTTATTTGCATAGTGCTGACCATCACCAGGATTGTTGGTTGAGGTCATGCCTTCTTTGTACTCTCAGTGATATTGTACCCGGGGTTTATTGATTCTCTCTGCAATATATGAGGCTTTCTATGATTCAGCTCCGATATTCCTATTGTCAACACTGTCACTGCACCGGCACCTTCGCACTAGAACTGGGGGAATGAACTTCCCTAATGCACAGACACATTGCATTGCATTCACATTCATATTGCATAACAGGTAATCTTTGAATGGTGTCTCATCTCCTGCTCTGCATCAGGTACTTAACAGGATTCCAGATCAACATCCGCACCGCTATTCTACACGATCCAACTGTCGGAAAGTCATGGACCAAATTCAGAACGAGATGCAGGATGTGCGCGAGAAGCTCGCCCTCTTCATGCAGACCATGGAAGCTATAGCAAAAGGGCAGGAGAACTTGCAGGCCATGGTCCAGCCTCTGTTGGCTCGCAACGCTGGTCATGGTAATGACGATCATCAGTCTGTCCGGGTTGATACCGCTCATGAAGACGGCACTCCCACGCCAGTGGCTCCGCCCGTGGTTAATATACCTGCTGCTAACGTCAACAACGCTACCACTGCTGTGAATGGTAACGTCGGAGTAGGGAATGAAACTGCTGTCCATAATGCTGGGCTGGGTGATGTCAATGTGGGAGATAATCTCGGAGGCAATGGCTTTGTCAATACTTGGGTTCGGATTTAACGATCAGGGATTCGACAACACTGGCAAGTATGGCTTTAATGCTCAAGGCTTTGGGCAAGATGGTTATGGTATGGTCAATCAGGGTTACGGAGGCTTTGGAAACGGAAACGGTGCTGGATTTATGGCTTATGGTCCTGCTGGAGGTGTTCAAGGGTACGGCAACAGAGGCCGAGTTCCGGGGATGAATCAGGTCAGAGCCGGACGTAATAATGCGTACGATGGGTATGGGGCTGGAAACGGTATGTGGCAAGAGGATCAACAGGAGGACGCCTTCTCTGGAGGAGGTTTCGAAGGGCCGATGGATGATTCTCAAAAGATTAGAATGCTGGAAGAGCAAATGAAGGGAGTCCTGAACCAAAGTGCTGTGGGTCTGGACATGGCAACTATGGGATTGGTACCTGGCTTGAGGGTGCCGATTAAATTCAAAGCGCCTGCGTTCGATAAGTACAAAGGAGACACATGTCCGAAAGTGCATGTACGAGCTTATTACAGAAAGATGTCTGCATACTCCACTGATGAAAGAATGCTCATGCATTTCTTTCAGGATAGTCTATCGGGTCCTTCCCTAGAGTGGTACATGGGGTTGGAGCCAACTGATATCAAGACTTGGAAGCAATTAGCGGAGGCATTCGTAGCCCATTACAAGTATAACAGCGACCTGGCACCCAATCGGGTCCAGTTGGCCGGGCTTTCGCAGAAGAAGGGGGAGAGTTTTAAAGAATACGCGCAAAGGTGGCGCGATATGGCTGCCAGGGTCCGTCCTCCTGTGGAAGATAAAGAAATGAACGATATGTTTGTCGGCACATTCACCGGGCTGTTTCATGACATGCTGTTTCATACGTCTCTGGCCAGTTTTTCAGATCTGATTCTGATGGGTGAAAAGATTGAGCGGAACATTAAGCAAGGAAAGTTCCAAGTTGACGAATCAACTGCATCTGGCAGTAATAAGAAAGCTTATGGTGGGCGCCGTCAGGGCGAAGCTAGCGCGGTATTTGGAGGCCGAGGCCGAGGCCGAGGCAGGGGAAGAAGTCAATATCGTCAGCCGCAGCAAGTGTCGAGTGTTACTATTCCGTATCAACAGCAGCCAATCCAGCAACAATAATCTGTTCAGCAGAACCAATGCCACAGCAGGCAGCAGCCTCAGCAGGGGGCACAGCAAGCTCAACGAAGATTTCAGGGTAGTAAACCGAGAAGAGTGTTTGAGAAGCCTCCCTCTAACTATGCTGATTTGGTTGCAGACATTGTTGGGATTGAATCTGGTGGAGAAAAGAACCTTGGCACCGATAACGGGAACTCCCCCGTTCGGTTATGATGCGAATAGACACTGCGAGTTTCATTCTGGGGGCCCCGGGCCATGATATAGAAGGTTGCCATGCTTTTAAGCACGTTGTGCAGGATCTTTTGGACATCAAGTCTATCAACTTCGGAACGGCAGGTCCGAATATAGTCCAGAAACCCATGCCTAATCATGGGGCGAATGCCGTGCTGACGGAGGAAGGGTTGAATCTGATTATGAATGTGGAGGATTTAAAGACGCCGCTGAGCGAAATAAAAAGCCGACTGTTGCAAGGGGGTGTTTACCCGGGATGTAATGAGTACTGTTTAGATTGTTGGGCCCTAGCTGGGGGGTGTGAGGATTTGAAGAAAGGCATCCAGGCCTTGATTGATGAAGGTATATTGCATTTTGATCGAACAGCAACTGATGAGCCGGCAGGGGCAGTAGTGGATAATCGGAGTGATGTTGCCACAGTGACAATTCCTCGGAAGACGATCACTATTTCAGCACCAACTCAGCGACCACCGATTACCATAACTAAGGCCGGGCCAATCCCGTATGAGAACACGAAAGCAGTCCCCATGGTCATATGGGCTAGAAGTGTATTGTGACGGGATTAAAATCGATGTTAACAAGCAGTCAGCGGAGATTGTGGATAATGTTGTTGGTTCAGGAGGCATGACGAGGAGCGGCAGGATCTTTATATCTCCTGAAGTGGAGGCTGAAAGACTAGCGAAAGGAAAAGGGAAAGCGGTTGAGAACGTTCCGGTACAAGCAAATGAAAAAGAAGCAGCATCGAAAGATGTAGAGGAATTCATGCGCTTGATTCGGAAAAGTGATTATAAAATTGTGGAGCATCTGCAGCAAACGCCGTCCAAAATATCTATCTTGTCATTGCTGTTGTGTTCGGAAGCCCACAGGAACGCTTTGCTGAAAGTCCTGGACACTTCTTTTGTACCCCAGGATGTCTCCGTAAATCAGCTAGAAGGAGTATTGGCACATGTAAATGCAGGCCACAGTCTGGGCTTTACTGATTTTGACTTGACTCCGAAAGGAAGGGATCATAATATGGCATTACATGTATCTGTTGAGTGCAGAGGGTCGACAATGTCGCACGTATTGGTTGACACCCGGGTCGTCTTTGAATGTGCTGCCTAAGAAGGCTATGATGAAGCTGGATGTTCGAGGGATTTTGTGTACACCCAGCGATTTGGTAGTCAGAGCGTTTGACGGCACGCGTAGAACAGTCTTCGGATCGATTACCTTGCCTCTGCAAGTGGGGCCGGAAGTGTTTGCAACTGAGTTTTATATCATGGATATACAGCCTGCGTACAGCTGCTTGCTGGGAAGACCTTGGATTCACGGGGCAGGGGCAGTCACGGTCTACCCTGCATCAGAAGTTAAAGTATATGGTCGGAGACAGTGTAGTCACCGTGTGCGGGGAAGAAGACATCCTGGTCAGCCATCTTTCTTCGTTCAAATATGTGGAAGTCGACGGGGAGATCCACGAGACGCCATGCCAGGCATTCGAAGGTTTGCGCATAAAGGACAAGAGTCCCGGGCCAAGCAAAGTGCCAGAGATAGCTGTCTCATCGTATAAGGAAGCCCAAGCGCTAGTGGAAGCAGGAGAAGCCAAAGGCTGGGGCAAAGTATTGGACATTCCTGTGAAAATGGACCGGTTCGGACTGGGGGTACAGACCGTCGTCATCAACTCCTTCCGTGGGGGCCCCTCATTTCAGAAAATCAATCACCATCTCTGCCAGTGGAGTATGCCATGAATCTGTCAATGCTGCTTCAGAATCGGATGAAGGGGACAGCGACTGTGATATGGATGCCTGGATTCAGCCAAGCACGCCAGGACAAGGACTGTGCAACTGGTCTATTCAGGAGCTTGTTCCTGTGACTTTTAAACAGTAATGCTTTGCTTTATTAATTGTTGAATAATCTGATGTCTTGCCCGGGGCATCAGGATTTGCTTAGGGCTGTGTTGTTATAAACATTGCGCGTTAATCATTAAATAAATGGCGTTTTTTCATGTGCAAATACTGTAATCCCTGTCTTTCTTGTTTCGTATTTTTCAATAAAATGGCAATGTGGTTATTCGCTTTATAACGCATTTTGAAGCACTTAACCATTCCTTTTGCAGGATAACATTTTCAGATGACATCCTTGAGCCACCTATGACTCGTCCCGACTTCGAGCACACCGGTATTCCAGACCGAAGAAGAGGTTGTCGAAGATAGCGACGTTCCTAAAGAACTGTCTTGGTTAGTGAAACAAGAGGAAAGAGCCATTCTGCCTCACGACGAGGTTATCGAGATTATCAATTTGGGGTCGGAAGGAGTTGAGAAGAACATTCGTATTGGGGCCGCACTGCAGAGTGATATCAAGCGAAAACTGGTTGAAATGCTCCGAGAGTATAATGATGTATTCGCTTGGTCGTATCAAGATATGCCAGGGCTCGATACCGATATGGTTGTGCATCGCCTGCCACTGAAAGAAGATTGCCCGCCAGTTAAACAAAAACTTCGCAGAACTCGTCCAGATATGGCAATGAAGATCAAAGAGGAGGTTCAGAAACAGTGGGACGCTGGTTTCCTGGCTGTGACGAAGTATCCCTCATGGGTTGCCAACATCGTACCAGTGCCAAAGAAAGATGGCAAGGTTCGAATGTGCGTGGATTATAGAGATTTGAATAAAGCAAGCCCGAAAGACGATTTTCCACTTCCTCACATTGACGTGTTAGTTAATAATACCGCTCAGTACTCTGTATTCTCCTTCATGGATGGCTTTTCAGGCTATAATCAAATTAAAATGGCGCCAGAGGATATGGAGAAGACTACTTTTATAACGCCTTGGGGAACATTTTGCTACAAAGTGATGCCCTTCGGTTTGAAAAATGCTGGGGCAACATATCAGCGTGCGATGACGACTCTTTTTCATGACATGATGCATAAAGAGATCGAAGTTTATGTTGACGATATGATTGCTAAATCCCAGACGGAGGAAGAGCATCTGGTGAATCTGTTGAAGTTGTTTAAAAGACTTAGGAAGTTCAGGCTGAGGCTGAACCCTAACAAATGCACCTTCGGGGTGAGATCGGGTAAACTGCTGGGGTTCATCGTAAGCGAAAGAGGAATAGAGGTCGATCCTGCTAAAATAAAAGCGATTCAAGAAATGCCGACGCCTAAAAACAGAGAAAGAGGTGCGCGGGTTTTTAGGGAGATTGAACTACATTGCTCGGTTCATATCTCACCTAACGGCTACGTGTGAACCATTATTCAAGCTGCTAAAGAAAGATCAAGCTGTAACGTGGAACGAAAATTGTCAAAAGGCGTTCGACAAAATAAAGAAGTATCTGCAGGAGCCTCCTATTTTGATACCCCCGGTGGCAGGGAGACCCTTGATAATGTATTTGACGGTTCTTGAGGGAAGCATGGGTTGTGTTCTCAGTCAACACGACGAGACAGGGAGAAAAGAGCATGCGATCTATTATCTGAGTAAGAAATTTACAGACTGTGAATCTCGATACACAATGCTGGAGAAAACTTGTTGCGCGCTAGCCTGGGCCGCCAAGCGTTTGAGGCAGTACATGCTGAATCATACAACCATGCTCATCTCGAAGATGGATCCAATCAAATATATATTCGAAAAGCAGGCGTTGTCAGGTAGAATTGCCCGATGGCAGATGGTCTTGACTGAATATGATATTCAATACGTCTCGCAAAAGGCGATAAAGGGGAGTGTGTTGTCTGAGTATCTGGCGGAGCAGCCTATTGAAGAGTATCAATCGATGAGATTTGACTTTCCTGACGAGGATATCATGTATCTCAAGATGAAGGATTGCGAAGAACCGTTGCCAGACGAAGGATCAGAGCCGGGGTCCCAGTGGAAGATGATATTTGACGGAGCTGTGAATGCTTACTGGTAGCGGAATAGGGGCAATCATCACTACGCCGCACGGGTCGCACATCCCGTTTACTGCCCGATTGACCTTTGCCGTTACTAACAATGAGGCCGAATACGAAGCTTGTATAATGGGGCTTGAAGAAGCCATTGATTTGCGAATCAAACATCTAGACGTGTACGGAGACTCAGCTCTGGTGGTGAATCAGATCAAAGGAGAATGGGAGACACGTCAGCCCAATCTAGTACATTACATGAATTATGCAAGGAGATTGTTGCCTTTCTTCGACAAGGTTGAATTGCATCACGTACCACGGGCAGAGAATCAAATGGCTGACGCCCTTGCCACTTTGTCTTCCATGTACAAAGTCAACTTTCTGGAACGAAGCTCCCCAGATCACTATCTCTCGGTTGGATAGGCCAGCTTATGTATTCGCTATTGATGAAGCGTCTGATGACAAACCGTGGTATTTTGATATCCTCAATTTCCTGAAGAATAAAGAGTACCCCGGCTGGGGCATCCAGTCAAGATCAGAAGACTCTCAGGAGATTAGCGGGTAATTTCTACTTGAATCCAGATGGCGTCTTGTACAGAAGAAACCACGATTTGGTGTTGTTGCGTTGTGTAGACGAGAAAGAGGCAAAGCTTCTCATGGAGGAAATTCACGAAGGTGCCTTTGGTACGCATGCTGGTGGACATGCTATGACGAGAAAGCTGCTGAGGCAGGTTACTTTTGGCTGACGATGGAAACTGATTGTTTCAAGTTCGCGAGGAAGTGCCACAAGTGCCAAATATATGCTGACAAGATACATGTGCCTCCGAGCCCTTTAAATGTGATGTCATCTCCATGGCCATTCTCGATGTGGGGAATCGATATGATCGGAAAGATTGAGCCGACGGCTTCTAACGGGGCATCGGTTCATCCTAGTAGCAATCGATTATTTCACCAAGTGGGTGGAAGCGGCGTCTTACGCAAATGTAACGAAGCAAGTGGTGGCTAGATTCATCAAGAGAGATATCATTTGCCGATATGGGATTCCCGAGCGGATAATCACGGATAATGGTTCTAATCTGAACAACAAAATGATGAAGGAGCTCTGTCAGAATTTCAAGATCGAACATCACAACTCCTCCCCTTACCGACCCAAGATGAATGGCGCTGTCGAAGCGGCCAATAAGAATATCAAGAAGATCGTTCAGAAAATGGTGGTGACGTATAAAGATTGGCATGAAATGCTACCTTTCGCTTTGCACGGTTATCGTACGACGGTACGCACATCAACCGGGGGCAACTCCGTTCTCGTTGGTATACGGAATGGAAGCGGTATTACCATTGGAAGTTGAGATCCCTTCTCTGAGGGTATTGCGAGACGTTCAGCTGGACGAGGCAGAATGGGTAACGAATAGGTTGAACCAACTGAGCTTGATGGATGAGAAGAGGCTAGCTTCTCTGGCATACGGTCGTTTGTACCAAAGACGAATGAAGAAAGCGTACGACAAGAAGATACTTCCGCGAAGCTTTCAGACGGGCGACCTTGTGCTGAAAAGGATTCTCTCCGCCGCAAGCAGATCACAGGGGCAAGTGGACCCCCAACTACGAAGGGCCATACGTTGTCAGTAAGGTCTTTTCAGGAGGAGCGTTGTTATTGTCCACCATGGACGGGGAAGACTTTGCGTCACCTGTGAATTCGGACGCAGTTAAAAAATACTTTGCTTAAAATAGACACGCTGGACAAAAAAAAGAGAGTCCAGGCAAAAATGGGGCATCCTGGCGAACCAAAAAACAGAATGAAAGGTTCGGGCAAAAGTTAGGGATAAAATTGAGAAAAATGTACACCTGCGAAGTTGAAAACCTACACTGGGCGGCTTCGGCAAAAAAGGGTATCCCGGTGAACTGAAAACCCGTAAAGGGCGGTTCACGCAAAAGTTAGGGATTTGAAAAGCAAATGAATGCGGTCCGAATTTGATATTGCAATAAGCATCAATGCGGGAGAATACATTTGAGGAGTCGGTTATCGGATACAACCTCTTCAGAAGTGGGGATACCGGGAAAGCATTAGAGTCGGACGAGTCATGGGAGGATCAGTTCGTGGTGTTCATCTGCATCCAGTTGCCGACATGTGTACGAAATTTAATTTGTCAATATTTATGCTTCTTGTGAATATTTGACTACTTGTATATTTGCTTTGCGTAGCTTCCTCTTTTCAGGAGTTACATCCCGTGTACAAAAACTCCGCCCATTCAGGGGCCCAATCAATGAAAATGTGTTATTCAGTACTTGATGCCCGTTCTTTACTGTTTTGCGCATGATAAAACGCCTAAGTTTATTGAAACTAGCATGAGTATAACATCACTGGCCCTTGCCAACAATTGTTAAAGCCTCGAATTAACTGAGTGTAACGTCACTAACCTGAATTGATTTGATTGCACAGGCTTGTCGTGTCTTGTTTGTGTTGTTGCAGGTCTCATAACCATACGAGGAAGATGATCAAAAGATTGCGATAACGAAAGACTTAGTCCCCCACGCAGGTCATGCATGTTCTTCCTGAAGAAGGATAGAATTCCCCAGCTAGCCGTAGCTTATCCAAAGGACGTGCTCCAGAGAAGTTACTCGTCCTCAGCAGAGTTTGGTGATTCCGAGATCGTAAGGCTGTATTCAGACAGGTTCATCTTTCCCCGCCGGGTCATGCACTCTTCCCCAGTGGAGTCAGTTAATTTTCCCCTAGAGAATCATCCCATCCCCAGCGGAATTCTCTTTGCAAGTGTTTTCATTCCTTCCAGTGGAACTCGAAGATTAAGACTCTCCCAAGCAGAGTTGATGTTGGTTCCTGTCATTTATTTTGTCAGAGATACTGCGTAATATCAGTTTGCGGTCCAGCAGAAAGTCTGATCATACTATGCACATCTGCTATTCCCCAGCAGGGGGTTGCTTCAACAAGACGTGGGGTTTGAGTTCCTAACTTCCCAGCAGGGTCGACTTCACCCTTCCAGCATTTATTTTGCTGGAATAATTGTGTAACATCAGGCTATCCCCGGCAAGTTGGCATTATCCTTCTAGCATTTATTTTGCTGAAGCAGTTTCTGTACTCCGGCAGTTCAGGCGGAGAGAGCTCTTGCTCCAATAACCAACCAAACAGTCAAGATCTCGGCAGGAGATATTCAATGATAATGTCAGTTTCGGCGGTATTCCCCCACAGAGTTATCATGATAAAACTCTCTTTGTCTCCAGCAGAGTCATTTATGCAAATGTCTCTTATTTTCCCCACCAGAGTTGTCAGGATAAGTGTCTTCTTATCCCCAAGCAGAGTTTGTTTGTCATCAACGGGTCCCATGAATCAGAATTTCAGAGGCCACCGCCGGTTATCAGAGCAGGCGTCCGATAGTTGGTTTTCAGACATCCCCAGTAGAGTTCATCTCAAAGTCGCTGCCACGGCAGTGCTAAGAAGTTTGTGGGTGAGGATCATTGAAGAACCAAGTCCTGACGGGGACAATTTACTCCTAGAATGACGGGATTTCTTCAGAAGTGGGCGTCCTAACGGGGACAGGTTTGTTTTACCGGATTGGTAAGGTATGTTAGTCCTAACGTGGATAGATTCGGCTTCTCGAAATTTGGAGAAGGGGAGGTCATGACGTTGACGAAAGTGATTACTCTTTGTGTTGGTGTCCTGACGTGGACAAGTTATTTCCCCAGTGGGTCGAGGGTGTAAGTCCTTACGTGGACAAGTCTTATTTCCTCAGCGAGTCGAAGACGCCTGAGTCCTAACGTGGACGAATCAAGACGAGATCAGTGTCCTGACGTGGACGAATCAGAGAAATTATTATTCCTAATAAGGAGAAATGGGTCCTAACGTGGACGAGGTAGTCCTTACGCGGACGTATCAAAAGATAGTTTCCTTACGTGGAAATGACAGTATTCCTGACGCGGAAAGATTGGAGTCCTTACGTGGACAGATTAAGATGGCATTCCTTACGTGAAAAAATGAGTCCTGACGCGGACAAATCGAGAAAGAGTTGGTATTCCTTACGTGGAAAGATGTAGTCCTCACGTGGACATATCAAGAGCATTCCTTACGTGGAAGAAAAGTGGTTTCCTTACGTGGAAAGACGAGTTTATTCCTTACGTGGAAAGATGTAGTCCTCACGTGGACATATCAAGAGCATTCCTTACGTGGAAGAAAAGTGGTTTCCTTACGTGGAAAGACGAGTTTATTCCTTACGTGGAAAGATTGGAGTCCTCACGCGGACATATCAAAGCTGATTCCTGACGTGGAAGAAGATTATTCCTGACGTGGAAGAAATTGAGGTCCTTACGTGGACAGATTCAAGAAAAGATGATTCCTAACGTGGACAGGTTACTCCTAACGTGGAAGAATGTTATTCCTAACGTGGACGATTTATTCGAACTATCCCCAGCGGAGTTGCCGAGATTTTTCAGGGTTAACAGCAAGTGGAGTCCTAACGTGGACAAGTTTTAGTTAAGATTTCTTTGTATTAACGACAGGCAGAGTCCTAACGTGGACAAGCAAGCAATCTGTTATGACAGAAGCTTCTTCAGAACGATGAAGACAATCCCCAACACGGTCGCGCGAGATCAGTGGGTTGCCGTAACAGTCAGATTCAGCTGATGAGTGTCATTCCTCAAACAGAAGCGCAATTTATTTTTGCGGTTGGCAAATTTCTGGTTTCACTAGTATTCAACCGTCTCGTACCGCGAATGTCTGAAGGCTCCGGGCTCTTCACCCAATCGGGTCCAAGTCGCTTGAATAGGGGCAGCTGTTGCACCCTAAAATTTGCCCAACCTTATTCACTTGGTTTATGTTTCAATGGCATTAGCATTTGCATATAGAGTCATGTACATAGACTAACCATCTGCATAGCATAAGCATAGCAAGTCATTCAACAGGGGATCAATCATTATTTTCATCTATAGAGGCCTATCAAAAGGTCATCATCCCAATTCAATCATATTCAAGTCATCAGGAAAGAATTTGAAAGCAAAGAGTTCAGCAGATCAAGCCTTGAGTCCATCTCCTAGCTGAGGGTACAAGAGGATCAACAAGAGGGTTGTGAGCTGTGAAGTGAAAGCATGGAGAGCATCTAGACATCTTGAGAGACTTATAAAGTCATTTGGAGAAGAAAACAAGTCATTGATGAAAGCACAAGAGCTATAGTTGAAGACAGTCAACTAGGGTTTCATCTGGGTCAACCCTAGGTCAACCCTAGGTCAATTGACTGATTTGAAAGGCATTGAGGGCTATTAAGGAGATGTGGGGTTCATCATTTGGCATGGAGAATAAGGACATGGAGATATGCCAAGAAGAATTCAAGAGAAATCAAGGAGAAGAGGAGTTACTAAATTAGGGTTTCTCTGTAAAATCCCCTAGTTTAGGTCAAATTTCCAAGCAAGATAAGTCAAAATGCTAGCTTCAAATGGCTTCTTGGCCAACATGAAACTTGTAGAGGATCTCAAGACCTTTAATTTGAGTGGTGGAAGACCTCAAGGAGATTTATAGAACTCAAGTTATGGTCCTTGCAAGTTACAGGTCATCTGAGGTGTCTGAATTTTTGTCTGTGAAAGTGACTTGACTTCCAAGCTAGTTTTGCCCCTCAAGGAGATTTCAAATGAATTCTTGGTCAACACAAGAATTGTTCCTCATTGTCTTAGCTTTCTATAATGGTATGGCATACCTTCATATGATGTGGAGAACTCAACTTATGGTCTTTGCAAGCAAAGGGTATTTTGGGCATTTGTGAATTACAGGTCATTTTAACCTATGTCTAAAACTCATACAAGGAGGCCTCAAATGGAAAAACTTACAACATCAAACTTGCTCCAAATGGGATTTTAAGTCTAGAAAGAAGGTCACAAATTATTGGAGAAGCTCATAGCATGATGTTGCATAATTGGTCAAAATATGAACTAAAATGGCTTATAAAGTGAATAAATTCAAGATGGAAAATGGTTTGGGAGATTTACAAGTCCAAATGGAGACTTCCAATATATGATTTTGAATGGAAAAACAATTCTAAGAACAATGGTTCAAACACTTTTTTGAGTTTAGAAGGAAAAAAAGAAGTTATCTTTGGTTACTTGTAATTGAAGAAACACTTCAAAAATGGATCAAAGTTGGAAAACAAGGGAATGTGCAAGATGGATCTAGAATGTACCATTGGGGTCTATATATTCATGAAATGAGAATTTGGCAAGGGTTGGCTTCATTTGCACCAAGAGTTCCACAAATTTCTCATACTTTTCCATTGAAGTTTTCATTCCAATCTCACAAAACCTTCACAAAATCCTCATCAAAATCAATTCAATCTTACTCCATCATCATCATAGATCATAATTGAAGCAAGGACTTGGTGATTAGGATCCATTTTCGTGCACCATATTCAAGAACATCAAAACTACAAGTTCAAGTGGACAGCATAATTCAAGCAAGGAATCTCCAAAATTTTGCATACAGAATCACATACATCAAGGATTGATCAAGATCCAACACCTAGAAGCCTCAGATCTTCAATCTCCATAGCTGTTTGCAAGGTTTCACATCAGGTATGTTTTCACTCAAATTGCTCGATTCAGTTAGTTAGGCATGTTGTTGTTAGTGTAGATTTGATCTAGGTGGTTAGGAGATTAGTTTAGATGAATTTGGAGAGGTTTGGTGATGTTGATTAGCAGGTGCCACAAACTGTTAGTGCTTGAATCTCTTGGATTAATGCATCATAATGTTAGTTGGATAGCGCAGGTTAATCTCCATTAGTTGTAGATTAGTTTAGGTTAGGTTTAAGGAAGAATCATCATGATGCATCTCAGTGCATTTCCATGGTGGCCAGATGTTGCTTCGATCGGGTTTGTTGTTGTGGTGAGTTTCAAAGAAATCTAATGCCCTAGGCTTGTAGAGGGAGGAATTTAGAGTGGTTTTCGTGTTTACAGCATGTGGATTCGTGGCGTGTAGGATGAGAACAGAGAGGTGGAAGATTGCTCGTGCATGGCCATTCATGGAGGTTGAAACCCTAGGTTCAGAACCATTGGGGAAGACGAAATCGTGGCCTTCCATTTTGAGTAGGACCTTTGACTATTAGGGTGATCGTATGGTTCACATTCAATCTGATTTATGGAGGGAACTGACCTGGGTGCCAAAACGCACCGTTTCATTAATTGAAACGGGCGGGCCTCAGTTTGTGATGCTATCCCCACCCCCAGCTTTCAGGCCCAAACCAATTGCAACGTGATTTCACTGCTAGTTTCACCCCCAGCTGGTTTTTATTTGTTCTCTAATTCTGAATGAATTCTGGGCTTAACCAAAATGCTAAGCGCGCCCCCTATTGTTGGCCCATTGTGATTTATAACTGGAGCGAACTTCTATTCTGACCCCCCTCCCTCATTTTAATTCATTTAATTTTCTTAATTCCATTTTAATTTTTACCAATTTCATAAATTCATAACTAATTCATAAAAAATGCATTTTAATCCATTCTTTTTACAATATTTTCATTAAAATGTCTAGAATATTATAGGAAAATAAAATTTCATTTTTAGTTTTATTTCATATTTTTTCCATATTTTCTAAATAAATGTCATATTAAATAGTTCATTTCATGCATCATTTTAATAATTGTTGTTCTCTTACATGCTTTAATATTTTTTGGTCATTCTTTTTATATTGTTTAGATGAGATATTAAGCTTGTAAAAATATTTTAGTTCCCATTTTTAGGAGTTAATTTTAGGTGATTAATAAATGCTTGAACATCATGTACAAAACTAGGGTTTTAGGTGACAACTTAAGAAGTTTGATTTCATTTCCCTTAGGACTTAGGGTTTGAATAGATTAGTTATGGGACTATAGGGGCTATGGGTAATTACTAGATCCCTTAGGAAAAGTCAGGATTCCCCTACTGCTATTATTACTGTCTGTATATCTGATTGTCTGGTGTGGTGTGCCCTCTGGGGATTGTTGCTTGTTTGTTTGGGTATTGGGTTTGTCTGGGGCCCTGGGGAAGCTGAAGATTTGTGAAGATGAAGACCATTGGAGATCCAGAGATTGAAGATCAACTGTCAAAGTTGAGGAGGAGTTTCTTGCTAGCAGATGCTGAGGAGACTAGGGTTTAGGAGCTAGGCAGAGCTCTAGATTAGAAAGTTTGTTTCTCAAACATGGATTGCCTTGTCTGCATCCATTCTTCTCTGTGATTCAGAGTCTCTCTAAGACACTCACCCCCTTCCTTTGGAAGGCTTGGTGATAGTGTCTACGAGATAGAACTCTTGAGAGAAAATGTCTCTTTGTGTTAGAAGCAGTCTGTTCACCACCTTTGGTAGTCAACCGATTGCTTAACATCCAATTCACTCTTGTGACTGATCCCTCATCCTGGAGGTTTGAGCTTGAAGAAAAGCCATTGCAGATAGAAGACTGATGATCAAAGCCCTTGCCCGAAGGTCATGAAGATGGAGATTGATGCTTGTTGAAGCCTGTAGCTGATGGGAGATTACTTGAAGCCAGATGTTGATTCAGAGCTGCTGATGCTGTTTCTTTTGCTGTTGTATTTCATTGCTGGTGTATTTGTTTGGATTTCCTGGTTGTATTGTTTGCTGTTTACCCTGTTGGGTTGAAAGTGAAGCCTGTTCACTTTCGCCTATTGTTTTCTAGGTTCGAGGTTGAGTGGGACTCCCTTGCCTCGCTTGTACTGTTGCATCCATGCATTTTACTGCTTTATTATATCTGATATTGTTTCTGTTTCTGCCTATCCCGTAGGATCTCTGTTTCTCTCTGTGCAAGAGAGGAGCATGATAGACACTAGGTTTTAACCCATGCATGATAACATTAGGTTAGTTTGTTTCCCTTTGCAACCGTAGGTTAGAGTTCTGTCTCTTTCTTCCTCAAAACAAACAGAAAAACACAATAAAGATTTCAAACACAATAAAAGACACTTCTTTCGTAAAAGAATGTGAACTCATCAAAACGTCATTTTTGTCCGCTTGGACCGCTAATCAGAAAACCTTTTTTTCAGAAAGAATAAAATCAACCAAGACAAGCCTGTGTCGTACGTGGCCCGAACTACGTTTGCTCTGATCTTTCATGCTGTATGAAAGTACGTAGGCATAGGATGCGATATCCTAGCGAGCAACCTTCCCCTCCTTTCCCGTAGGTAGGCGAACTACGTTGACTCTGATTTCTCGTTCCAGACGGGAATACGTAGGCATAAAGTGCGATACTTTGCCGAGTCATTTTTATTTTCATTTTATTTTCTTTTTCACCCTCGACCTATAGTTTAGATAGAATAACAATCCATACCCGAAGACAAGCGTGGATCCCGTCGAGTACGACGGACGTGAGGGGTGCTAATACCTTCCCCTTGCGTAACCGACTCCCGAATCCAGGTTTTGGTTGCGACGACCATACCTTTCCCATATTGTGCGAGGTTTACTCTGAGCGTTTCCTTTCCCTCCCGTGGGATAAATAACGCACGGTGGCGACTCTTCTGTTCAGCCGGCGCCGATTTTCGCAGTAGCGACACACATTTATAGCAAGTAACACCCGTACCGCTTCTGCACTCAAGCGCCTTGTGGCCTGGCTTGCCACACTTAAAACACCTCGGTTCAACACTTTTGCACTCCGGGGCACGATGCCCCGCTTCACCACAAGTGTAACACCTAACCGGGGTAGAAACTCCCCCACTTGGCTTCTTGCCAAAACCAACCTTTTGTTTCCCCTTATCAGCAGGAGTTACGTAAGGTTTTCCTCTGAATTGTCCCTTTCCTTTCTTGTCACTTAGACTCTTGTAGTGGCTGGACCTAGCCCTACTGTCTTCGTCATAAATTCTGCTCTTGTTAACCAACTCAGAAAACCGCCTGATTTCCTGGTATCCAATAGCTTGTCTAATCTCAGGTCTCAAACCGTTCACAAACTTGAGGCACTTAGACCTCTCAGCATTACCAGTATTATAGTGAGGACAAAATTTGATCAACTCCTCAAATTTCGCCGCATACTCAGCAACCGTCGAATTACCTTGCTTCAACTCAAGAAATTCGATCTCTTTCTTCCCCCGCACATCCTCTGGAAAATACTTCTCCAGAAAAGTTTCTCTAAACAAATCCCACGTAATCACAATATCATCTTCCTCAAATCTTTGGCGAGTATTACCCCACCAATCTTCAGCTTCTTCTTCGAGCATATGAGTCCCAAACTGCACCTTCTGTGCATCCGAGCAATTCATAACTCGAAAAATCTTTTCCACAGCTTTCAACCAAATTTGTGCCTTGTCCGGTTCATGAGTTCCCTTGAAGACCGGAGGGTTATTCTTTTGGAATTTCCCCAAAGCACGGAATCCATCATCAGCATGATTCCTCACATTCACATTGGCCGGAGGATTCTGCCCAATTGCCCCCGCCAATCTCGTCAATGCCTCCGCAATCGCTTCGTCGTTCCTCCCTGCAACCATCTTACTAATTCCAACAACAGAACCACGTAAGAACAACCAATATTGATAATGCATCACACGCATATCAATAACACATAGGGAAAAACACTCTAACAACTTGGCCGGACGGACCGACCTGCTCTGATACCACTATTGTAACACCCCCTTCTATACCCCAAATAATTGCATATAAAACAATTAAGCACATACAAGTTATCAGAGTAAAAAGGTTTTATAATCAGGTATAAAAGAAGAATGCCACAATTTCACCAATAAAACACTTTCACAATTTGCTCCATAAAATATGTAACATTTTCAATTTAAGCGGAAGATAAAATCATTTAATCAGCTCCAAATATTAATTCACGTACACATAAGCTATCCAATTTAATATATATCATATCAGTTAGATTACAAAACCACATCAGCTGATACACCGCAATGTATCACAAAAGAATGACTATACTAGTCTAACTACCCGGTGTTACATATCAGAGCAGTAGACTCAAAAGAATGAAGACTATTCTTCACAAAAGGACTCCAGCATCCTAATCTGCAATGCCTCATAGAGCATTATAAAACAGCAGAAGGGTGAGAAATATAACCATAATAATCAAAGCATAAGATTATATATATATAGGTAATCATATAACACATATTCACATTTCTCACCACACTTCATTCTCTTAGTCATATATATTACCACACATGTATATATACAAACATGGATATCCACAAGCCTTCCCACATTATGTATACACTTACAATTTCCACAATCTCATCATCCACACATAAGCATCACTTCATGCATATGTCATATATCAATGTGACTCAACAACTCAATGCAACTCATGCAATGCGGTACCGACTCTCGTTATCTTTTTTTCGGTTTTTACATTAAACCGGGTCCACACTTCTAGACCGATAACCCGTTATCTTTTTTCGGTTTTTACATTAAACCGGGTCCACACTTCTAGACCGATAACCACAAAGGCCCGTCCTCTAAGCCTTCAAACCCACACTTCTAGGTTTGGGACAAGCCACTAGTTTCCACGAAACTAACAGACATTGCCTCTTGACTAAATGATGCATGTACAATCAACCACAACAAATGCACTTAAGACCGACATCTTAATCTCATGCATTTACATAATTCATCACTTCAAGAATTACACAATGATTGTACATACAACATATATCAAACATTTATCAATGTACTCATTTCACACATCATCATATTCAACAACAATGCACACATATCACATATGTTCCCATGCATTCACACCACAATCGCATACATATATGCACTCGCAATTCATTAGACGATACACATACATTTCTCATTGTATTCCCATGTGTCTCTAATTATCACAAAAATCAAGGTATTCTCATTACAATACCAATCATACAATTATAAGTTATGCACACATATTCAAAATGTTCTCATGCATACTCATTACATAATTGTACACAACAATCAAATATCCACAACTCTAGGATTCACGCCCGAAGGCTACCCACAACACATGTTATCGTAATAGTTCACATACTCATTCATATCATAGAAGTATAAACATATGCGAATCAACCAAACAATCACCATTTGGATAACACAGCAAAGAAAATATACTGCCACATTCGCCTTCATTCGCCTGGCGAACCCTCGCAGCGAACCTTCGCCTGGCCTTCGCCTGGCGAACTCTCTCAGCGAACACTCGCTAGGCTTCGCCTGGCGAGACTTCCCAGTGAGCCCAAGCCAGTAGCTACTGACTTCATTCGCCACCATTCGCCAGCACCTTCGCTGGGCGAACCTTCACCATCCCACTTCGCCTGGCGAGCCCACCAGCGAAGTCTACTGGGACTTAAATATAATTATTCGCCAACATTCGCTAGGCTTCGCCTGGCGAAGCTTCGCCTTCGCTCGCCTGGCGAGAGCCAGCGAACCTGCGCAGAACAGAACCCTATTCTGTTCCTCCTCCACAATCCACCATCATCCAACTTCTCACACAACAAAATCAGTACAAACATCATACCCTCATGTTACCCGACTATTCTACGGCATTATTTCCAAGTTCCAACCGATTAAATCATCAATCTACCGATTATTCCAACTTTTGCCCTAATTGGAAAGTGATGAAAACTCTACCAAAACCCCAACCCAACATACATAACATCATACAATGATCAAATAGAAACATTTCTCACCCTTACCTCGATTAATCGGAGCTTTGATGTTGGTTCTTGATGATTTCCACTTTCCCTCTTCTTCTCTTCTCTTTCTCTCCTTTCTTCTTCTTTCCTCTTTCTTTCCAAATGTTTTTCTATCTTTCTTTTCTTTTCTTTTCTCTCTTATATATATTTCCTTCATTTTCCTTCCTTCCAATTTCCTTCTCAATTCTCTATTAATCCCAATTAATAAAAATTAATTTCCAACATTAATAAAATCCCACTAGATAAATTAGTTACTACAATTAATTATTTAATGAAATTTGGGCTGTTACAGCTCTCACAATCAGTAAACTTCTTGCTCAAGTAGTAAATGGCATGTTCTTTTCGTCCAGTCTCATCATGTTGACCCAATACGCAACCCATATACTTCTCCAGAATAGTAAGGTACATGAACAGTGGTCTTCCAGGAACAGGAGGAATCAAGATAGGAGGTTCTTGCAGATAACCCTTGATCTTCTCAAATGCTTGCTGACAATCAGAATTCCAATCAACAGTCTGCCCCTTGCAAAGTAATTTGAAGATCGGCTCATAGGTAGCAGTCATATTAGAAATGAATCTGGAGATATAGTTCAGTCGTCCAAGGAACATCTCACTTGTGTTTCAGTCTGCGGAGCAGGCATGTCCTGAATGGCTCGAACTTTATCGGGATCTACCTTAATTCCTCGTTGGCTGACGATAAAACCAAGTAGTTTTCCAGATCTAACACCAAAGGTACACTTAGCAGGATTCAATTTCAACTGGTACTTCCTCAGTCGTTCAAACAGTTTTAACAAACGGTCCAAATGGTCCTCTTCATTTTAGGATTTGGCAATCATATCATCAACATAAACTTCGATCTCTTTATGCATCATGTCATGAAAGAGAGCGACCATAGCTCTTTGATATGTTGCCCCTGCGTTCTTCAAACCGAAAGGCATAACTTTGTAGCAATAGGTTCCCCAAGGAGTAATGAAAATGGTCTTTTCTCTGTCGGCCGGATCCATCTTGATCTGATTGTAACCGGAGAAACCATCCATAAAAGAGAAAACTGCAAAACTGGCTGTATTATCAACAAGTGTATCAATATGCGGCAGAGGGAAATCGTCTTTCGGGTTTGCCTTGTTCAAATCCCTGTAGTCTACACACACTCTGACTCTACCGTCCTTTTTGAGCACTGGAACAATGTTGGCTACCCAATCAGGATACTTTGCAACTGTAAGGAAACCTGCATCAAGCTGTTTCTTAACTTCATCTCGAATTTTCAGAGCCATGTCAGGTCTTGTTCTTCGGAGTTTCTGCTTGATAGGTGGACATTCTGGCTTAAGTGGCAGCTTGTGAACTACAATATCAGTGTCTAAACCGGGAATATCTTGATATGACCATGCAAACACATCAGAATATTCTTCTAGAAGCTTTACCAATCTCTGCTTGACCTCGGCCCCGAGTGTTGCACCAATATTGACCTCTCTTTTATCTTCATCAGTGCCAAGATTAATCAAATCTACCTGCTCTTTGTATGGTTGAAGCTCAGTGTACTCATACTCAACCAATTTTTCCAGTTCAACGGGTACTTCAAAATCTTCATCACCCTCATCTTCAGCTTGATAAATGGGTGAATCCCAGTCAGGAGTGAAAGCAGGATCGTCGGATTCAATAAGGTTTTGGATATCACTGCAATGTTTGGGCTTATTTTATTAAATGCACAAGGAAAATGCACGAGGAGAAAATGCTTTTAAATTTATAGTTTGTAGTTTTTGAAAAGGTTTGCCAATTTCATTTTAAAAAGTGAAAACAAAAAACGCAAGTGAAACAAATAGGATTTTAACAAAATGCATTTATTAATATCATTTTAGAAAGTGAAAAGGCGGCCCTACAAATTATCCAATAGCTTCGGGCGTAGCTATGGAATTTTTGAAAACAGCAAATGAAAACGTTAAATTTCTTTGAAATGGGAAAAATCACGAGGATCTTTATAGCTTCCCAATTGCTCAAAGCTGCATCGCTCTTGAATACCAGGTTGCTCAGGTTTCCATCATCATCATCATCATTGATAGCATTGACTTGGAAACCTCCGCTGACAAACACTTCTTGGACAATCTTCGGACGCCCTTTGACAGTTGTAGAAGCTTTATCATGAGTTGGTTTGTAACCCAACCCGTGGCGATTAGTCTTGGTCTTGTTGTCGATCACCTCTCCCCAACCTTCAGGAATTCCCCTGTCGATTGTTGATTTGGTGCTCTTGAAAGATGCGGAGGATGGATTACTCTGACCAAGTGTTTCTTCAACTTCCAATAGAACAGCATTGGCGATCTCAAGTGCTTGGAAAGAAGTTTCCAAAGCGTCTTCATCAGCCTCAATATAACGGAAATAAGATAGGTTACTGACCATTAAATCCTCTTCGCCATGTATGATAACCAACTTTTCATCTACCACAAACTTCATCTTCTGATGTAGAGTTGAAGTCAACCCCCCAGCAGCATGGATCCAAGGTCTTCCAAGCAGACAACTGTAATTGGGATTGATGTCCATTACCTGGAAAGTGATGTTGAATACATGTGGTTCAATAAAAATTGGTAGCTCCACTTCTCCGATCACGGATCTGCGAGAACCATCAAAGACTTTGGCAATCAGGGAAGTAGGCTTCATCACAGTCTTTTTATAAGCCAACTTAGCAAGAACTCTCTTGGGTAAGACATTCAGAGATGAACCGGTATCCACAAGCACCCTTGATAAGTTATCCTCCAAACATTTCACTGATATATGTAAGGCACGGTTGTGATTCTGGCCTTCTCTCGGTAACTCTTCGTCACTAATGCTGAGAGTGTTGCAGGCAGTAATGTTGGCAATCACACTATCAAATTGTCCAGTGGTGATATCTTGAGCGACATGAGCTTGAGCCAATATCTTTTATAACGCAATTCTGTGAGCAGGTGAACTCATCAATAGAGACAAGATTGAGATCTTAGAAGGAGTATGGTGAAGCTGATCAATAAATTTATAGTCACTCTTCTTAATGATCCTCAAAAATTCAGCGTCTTCATCATTAGTAACTGCTTCCTTACCCTTGTCTTTGGCCGGAACAGTAGCTGTAGTGGTCTCTTTTGGTGGAGTCACATTGAATTGGGGAGTATAAATACGGCCGCTGCGTGTCATCCTGCTTGCCCCAACTATATTTGTCACATCTTCATTTGCAGTCTTCAATTCTTCCCTCGGAATAACCTTCCCAGATTCTTTGTCGATCATGGTCACATCATATTTCCAGGGTACAACTTTAGGATCACTGAAATGAAATGGACTTGGTTTCTGAATAATTATCGGCTTCGGCTGATTCACTGTAGGAGTAACTGGCTTATTGAACACATGCTTTGCAGAACTTGACCTTGGCAAATTGAACACTAGAACTTTAACATTTGGCTCTGGCAAGTTGAAGATGGGCTCAATCACAACAACTTCATCCTTCTTCACCTTATTAACCACTTGTAAGAAACCATAATTGATCAATTTCTGAACATCATTCTGAACCAACAAACAACCCTTAGTACTGCTGTCATAACTCTTACAATTAACATGAGAAGTGGGCACTAAACCGGCTTCAAATAACTTGGAATGGAAAACCCGGAGAGGAGTTTTGATCTGAGCAACATCAAGGATAAAACTTTCATCAGAAGAACCATCAATAGCATTAACAGCCCCATGGTTTGGCAGAGGGTTCTTCTTGACATTCGACTGAGGATCGTCAAAAGACAGGACCTTCTTTTCCATTAATTCTCTGACAAGATGTTTGAGAGCGTAACAGCCTTCTAGATCATGATCTGGCGCACCCTCATGAAATAAACAATGATCGGCGGCATTGTAATTAGCTGGTAGCGGATTAGGAGGCGGACCCAAAGCTCTGGTAGTAATCAAACCTTGTTGTACTAGTGAGGGGTACAACTCGGTGTAAGTCATTGGAATCGGAGGACACTGCTTGTATTGTCTCTTGTTGGGACCATTCTGACGAGGAGCCTGATTCTTTGGTTGTTGATAGGCAGGAGCGTTGGGCGCTCGTTGATAGTTGGCAGGAGCTTGTGCAGGCTGATAACCAGGAGGTTGTTGATATATCGGAGGCAGATAAATAGAGGTCAGTTGCACAGGCTGATATGCAGGCATTTGCTGATTGAATGCGGGAGTAACAGTGGCCACGTAAGGTTGTTGAGCATACTGCATAGGATAACCTTGTTGTTGAACATAATAAGGCTGATGTTGATAAGGTCGATTTCTTCTTCTGTTTGCAGATACATCATTAGTTTCACCCTCTTTCTTCTTCTGAGAACTGAACTAAGGTTTCTTGGCTTGATCTTTGGAGCTACCAACAGCACTTGACATCTTACCACTTTTCAGACCCAACTCCACTTTCACACCAACAACAACAATGTCAGAAAAATTAGAAGTCACACTACCAACCATTCTCTCGTAGAATTCTGGACGCACTGTGCCAACAAACCAATCGGCTAATTCCTTCTCGGTCAGAGGAGGTTCCACTTGTGAAGCAATCTCTCTCCACCTCTGAGCATACTGTTTGAATGATTCTGAATTCTTCTGGGACATACTGAGTAGTTGTCTTCGATCAGGAGCCAGATCCATGTTATACTTGTAATGTTTAATGAAAGCATCAGACAGATCTTGAAAGCATTTGATACGGGACTGATCCAAAGTTAGGTACCATTTTGAGGAAGCACCTTTCAGACTATCTTGGAAGCAATGTATCATTAGCTTATCATTCTCGACATGGGCTGCCATTTTATGGTAGTACATTATCAAGTGACTTTTCGGACAAGTAGCACCTTCATATAGGTCAAAGCTCGGAGTTTTGAACTTTTGGGGAATAGTCAATCCAGATACCAAGCAGACATCTCTGGCAACAACACCAAATATTTGGTCACCTTCCATCATTCTCAGCCTTTTATCAATGATTTCAACATTCTCGCGCAACTTCTCATGTCGCTCGTCTTCGTCATCCTTCATATCAGGAATATCATAAACTGGCTCATTAAAGTATGGCTACACACGAGTATGAACAACAACTGGTGTAAAGGTTGGAATCACTTGAGGAGCTTCGGAAACCAGAGGAACAACTTAGGGAATCGGTTGAGCGATAGAAACCACAGGAGGAGGAGGCACAAAACCGTATGGGAGACCATAGGGAGGTACACTCGCGGTAGTAACAGCAGGTTGAGGATCCACAACGGTATTAGTAATCTCGGACACAACAGTAGGCTGAGTATCCATCCTTGCGTTAATGACTTGAAGCATTTCCATTATCTTCCTAACACTTCCACGAAGGTCTTCGAGTTCGTTGCTAACACGGTCAAGCTCTTGATTCTGCTCCGCCATCTTTTTTCGGGCTTGAGCTCTGGTGTTGTATTGATGCAGAGAACTCAGGGTGACAGAACTAGAAGCGAGAGAACCAAGGATGAGAAACCGGAGGGAAAAATGCAAATGCAAAAACATGATGCAATGCAATGAATTGGTTTCAAGGACTTCAACGGTCAATTGCAAATGTTTTCGAGGAAATCTTGAAAAAGTTTTAGATTTTGAAATGTAGAATTTTCTTTAAATTTGCATAAAGACAGTTGAATTCCTTGAAACCAGGAATGCTATGATGTTGGATGCAATGCACAAGCACACAAAGCAAACAAAGGTCTTAGGTTAGAGGAACATGAGTGGAGCCAAGGTCTACCCATCCCAAAAGGTAAGTGCTAGAGGTTAATTGTACCTGTAGAACAAGGGTTCTAAAAAGGTCCCCAAAGTCATTAGCCCATCCTTCGAATATTATCAACTTCCCAACTAACTCGGGGGTTAATAATATTCTCAAGAGAACTTCTTTTGAGTGTAATATCACGTAGCACTATTTCGGGACTACTCCCTCATAGTCTCGCACTACGTCCTAATAAAGGCCAAAGTGGGGTTAAAGGTAACTACGGTCCTTAGTATCATGGACTCCAATTGAAAGTAGTAAAAGTTTTCACGACTAAACTCGTTCAACCGAACCATTTTCAAAAAGGGTCTCAACTAAGCGGGATTCTCGAGTCAACTTGGTCGGGACTCACTCCCTATAAGCCTCGTCGAATATATCACCATCCTATCTTAAGTTCACTCAAGTCCGGGTGTAGGACTTTGTCTCACCACTCAAGGATCATCCCAAAAGCAATAGACAGATAAGCAAATAAATAAATATAATAAACAAGTTAGGGGAACCCACTGAACACTTCCCTAGTGAAGTCGCCATTTTCTGTTGCGGTGAAATTTTGATGTCAAGCTATTGATTAACTTGAATCTTAATTCATTTACAACCGGTCTTTAATTGATATGACGGAAAGGTTAAAGAAAGGGGAAAAACCTATTTTGCATTGTAAACACAACGCAGGGAGAGATCTAAAGTTCGGGGGTTGGTTAAGTTTAGGGAAGGTATTAGCATCCTAAACTTCGGTAGTATTCTACAGGAACCTCTTGTTTTAAATATTTGTTATTGCTATGTTATCTGTTTAAGGTTATGCTAAGGGTTAAGGGTGAAGAGAAAGACCTAAGGGGTTAGTCCTAAGTATACTCGCCAAGACTCGCATCTTGTGCCTACGTATCCTGGGTAGGGGATGGAATCAGAGTATTCGTAGTTCCCCTCACAGAGGGAAATGAGGAACTTCTTGACTATGGTCAAGGTTCCTGGGGGAAAATAAACGTTCATAGGGAAGCGCTTATTTTTGGAGTGCGGCAACTCCTATTTCTACGTTAAAGTTCAATTTAAAAAGGTAGGGAATAAGTATTCCACAGCGGGGTACTTATATGGAGTGTGGCGACTCCTAATCCTAAGGCTAGGATGAAGGGTTGGATGTCCACGGCGGGACACATGAGCATGAGTACGGTGACTCGGGTCCTAAAGGCTTGGGAATAGGTAAAGGTGTGATGAGATATGGATAGAATGTTTTGATTTTGGTTGACTTATGAATTGAAGCTGATCATTTTGAGAATTTTATGACTAAATTGAACCTATGCTTAGAACATAAGTTAGTTTGCGAATTAGAAGATTTGTTTCCTTAAGATTTTTATAATGGATTAAGTCCAAGTTAAGTGGGAGATAACTAGTTTATTTTATTTGTGAAATTAGATTAAATAATTTAAATGGAAAAAGTGCAAGTGCTAGAAGCAATTACTTTTTACGATTTTTGTGAGATGTTACGTATTTTAAGAAAAATATTGGATTATAGTTAAGCTAAAAAAGAGCTCCTAATTAAAATTATTTATTTTTATGATTTTATTAAGAGTTAGAAAATAAATTAAGTGTTAATTTTAAATTACTAATTACTAAAAAATATAAAAAATTATTTTTATGCTTTTCAATTATCCAAACAATCATAACTAATTATCTTGATCTAAAAAAGTTATTGAGTTAAAGTTTGAAAACTAAATATAACTAGATTAACATAAGATTAATTTTTTTTAAAATTTTTTTATCCCCTTTTTATTATTTATGAAATTCCCAATTGATAACAAAAACTGTTTTTTCTTTGTGTTAATTAAATTTTTTTTTTAAAAAGTTAATTGGTTAGTGATAGTTAGTATGTTAGTGTTTTATATTATTATCAATCAGCAATTACAATAATACATCAGAAAAAAAAAAACAAATAAATACCAGAATTTAAAAATTAAATAAATAAAAATGGGTCGGGCTGGGTGGTCAGACCACAGACCCGACCCGGTCAAAGCAAAAGAGAGGGGAAAAGGTTTCAATTGAAACCCTAAGTCCCAAGAAGCTCCGATAGCGGCCCTCGCTTTCTCCTCTTTTCTCTGCGATTTCCTTCTCAAATTCTTTCTCTTTAACAATTCTTTCCAACTTTCTTCTTCAAAATCTTCTTCGTAATTTCCTTACAAAACAAACACACATTAACTTATATTATCATAAATCAACAAACAATGAAGCTTATGGTGGGACGTATCCTTGCGGATTCCACGATGGATGACCGGCGGATGAAGTCGAAGGGAACAGCGTTTCGGTGGTGTTCGCGGTGAATGGCGAATTCGGAGAGCGATTCGGCGGCGAAGAAAACAGATAAGTTCCTCTTCACGATTTTTCCTAGGGTTTGAATTGGGGATTTTTTCTGTCGTTGATTTTTGGTTTGTGAATGGATTATGGTGATTGTTGTCTGTGTCCCTTGCTATGTGAAAATCATCCCCTTTTATAACCCAAATTCCTCTACACGAATTGGAAAGTGGATTAAAGGCTTTCCAATTTGAGTCAGACATGTTTGCAACCTGTTCAGATTTTCTTTTAATGCCTTCAAATTCATTTTGATGACAGTTGGAGCATGTTTGATTTAATTTGGAAAATTTTGAATGCTGTGGTAAATGAGTTTTTGCTTTCACTTAATTTGGTATGAACACGATTGATCGATGAACTGTCATGAATACTTGGATTTTATGTTGGAAACTTGCCATATCTTCTTTGATCCTTATTCAATCGTTATTGAAGTTTCTGACCTTCATGTCTTTGTAACAGGAACATGATAAATGGACTCTAACAGTTACAAAATTGTTATGAAAACAAAAGACAAGGCAAACAAAGTTCAAATCGGATGTATCTCAACGATATCGTTTAACTCCGCCCGCATACTAAGCTTTTCCGTGTATCAACAAGAGGTATTCAATTCCAAAACCTTGGTGTGGTTATATCTTAGAACTCGATAACTTCCTTTTGTTACAGATAAACTGCTAAAAGAATGGTAATTCGCAGGTACCCTGGCGGCGGCATGACGAAAACCCCTTATGATGAAGTTGCAACAGTATAGGGTTCAATTATTGTGATGAAAAGTTGGCCTGGTTACCATGGAAGTTACGGGAACTGGTTCCACTTTAACAGTAGCAGGAGTTACAGTCCCAGCAGGTATTAGTTGTCGGTTTTGTGATATATCCATTCACTGATGGTAATGTAGTTGGGGATATCCCTGTAACTGGTATTGTAGCTGACGAAGCTTCTTTTACAGGATTTTGATTTAAAGGCAAGTTCGCTCTAGATCGACTCAAGGCACCACGGGCTTCCCTGAAACCTACTGGTATTAAAACAAGGAAATGAGTCGTTTTGGCATCAACTGGTGGATCAACAGCTCTACAATTTCGCTTTCCCGTATTGCAAATGGCCTTAATTTAGGGAAGTTGTTTTGGATTTCCACTTATTGAAACACCATTTTACGGTTCGGTATTTTGGAAGCGACACTTGAATTGAAATGATATGCAAGGATTTATGAACTCTTTGAATTGCTTTATGATTCCTCTTGATTTTACATGGCTAGTTTTGGTTGTGATTATTTGTACTGGCGTGGAATGTGGCAATGGATGATATAGTAGCTAGGCATAGATATGTGTATGTATTGGTTCTGGTTTAGATTGTGTTTGAATTATGCCGGTTGTTTTGGCATGGATGCTTCAATCATCATGAGGCTCAGTTCATAAACCCACCTGAAGTAAGGCAAAGTTGAAGAAAGGAATTGGCTTGGTACATGACATTCTTTACTCTTCGGTGTGTAGTTTCTAGTAACAGCAAGTGTATTATTGATTTTCTTGCAACAATGGGATCCAGTTGAGTTATTCTTGTTCAGATTTGTGACCTTGTATGCGGTATGATGCCTTTCAGGCTTGGAACTTCCGGTGAACTTGTAACCTTAGGATTGCACATAGGTTCTCAGCATTTGTACCCTGTAAAGTCCATAGGTTGTTTTCATAGTTTGGAAAGGATAGAGATTTGATTTGTTGTTTTCTGCTTTCATGAGGGTATTGAACATGTTTTGTGGTCTGTTAATATTGACGCGTGGATCTTTTGTTGATGCAGGCCTATGCTTCATGAGCAAAATTAATGCTGCGACACTTTCTTGAGCGACACTTTGCACGACAGACAAGTATGAGGAAACATCGCAGCATTGGTTGGTATTGATCATGCTGAGTTTGAAGCTGCAGCTGCTGTTAAGATATTTTCCCTCAGCATTGTTTGTGCCATGGGTGAAGCAAAATGAAAACAAATCCATATGTTTATGCTAACGACAATCCAGAGCTTGGTCTAGCGGAAAAGTCATTACCGCAGGAACAAAGGGGGAAATGTACAGCAAGTATCTAGCAAAGTGAAACGATCAGTCAACAATTTCCAGCATGAACGGTAAGGATACGGACCGCTGGGTTGCATCCTCAAGGGTAATGGTGCAAATGGTTGGGCTTTTCTTTATGTAAAACGAAAAACTATAAAAATGGTGATACATAGTAGTTCAAATTTGCAAAGAATGTAACTCAGATATTCTTGATGTAGAAGTGAACCGAATTATAGCATTGAACTCTTTTTCCTTACCTGTTACCTTTGCCATTGCTATATGAATTAAGTTCCTACCTATCTGTAATGTGAACTTGCAATGCTAGGGATTTTGGCAAGGCCTTGTGAAATGGTGTATTTTGGAAAACATGTATATTTATTTGACACTTGAATTTCTTAAGATCTCAGCTTGCAAATAGGATATCTTATTCTCCCCATGACTTGATTAAATGCCAATCATACTACTTAAATGATGACCCACAAGGATCTGCGCTTGGGATTTGTAGTTACCTTGGATGAATATTAACAAAGTGAGGTGTAATTTGAAATGTGTAACTTTAACCTTTCAAATGATTAGCATGAATGTTATTTTGAATAATACGTTACTTGAACGATGGAGTTGCTTTGACCCATATTCTAACTTCACTTCTCAATTCACACTAACTTGTGAGAAATGTAGTAGTTAACAAATAACTAAACATGTCTTGAGCTACAATGAAACTCCCATGACACGATCATTCTCCTTAGCAAATTAACCCAAAAGCCCTTGGTCAAAAGAGGAAGTGTCTTGCAATCATGAATAATTATGGTGAATCCTTGTGTTTTGGAACCCTGAATAACGCTCATTGTTGTACTTTAAATCCCAAAATGGCCCATATGAGTGCTCTTGAACTTGTCACTAAACTCACGTTCCTAATGAGCAACCTAATTTGCCTCACCAGCAAATGAGTATTTGAAAAGAGGGTGAGGCCTCTTGTGCGACAAACCTCCCACAAAGACACCTTGACCGCCGCAGGGACTCTTCACAAACTGTAGGGACTATGGGCATGCAGACAGCTTTTATGAACTCTGAACTTTCCTTCAACACACCCTACCTTCATGAAACAACAACAAAACTGAACAAAACGGTTAGCGGTTAGTAAAACGACAGATGAAATGATATGCTAAATGATCAGTGATCTAAGGGTAAAATTTGGGGTACAACAGTTGCCCCTATTTAAATAAATTCACCAGATGATTTGAGCGGCGAAGGCTCGAGAAATCATGGTGAAAGGGATTTAAATACAGATAACCGAAAATTTTGCCCTTAGATGCAATGATATGCAATGCTGCGGACAAAACGACAATGCTGACGATGCCATGAATCTAGAATGATGCATATGATGGAAATGATAAATGCGAAGATGCAGATGAAGCGACGACACAGGGGTAGACGGCGCGTCGGGGAAAACTGCACCAAACTGGGGAATCTAAAGTGGTAGACTAGAAAGTTCAAGCATGACTAGTTGTTCACTTTAGAAAGAAAGTAAAAAGAGATCCTCGATGGAGATGGCACCGGCGAGACGGCCTCCACTGGGGACATAAGCAATAAGATGAAGGCTCAATAGGTTCAGGCATGACCGGCTGACATTCTAAAGTGATGGACCAACAGGTTCAGGCATGACCAATTGACACTTTAGACACTAAATCCTCAATGAAGAAGGCACAGGCGAGCCGACCTCCACTGGGGAATATCTGAGAGTACGGCTCAACGGGTTTAAGCATGCCCGGATGATACTCTAAGATAAAGAGTAAGCTTCCATGATCAACATATGATTTAGCTTCTTCTTTAACTAAATTATCTATTTAGAAAGGGTTAACAAACTTCTTCATGTTTCAAGGTCTGCTGCTCCTTGAAATGATTTCGTTTCTTCTTTTACTAAAGGGTAAAATAAACCTCCTCCATACTTCAGGGTCTGTATTCCATGAACGGGTCTTAGTTTCTTCTTTTTCTTGAAAAGGGTAAAAATTGTCTACAGCGAGACGGCCAAGAATGAGTACGGCGACTCAACATCTTAAGGCTTCAGAAAGGATATGTCCATGGCGGGACGCCCAAGAATGAGTAGCGGCGACTGAACGTCTTACGATTTGAGGAGATAAGATGTGTCCACGGCGGGACGCCCAAGAATGAGTACGAAGACTCAATGTCTTAAGGTGAAAGGATAATGACATGTCCATGGCGGGACACCTAAGAATGAGTAACGGCGACTCAACGTATTACGGTTACTTGTTGCTAGTCATAGTGAAGATAGGGTATATTTCTCAGACGAGAACTGTTGTAACTCTTTGTTGTAACACGACTCTTCTTGATAGATAGTGCAAAATAAATGCACGTCCATGTAGGTTCGGCGACCGACAGAGGCCGAAGTTCAATCTAGGATCGAGCTAGAAAGAAAATTGTCAAACAATACTCCATTGAGGGAATGAGCTCAAATGGGAATTATCTATTCCTAACGCGAAAAAGATGACTGAAATAACCATCATCCACGAGGGTTGAACTCTGTGGGGAGACTGAAAGGGCGTTTTTCTTGCATTCAAATATTCTATGCACAACGGTCTTTGTATGCAGGGCCTAATCGTTTATGTTGAACAATCGTTTTATCAATTAATCAAAGGACGTTATTCTTGCATTCAAATATTGTGATCTCTGTTTTTCTTGTTTTATTTTTAACAATAAAATGGCAATGTGGTTTGTGCTTGTTTGCATATCATTTTAAGCATTAAATCATCATCATTGCAGGTTTCACATT
Source organism: Lathyrus sativus (assembly GCA_963859935.3). NCBI lineage: Eukaryota > Viridiplantae > Streptophyta > Magnoliopsida > Fabales > Fabaceae > Lathyrus > Lathyrus sativus. The sequence continues at coordinate 6,125,561 of CAWUDS030002219.1, read as the reverse complement.
GCAGATGACACCGCTTCAAAATCGTCTATGACTCGCTTTGACTTTGATAATCCAATCTTTCAAGCCGAAAAAGAGATTCAGGAAGATGAAGACCTACCTGAAGAGTTAGCCAGGCTACTGAAACAGGAAGAGAAAGTCATTCTGCCTCATCAGGAAGAAATTGCGATCATCAACTTGGGTACTGAGGAAGCCAGAAAAGAAGTCAGGATAGGGGCAGCATTGCTGAGTGATGTCAAGCGAAGATTGGTTGAAATGCTCCGAGAGTATAGTGATATCTTTGCTTGGTTATATGAAGACATGCCTGGTCTTGATACAGATATCATGGTTCATCGCTTGCCTTTGCATGAAGAGTGTCCACCTGTCAAGCAGAAGCTCAGGAGAACCAGACCAAACATGGCGGTAAAAATCAAAGAGCAAGTCCAGAAGCAGTTGGACGCAGGATTTCTCATTGTGACAAATTACCCTCCGTGGGTCGCTAACATCGTACCTATACCAAAGAAGGACGGTAAGGTAAGGATATGTGTTGATTATAGGGACTTGAACAAAGCGAACCCGAAGGATGATTACCCGCTCCCCCACATTGACGTACTAGTTGATAATACTATGCAATATTTAGTGTTTTCCTTCATGGACGGTTTTTCCAGATATAATCAGATTAAGATGGCGCCTTAGGATATGGAGAAAATAACTTTTATTACACCTTGGGAGACTTTCTGTTATAAGGTAATGCCTTTTGGGTTGAAAAACGCAGAGGAAACTTATCAGCGGGAAATGGTGACGCTCTTTCATGATATGATTCATCATGAGATCGAGGTCTATGTTGATGACATGATTGCAAAGTCGCAAACGAAGGAAGAGCATCTGGTAAATATTCTAAAGTTGTTTGAAAGGCTAAGGAAATTCAGAATGAGGTTGAATCCGAACAAGTGCACTTTTGGTGTACGGTCAGGAAAGTTGCTGGGGTTCGTCGTTAGTGAAAAAGGAATCGAGGTCGATCCTGCAAAAATAAAAGCAATTCAAGAAATGCCAGCGCCGAAAACAGAGAAAGAGGTTCGTGGTTTCTTGGGTAGATTGAACTACATTGTTAGGTTCATATCTCATCTCACAACCACGTGTGAACCCATGTTCAAACTGTTAAAGAAAGATCAGGCGGTAGTCTGGAATGAAAATTGCCAAAGGGCATTTGAAAAAATAAAAGAGTATTTGCAGGAACCTCCGATACTGATATCACCAGTAGCTGGAAGACCATTGATAATGTATCTAACGGTTCTTGAGAACATCATGGATTGTGTTCTTGGTCAACACGACGAGACTAGAAGAAAAGAGCATGCCATATACTACTTGAGTAAAAAGTTCACAGATTCTGAGTCCAGGTACTCAATGTTGGAAAAGACGTGTTGCGCACTCGCTTGGGCTGCCAAACGCCTGAGACAGTATATGCTCAATCATACAACCATGTTGATTTTGAAGGTGGATCCGATTAAGTACGTCTTTGAAAAGCAAGCACTTTCGGGAAGGATTGCTAGGTGGCAGATGGTTTTGACAGAATACGACATTCAATACGTCTCCCAGAAGGCTATTAAAGGGAGTGTTTTATCAAATTATCTTGTACAACAACCAATTGATGACTATCAACCGATGAAGTTTGAATTTCCGGATGAAGACATCATGTTCTTAAAGATGAAGGATTGTGATGAGCCATTACCTGATGAAGGTTCTGAGAAAAGCTCCCAGTGGCAAATGATCTTTGACGGTGCTGTTAACTCTTACGGTAGCAGAATTGGGACAGTCATCATGACTCTCCATGGTTCCCATATACCATTCACTGCCAGGTTGACATTTCCTTGCACCAACAACGAAGCCAAATACGAAGCGTGCATTATGGGGTTGGAAGAAGCCATTGATCTGAGGATCAAGAATCTAGATGTATATGGCGATTCAGCGCCAGTTGTAAATCAAATCAAAGGAGAGTGGGAGACTCGGCAGCCTAATCTGGTTCCTTATATGAATTACGCAAGGAGGCTATTGCCATTCTTTGACAGGGTGGAGTTTCACCACGTGCCAAGAGCGGAGAATTAGATGGAAGATGCTCTGGCAACGTTATCCTCAATGTACAAGGTGAACTATTGGAATGATGCTCCAAGAATAGTCATCTCGCACCTTGATAGGCCGGCATTTGTGTTTGCGACAGAGGAAGCTTCTGATGGCAAGCCATGGTATTACGATATCCAGAATTTTCTTAAGAACCAAGAGTATCCGCGAGGGGCATCGACCCGGGATAAGAAGACCTTGAGGAGGTTGGCTGGAAATTTTTACCTAAACTAAGATGGTGTACTCTACAGGAGGAATTTTGACTTAGTACTGTTGAGATGCGTGGAAAAGAAAGAAGCGGGCCTGCTTACGGAAGAGGTCCACGAAGGTGCCTTTGGTACGCATTCCGGCGGGCATGCCATGTCTCGAAAGCTGTTACGAGCAGGGTATTATTGGTTGACTATGGAGTCTGATTGCTTCAAGTATGCAAACAAGTGCTATAAATGCCAGATTTATGCCGATAAGATTCATGTGCCGTCGAGTCCTCTGAACGTCATGACGTCGCCTTGGCCCTTTTCCATGTGGGGCATTTGACATGATTAGCAAGATTGAGCCAACCGCATCCAATGGACATCGCTTCATCTTGGTAGCAATTGACTATATTACCATGTGGGTTGAAGCAACTTCTTATGCCAATGTCACTAAACAAGTTGTAGCGCGGTTTATCAAGAAGGACACCATCTGTCGTTATGGAGTGCCTGAAAGAATCATTACTGATAATGGTTCGAACTTGAATAATAAGATGATGAAGGAACTATTCCAGAGTTTCAAATTGAGCATCACAACTCTTCTCCCTATCGTCCGAAGATGAATGGCGCTGTCGAAGCGGCCAATAAGAATATAAAGAAGATAGTGCAGAAGATGTTTGTAACTTATAAGGATTGGCATGAGATGTTGCCCTTTGCTTTGCATGGATATCGTACTACGATGCGTACTTCGATAGGCGCAACTCCTTTCTCGCTGGTGTATGGTATGAAAGCTGTCCTACCATTGGAAGTCGAGATTCCTTCTTTGAGAGTTCTGGTCGATGTCAAGCTTGATGAGGCAAAATGGGTGAGAAATAGATTGAATCAGCTCAGCCTGATGGGTGAGAAGAGGTTAGCGTCCATCGCATATGGTCGGTTGTACCAGAGCAGGATGAAGAAAGCTTTTGGTAAGAAGGTGCGTCCTCGAAGCTTTCAAACAGGCGAGCTAGTGTTGAAGAAGATTCTCCCTCCACAAACAGATCACAGGGGCAAATGGACTCCCAACTATGAAGCTCCATATGTTGTGCGAAAGGTTTTCTCTAGAGGAGCCTTATTGTTGTCCACCATGGATGGTGAAGATTTCACATCCCCTGTGAACGCAGACGCAGTTAAAAAATACTTTGCTTAAAGAGACCCGCTGGAAAAAAAAAGAATATCCAGGAAAAAATGGGGCATCCCAACGAACCACAAAAAGAATGGGTTCTGGCAAAAGTTAGGGATAAAAAGAAAAGATGTAAACCTGCAAAGTTGAAAACATGAAAAGGCGACTTTGGCAAAAATGGGTATCCCGGTGAATTGAAAACCCGAAAGGGCGATTCAGGAAAAAGTTAGGGATTTTGAAAAGCAAATGACTGCGGTCTGCGTATCAATCTTCAGAGTATAGTGGATTGAGGGAGGATTTGAGGGTCGTTCATCTGAATCAATCTCTTCAGGAGACGAAGCATCGGAGAAGCATCAAAGTCATGCGCGTCATAGATGGATCGATACATGGTGGTTGTTTGTGCCACATTGCCAACATTTTGTATATTTTTGTGCATTTCTGTAAATTTTCGCGCAGCTTCCTCTTTTCAGGGGTGTCGCTACTGCGAAAATCGGCGCCGGCTGACAGAAGAGTCGCCACCGTGCGTTATTTATCCCACGGGAGGGAAAGGAAACGCTCAGAGTAAACCTCGCACAACATGGGAAAGGTATGGTCGTCGCAACCAAAACCTGGATTCGGGAGTCGGTTACACAAGGGGAAGGTATTAGCACCCCTCACGTCCGTCGTACTCGACGGGATCCACGCTTGTTTTCGGGTATGGATTGTTATTCTATCTAAACTAAGGGTTAAGGGTTAAAAAGAAAGAAAGGGACTCGGTAAAGTATCGCACTTTATGCCTACGTATTCTCGTCTGGAATGAGAAATCAGAGTCAACGTAGTTCGCCTACCTACGGGAAAGGAGGGGAAGGTTGCTCGCTAGGATATCGTATCCTATGCCTACGTACTTTCATACAGCATGAAAGATCAGAGCAAACGTAGTTCGGGCCACGTACGACACAAGTCTGCCTTGATTGATTTTATTCCTTCTGAAAAAGGTTTTTCTGATTAACAGTCCCGGCGGACAAAAATGACGGCTTGATGAGTTCACATTCTTTTTACGGAAGAAGTGTCTTTTATTGTGTTTGAAATCTTTATGGTGTTTTTCTGGTTGTTTTGAGAAAGAAGAGATAAAACTCTAACCTACGGTTGCGAAGGGAATCAAACTAACCTAATGTTATCATGCATGGGTTAAGGCCTAGTGTCTATCATGCTCCTCTCTTGCGCAGAGAGAAACAGAGATCCTACGGGATAGGCAGAAACAGAAACAATAACAGATATAATAAAGCGGTAAAATGCATGGATGCAACAGTACAAGCGAGGCAAGGGAGTCCCACTCGACCTCGAACCTGGAAAACAATAGGCAAAAGTGAACAGACTTCACTTTCAACCCAGCGGGGTAAACAGCAAACAATACAGTCAGGAAAACCAATCAATACATCAAAAATGAAATACAGCAAAAAATAAACAGCATCAGCAGCTCTGAATCAACATCTGGCTTCAAACACTCTCCCATCAGCTACAGGCTTCAACAAGCATCAATCTCCATCTTCATGGCCTTCAGGTAAGGGCTTTGATCATCAGTCTTCTCTCTGCAATGGCTTTTCTTCAAGTTCAAACCTCCGGGATGAGGGATCAGTCACAAGAGTGAATTGGGTGTTAAGCAATCAGTTGACTACCAAAGGTGGTGAACAGACTGCTTCTAACACATATGACATTTTCTCTCAAGAGTTCTATCTCTTAGACACTATCACCAAGCCTTCCAAAGGAAGGGGGTGAGTGTCTTAGAGAGACTCTGTATCACAGAGAAGAATGGATGCAGACAAGGCAATCCATGTTTGAGAAACAAACTTTCTAACTTAAAGCTCTGCCTAGCTCCTAAACCCTAATCTCCACAACAGCTGCTAGCAAGAAACTTCTCCTCAACTCTGGAAGTTGGACTTCAGTCTGGATCTCCAATGGCCTTATTTTCACAAGTCTTCAGCTCTCCCAAGTCCCCAAGCAATCCCAATACCCACACAGACAAGCAATAATCCCCAGAGGGCACACCACACCAGTCAATCAGATATATACAGTACATTAATAGCAGTAGGGGAATCCTGACTTTTTCTAAGGGGATCTAATAACTACCCATAGCCCCTATAGTCCCATAGCTAACCTGTTCAATCTTTAAGTCCTAAGGGGAGTGAATTAATTCTCCTAAGTCATCACCTAAAACCCTAGTTTGTTCATGTTATTCACACCTAAACTTAAACACCTAAAATTAATTTCTAAAAATGGGAACTAAATTGTATCTACAAGTTTAATGTCTAAACTAAACAACCTAAAAAAATGGGTGAAAAATATTGAAGCATCTAATAGAACAAAAATTAACAAAATCATGCACGAAATGAAACTATTTACAATGCTATTTATTTAGAAAATATGGGAAAAATATCAAATAAAAAATAAAATGCAATTTTTATTTTTTATAATTTTCTTGACTTTTTAAAGAAAATGTTAAAAAAAGAATGAATTGAAAGTATGCAATTTCTGATTTATTATGAATTTTCAAAAATGAATGAAAATAAAAAGAAATTGAAAAAGAAAATAGAAAGAAATAAAGGGAGGGGGTGAGAAAAGTAGCTCGCTGCAGTTCAAATACCAAGTGGGCTGGAAAAGTGGGGGTGCGCGTAGTAATCACATCAGGCCCATGCGCTCAGAAAATCAATTGGAAAAATACCAGGAAAATAAAAAAAGGACTCGGTGTAAATAGCAGCAATATCACGTTGAAATGTTTGGGCTTATTGGTTGAGGGGTGTGTATAGCAATGCAATTCAAAGCCCAATCTGAAGGTTTAAATGAAACGATGCGTTTCATGTTGGCTTTTCCCTCCGTTTTTTCAGTTTAATCGTGTCCGTTGGATGGGGGATTAAGTCAAAGTCAAGCAGGCCATCGTGTGGCTCCAAGGTCGTCTTCAACCTTGAGCCCAAACCCTAACTCAGAAAAACCCTAGCCATGCACACACCTTCGAGCTCCCTGTTCTCTCCCTCTTCTCCACGAAATCAGATACTTCCAACAACAAACTTGTTCTATATCAACTCCTCTACACATCCATGCCAAAAGCTCATTCTAAAACTCACTCAATAAAACAATTCGATAGATATAACAGATATGATCCACCATTTCCAACTGCTATCAACTGCTCCAATTCTCCACAAAACTCATCCTAAACTGATCTACAATTCATCCTGATCACAGCATGCTAATCCAATCACATTCTCATGCCTTATCCTAGCGATTATAAGCCTCAACAGATTTGGTACCTCATGCTCAACCTCCATGAAACTCAACCAAACTTACCAAAATCAATCATCTACTTATGCCTAACCATTCTACACTGCCAAAACCCTAAGATTCTACCTAAACTAAGCAATTCGAATGAAAACTTACCTTATGCAAAATGAAGGAAACAGCTACCAGAACCTCTTGATCTATAGCTTGAAATGAGTGGAAAATGATCCAAGAACCCAATGGTGACTTCTGTATGCAACAGGTATGACTCAAAGATGTGAATCTCTCAATTCCAAAGTTTATGCTTCTTGAATGATGATGATGAATGGCACAATTCCTTCTTCAATTTGCCAAATGAAGGTGTGGATTCTGATCCTTGTATGATGATGGTGAAGATTCAACCAAGAATAGTGAAGATTGATGAGAAATTGAGAGAGTTTGGATTGGTTTTGCAAAGATGAAAAATTGATATGAAACTTGTGTTATGAACAAATGAGATCACCAAAAAAAAGCATGAACCATCTTGCATCAATATATAGATGAGGTTAGAACCTCCTAGAAACTTGGAGAAGTTTCCCTTGCACAAATTCCCTTGGATTTTGATTATGTTTCTTTTATTGCAAGCAACCATGGATAACTCACAAATTATGAACTAAGCTCAAAATTCCACTTTAGCCAATGTCTTTAAAATGCCCTTTCCATTCAAAATGACCTATAATTTTGCCTCATTTGGCCAAGATATGAAAAATCTCATTTTTTAGGCCATTTTTATTCATTAAATCCAACAATTTTGAAACCTTGGGCTATGAGTCTTTCCAATCTCTAATGGTCACTTTTATAGACTCAAAATGTCATTTGGAACAAGTTTGATGTTGTAAAGTTTTCCATTTGAAGCTTCCTTGTATGAGTTTTGGGCATAGGTTAAAATGACCTGTAATTCACAAATGACCAAAATACCCTTTGCTTGCCAAAACCATAAGTAGAGTTCCCCAAATCATATGAAGGCATACTATACCATTCTAGAAAGCTAAGACAATAAGTAACAATTCTTATGTTTACCAGAAATCCATTTGAAATCTCCTTGAGGGGTAAGAATAGCTTGGAAGTCAAGTCACTTTCACAGACAAAATTTCAGATACCTCAGATGACCTGTAACTTGCAAGGACCATAACTTGAGTTCTATAAATCTCCTTGATGTCTTCCACCACTCAAATTAAAGGTCTTGAGATCCTCTACAAGTTTCATGTTGGCCAAGGATCCATTTGAAGTTTTCATTTTGACTTATCTTGCTTGGAAATTTGACCTAAACTAGGGGATTTTACATAGAAACCCTAATTTAGACCCTCCTCTTCTCCTTGATTTCTCTTGAATTCTTCTTAGCATAAAAACATATCCTTATTCTCCATGTCAAATGATGAACCCCACATCTCTCCAATAGCCCTTAATGCCTTTCAATCAGTCAATTGACCTAGGGTTGACCCAGGGTTGACCTAGATGAAACCCTAGTTGACTGTCTTCAACTGCAATTTTTGTGATCACATCAACAACTTGTTTTCTTCCCCAAATGACTTTCTAAGTCTTCCAAGATGTCTAGATACTCCCCATGCCTTCAATTCCCAGCTCCTACTTTCCTTGTTGACCCTCAGGTACCCTCAGATAGGAGATAGATTAACTGCTTGATCCATTGACTTGATAGCTTCCCAATTCTTTCTGATGACTTGAATGAGGTTGAATTTGAATAATAACCTCTTGATAGGCCTCTAGAGATGAGAATAATGATTGGTCCCCCTGTTGTATGACTTGCTATGCTTATGCTATGCAGATGAGTAACCTATGTACATGACTCCATATGCAAATGCTAATGATATTGAAACATAAACCAAGTGAATAAGGTTGAGCAAATTTTAGGGTGCAACAGCTGCCCCTATTCAAGCGACTTGGACCCGATTGGGTGAAGAGCCCGGAGCCTTCAAACATTCGCGGTACGAGACGGTTGAATACCAATGAAACCAGAAATTTGCCAACCGCAGAAATAAACTGTGCTCCTGCTTGGGGAACGACATTCATTAGCTGAATCTGACTGTTATGACAACCCACTGGTCTCGCGCGACCGTGCTAGGGATTATTTTCATCGTTCTGAAAAAGATTCTATCATCGCAGAGACAGAACACTGTCCACGTCAGGACGCCTGCTTCGTCGATTTGGAAAACCTCAATAACTTTGCTGGGGATGGCTCGTCTGCCTTCTCGTCAGAAATAAATCGTCCACGTTGGGAATAAACTCTTCCACGTTAGGAATAACATTGTCCACGTTAGGACTCACCTTTCCACGTAAGGAAACATCGCTTTTCCCCGTCAGGGGTGACTTTTCTCTGCTTTGTCAAACTCTTCCACGTAAGGAACTACGTCTTCTTTTGCTTTGTCCACGTCAGGACTAAACCCCTTCCACGTCAGGAACACACTCTTTCTTTCCACATCAAGAATACAAGCCTCTTTCCACGTAAGGAATACTATCTTTCCACGTAAGGAATCACATTTCGATTTGAATCTGTCCACGTAAGGACCCCAATCTTTCCACGTAAGGAATATAATCTCCATCTGTCCATGTTAGGACTCCGACTTGATATGTCCACGTAAGGACCCCATCTTTCCACGTAAGGAATCACATCTTTCCACGTAAGGAAACCAAAATCTTTCCACGTAAGGAAACCACTCTTTCTGATTTGTCCACGTGAGGACTCCCATCTTGATATGCCCACGTAAGGACTCAATCTTTCCACGTAAAGAATAACTTTCTTCTGGATCTGTCCGCGTCAGGACCACACTTTCCACGTAAGGAATAACTTTCGTCTTGATTTGTCCACGTCAGGACTCCGCTGAGGAAATAAAACTTGTCCACGTTAGGACCCATGCACCTTTGACCCACTGGGGAAGTGAGACTTGTCCACGTCAGGACTTACATCTTGCCCACAACACAAAGAAAGATAAACTTGCCCACGTCAGGACTCTCGCATCTTGTCATCACGGCGAACTATAAACTTGTCCACGTCAGGACACACCTTTCACCATTACTAACAGAGATATCTGCTGGAAATAAATTGTCCACGTCAGGACACCAACACGAAGAGTAATCAACTTT
>CAWUDS030002219.1:6093776-6115236 GCA_963859935.3 Lathyrus sativus | reverse complement strand
ATCCCTTGATAACCCCTTTGAGCCTAGTTGTAGGAGTTTCTTTCTAAAAGCGAAAAACCCTCAATATCAACCTGGGGCAGGGTAGGTGTTAGCTAATTTGACCGAGCGTCCAAATCGCAAAAGGAGTGTCCGTTCGAGGATCAATCACACCTCCATAGGTCGTGCCTAAAAAGCCGCAGTGGTTAAGCGTCAGGAGTGACCCAGTCACATTATTCCCCAAAGAGTCAGACAACCAGTGTCACACGACTTGTTCGGAAAAAAAATGAAAAGCGAAAAGAAATCAAAAGCCCGCTAAGTCAAAACTTGAAAACAAACGACTTAGGCAAAAATAAGAGCATCCCGCTGGACTGGAAAATCAAAAGAAACTCAAAAGAGTCAGTCCAGGCAGAAGTTAGGGAAAGGAAAAATGAAAAGGATTACAAAAGAAAAGTCCTCAAACGAAATATGAGTCGTGTGACCCCGAGTGTCAAAGACGAAAAGTGAGTGGTTGTCACTCCAAAAGCGCATAGTTTCTCGAACTATCACTCCTATATTTCAACCTCCCAGAGGTGAGCGCTAAGGTCGAATTAGCTAAACGTAGGATCGGAGAACATCAAGGAGAATGGGTGGGTTAAAAAGTAGACTTTGAGCCTTTATCCTTTCTTTCAAAAACCGTGAACCTGACCACGTTACAACCTTCAAAAGTCCTAATTGAAGCATGGTTGTCTCGAAGGCATACATCGGTTAAGACCGCGTCGAAGCTGACTCCTAAAAGGGTTCTTCTTACCATGTTGGTACTGATGTTGATATTTTGATAAATGATTTGTGCTTTGTATGCCATAAACTGATTTTCCATTTTTCCAGTGAACAGATTGGATGTTAAAACTGTCATATGCATTGCATTAATTTACCTTTTATGCAGAACAACTGGTTTTACTTACGAGTAAGCACTTGACAGCAGGAAAGTTTCCTACAGTGGAAAGTATGATCAGGATAGAACGCAGGATGCCCCAATATTCCGAGAGCAGGGGCAAGCTATTATCAAGTGATCCCCAGTGAGGTCAGCCATCCAAAGTCGTTATGCCGGGGTAATCAGGTCGAGATTCGGTAAATCTCTCGTAGTTAAAGTCACTATATCGAATCAGCCAATCAGGGGCACAGTCATTGCAGACAGGGGCAGGCCATCCTAAGAGCGCAAAATTTATTCAAGAGGCATTTGATTTGAAGTATATCTCAGGGGTTCAGAATGCTGGGGCATTTCCTATCAGACCGTCAGGGTATAGATTTCCTTTTGAGGAGTATCCCCGTAGAGGTCCCACAAGCTGAGGCATATCAGGAGCAAAGGAATTGTTTTTCTCCGTGTCATCAGAACTACTCAGAGCTACTCAGAGCTATTCGAGCAGATTCAGCTAATCCCCAAGTGCGAGTCGAATGTCGGGAAGTCGTGTTACCGTCTATGGACCCTTCAATCAGAAACTGTGAATTCAGACAGGATATTGTTCAGAGTCAGTCATATATGACCCATCACAGATGGCCTAAAGTCCAATCCTTATTGGCAATTTTCAAAAAGTCCAATCCATATTGGCAATCACTGTAAGGCCCATCCAAGGTGGTGCATCAGTTTCAAAATCCAATCTTCATTGGTACGTAGGAAGACTCCGTCTGTGCTCCCCAGCAAAAGTCCAATTGTCATTGGCACGAGTAAGCTGTCCCTGGCAGAAGTCCAATCATGATTGGCGCATTTAGTTATTCCCCAGCGAAGTTAGCTTCACTTTCCCAACATTTATTTTGCTGGAATAATTCTGTGATGCCTGGTTATCCCCAGCGGAGTTGGCTTGTCTTCAGCATTCATTTTGCTGAAGCGGTTTTCTGTATCCAGTGTATCTGGCGACCCGAGCCTGCATTTTCATTTGCATGTAGCATCATATTTGCATTTCATCCTCAAACGCGTAGTATTTCCATCCTATATGGAGCATTACGCCATAGGAAAATTCAAACATACGCATATGCATACGAAGCATAAGCCAGTTTTTCTATCAGCCTCCAGTGGCAACATGAAGTACCCTGTAGTCAGTTCAGAGGCATTTATCCAGCAGTTTTATTCAGATAGCTCTTTGGTATTCGGTTCTCAGATCATGCAACGGTTATGCTTTATTCAACGATCGTCTGGTATTAGCAGACTTCTCTTCCCGTCAGTTCACATTGACGATGGGTTTCCCCCAGCGGGCCTTCTCCGTCTATCATGAGACATCAGGAGTTGGATATGGTTTTCTTCGTCTATCCTTAGACGTTGAGAAGTTTCAAGGCAATCTTTCAGATATTGGCGTTCTTTCTGTTTATTGGACGAGATGGCATTTCAAGAAGGTTTTCTGACCGTTGATTCTTATTGACGTCGAGGCTCTTCGAAGAATGTTTGGATTTCCTAGTTGTTGATCCTTATCAACGATATGGCTCTTTGGAGATGGGTTTTCTTTCTGTCAATCCTTATTGAGGATGTGGCCCCTTTGAAGATATTGTTCTTTCCATCAATTCCTGTAGACGAAAGGATTCTGAAATTTGATGGGTGGTGATGAATATGGGTATGGGTATGGTTGTCCTACGGTGGACGATGTGAGTATTAGATGTTGATTCTCCTTCGGGAAGGAGTCTTGCTGTCTATCCTTAGACAATGTGAGTATTAGATGTTGATTCTCCTTCGGGAAGGAGTCTTGCTGTCTATCCTTAGACAATGTGAGTATGAATCTTGGTTTTCCTACGGTGGACAATGGATATGGGTTATATTTTTTCTCCTTCGGGAAGGAGTCTTGCTGTCTATCATTAGACAATGTGAGTATGGATCTTGGTTTTCCTACGGTGGACAATGGATATGGGTTATATTTTTTTCTCCTTCGGGAAGGAGTCTTGCTGTCTATCCTTAGACAATGTGAGTAATGAATATTGATTTTCCTTCGGGATGATGCCTTTCTGTCTATCTTTAGACAATGTGAGTAATGGGTATGGTTGTCCTACGGTGGACGATGTAAATATGGGTATGGTTTTTCCTACGGTGGACGATGTAAATATGGGTATGGTTTTTCCTACGGTGGACGATGTGAATATGAGTTATATTTTTCCTTCGGTATGGTGTCTCCGTCTATCATTAGACGAGGAGAGTATGTATATTATTGTTTGCCTGCGGGATGGTGTCTCCGTCTATCAGTAGACGATGGGAGGTGAGCAAGTGCATGTTGATCCAACCTTCGGGTTTGTTATTTGTGGTGTCACACAAGTAACTGGTGTTGAAGTCAAATCTTTTTATCAGGTGATCGATCAGTTTGTTGCCATAATGATTGGATTCAGTTCTCTGGATGGTGTTTCCCAAGCAGTTTTGCAGTTTATTTCCGCGGTTGGCAAATTCTCGGGTTTATTTTGTATTCAACCGTCTCGTACCTCGAATGTTTGAAGGTTGTTCGCTTTTCAACCCTTCAGGTCCAAGTCGTTTGAATAAGGGCAGCTGTTGCACCCTAAAATTTGACCAACCGATTCCCATATCTGGTTTATGTTTCGCCACATTTTGCATTCGCATTCGCATACGGCATGCATTGCATTTTTTATCATTCAGATTAGTTTTTATCGGGATTATAGCCCCTGGCGTTTCAGGCAGTTCAGGCCAGTCAGAATAAAAGTCTGTTGAGAATTGGGGCTCGTTCCTGGTGTTTTCAGGCCATCTCGGTGCCCGGGTTTCGTTACGGTTGCGTAATTGGGTTTTATTCGGTTTAATCGGCCTCCTGGCATTTTTAGGATTTTTCTGTCATTTTTCTGGATTTTAATGTACTTAATTGGATTTTTCTGGATTTTATAGGGTTTTTAAATATTTTTTTAGAGTTAAATAAATTTTCTTTTCATTTTTTAGAAACTAATAGGTTTTTAAAGAATTTCTAGATATTAAAGATTTTTAATAATTTTAGGTTTTAATTTTCTTTATTAGTTTAATAGATAAATAGATCTTTTTTTTTTTTTTTTAAAAAAAAGTAGAAAAAATAATAATAATAGATGGTGTTTTTTTAGATTAGAGTTTTATTAAAGATAAAGAAAAATAATAAAAGAGGTGGTATGATTTTTTAAATTTTTAATTGTTTTTCAAAATATTAAATAGAGATTAAAGTTTTTAGTTTTTTAGATTTTTATTTTTCAGAATTAATTAGGATTTTAAGAAAAATATTAATTAGGATTAAAAAATAGTTTTTTTTTAGATTTTTAGATTTAATTAGGGTTTTATTTTCTATTTTCGTTTTTAGATTTTAATTAGGGTTAATTGTAGAATTAATTAGGATTTATTAGAGTTTAATTAGGTTTTATTTCTTTATTTTCGTTTTTAGTTAATTAGAATTAATTAGGTGCTAATCAGATTTTATTTTTAATTTTAGTTTAGATTTTGATTAGGATTAATCAGCTTTTAATCTGGATTAATCATTTTGGGCCCAATCAGCATTCAGTGTCCAAGCCCAGAGTCAAAGGTCCAGTTTGAAGCGCCACGTGTTGTATATATAGCTGGCCACGCGTGCGTTGTAGGTTCAGCCACCTCACTTTCTCTCTCTCCCTTCTCCTTCCACGTGCTCCCCCCACTCAGCCTCTCTCTTCACACGCGTCCCACACGCGTAGCACCTTCACCCCACGTGGCCTCCGCTCACGCACCCTCCTGCCACCTGCCCCCTTGCCGGAACCTTCACCGCCGGCCATGCAAAGACCGGCGGCCACCGCTCCAACCAACTCCGGCAACCACAACTAACCTCCGACCACCGCCAATTTCTCCGGAGACACCAAAAAACTCAGAAATCCACCCAAACTTCATCTTCTCCAATCCAACTTCATCTTCCTTCTTCCAACCTTCATCTTCTCCGATCCAGATTCATCCCACCTCCATAGAATTTTTCCAGAAACCTTCGTTTCTCAAGAACACCGAGAACACCAATCTTCATCTTTCTTCTCAGATCATCCACAAAATCCCCAGAATTCATCATCATCTTCATCTGAAGACTCATCATCAGACAACATCAACGCGCTGTAACTCCAGATTCATCGATAAACACAACGAATCTTCATACAATTCTCAGACTAACGCAAGAACACCTTCATGTTCTTCACCCAGATTTCTAGAACTCGTCGCCTCCAAAGAATTTCCTCCATACCATGATCTCTCCATAGTTCCTCAAGAACACTCGTCGCCAAAAAACTCCCAATGCTACCGAGATTCATGCGTTTCCAGGAGCTTTACTAAATCCTCCGGCGATCCTCGTCTTCAACAATTGGAATCAACCCTACGCCACTTTTCTTCCAGAGCATCGTCGTTAGCTTTGAGCATATCTCCAGAAATAGTCATCGCCAAGCATCTTTGCTTCGTCCAGGTTGGTGATTTGATCTTCATTCTTTCTTTCGTGATGTTTGTAGAGCATAATGTTAGGTTGATTAGGATTTTGTGAGGAGTTGATTGAGATGTTGTTAGGTTAGGTTTGAGTTTGAGATTTGTGTGAAAGTTGAATGAGCTGAGAGATTGGAGTAAGGTTTGAGAGTGAGAGGTTCGAGAGGGAGTGGTTAGGGAGACGAAGGTTTTTTTTTTTGCAGAGAAAGGTTGAGAGAGAGGAGGGCGCCGTGAGGGTTCTCGGCGAGGGGAAGATGAACAGTAGAGGATGTTAGAAGTGTTTTAGGGTTTGATGTTGCTGAAGATTGGGTTTGATAGAACTCGGGCTTTAGGCCCAATTACGCAAATTGCTGAACCTACCCCCGTGATTACTCGTGAAACCCTCTCTTTCCCTTTGGAATTCAGACATGGGCCTTAGGCCACTTACTTCCTACACCCCCCGTTGGGAAGCCCAAACGAGTAACAAAGGGATTTGCTGCTATTTGCCCCCCCGCTGCTTGTTTCTTTTAGTGTTTTTTTTCTGAATGGGGCATGTGCCCAGCGTGCTATCAGCACCCCCCCATCCTGGGCCCAACGAATTCTCTGAATGCAATAGTTGCTTCTAGCACCCCCCTTGTTTTCCAATTTCAATTGTTTCTTTTCTTTTATTTTCATTTGTATATAATTCATAAATAAATCATATAAAATAGAAAAAGAGGTATTTTGACATGGAAATTTTTGCAACATGTTGATAATGGTTTCAAGAAAATTGTGAATAAATAAAAAATATTATTTTAGGTATTTTCTTTATTTTTTGTGAATATTGTACATTTAGTTGTCTTTTATTGAATATAGTTGGTACATGATTTTGTATATTTTTGTTTAGGTAGTTCCCATTACTTTTTTAGGTCAATCTTTTTAGGACAATTAGATATACATATTAGATACCCCTGGATTTTATTCCATAATTTTTAGGATTATTTTTAGGTAATTTTGATTAGATGACATTAGGATAGTATAATTAGGGTTTAAACATAACATAGGTGCACTTGAACATTTTATTTTTTGGGTTTTTAGATTGAATTAGAGTATGGGACCTATGGGGTATATAGGGTAGATATAGTACTTCCCTTAGAATTAATAATAGGCTTGTAAATACTATATCAATATTTTTAGTATATTTTACAGTTGTGTGCTTGTTTGGCCTGCCCATTTTTGGGGTTTATTTTGTTGTATGGGCTTTTTGAGCATTTGCTTGGGGTGTGGGCTTGGCTTGAAGAGCATGATGATGGAGCATATTGAAGACAAAGTTGAAGCTGAAGATCAAAGCTGGATGAAGATGCTTGGCTTGCTTGAAGTTGTTTGAAGATCTAGGACATAGGAGCTAGAGAGAGCCTTAGAATAGAAAATTTCTTCACAAATATGGATGGCTTCTTTTGCCTCCATTCTTCTCTGTGATTAAAAGTCTCTCCTTAATACTCACATCCCTCCTTTGGAAGGATTAGTGACTGTATCTAGGAGATAGAACTTCGAGAGAAACAGTCTGTATTATGTTAACCTTCTGTAGGCCACCTTTGGTGCTCAGCAGACTGTTTAACATTCTAAATACTCTTGACATCATTTCTCTGTTGGAGAGCTTGCTTTGAAGAAGCCCTGGAAGATTGAGGATAAAATTCATTGCCTTGAAGACTAATAGAAGAAGGAGCTTGTGCTGTCAGGTTTTGCTGTTTAGAGCTGTTGGTGCTGTTTAGAGCTGTTGATGTATTGTTTGAGTTCCTTGATTGTATTGTTTGTTAATTTCCCCATAAGGTTGAAGTGAAGTTGTTTCACTTTGCCCATTTTTTTCTAGGTTCGAGGTTGAGTGGGACTCCCTTGCCTCGCTTGTACTGCTGCATTCATGCATTTTACTGCTTTACTGTATATATGTTGTTGCTTTTCCGTTTATCCCCTTAGGATCTCTGTTTCTCTCTGTGCAAGAGAGAAATATGACAGACATTAGGTTCTCACCCATGCATGACAACATTAGGGTAGATTTTGATTCCCTTTTCAACCATAGGTTTTAGAGTTGTTGTTTCTCTTGTTTCTCAAAACAATCAGAAAAATACAATAAAAGGATAAACATCAATAAAAGACAGTTCTTGCGTAAAAGACTGTAAACCGATCACAAACGTCATTTTTGTCCGCTTGGACCCATAATCAGGAGAAAACCTTTTTCAGAAGGATAAAAACAATCAAGACAGCCTTGTGTCGTACGTGGCCCGAACTACGTTTGCTCTGATCTTTCATGCTGTATGAAAGTACGTAGGCATAGGATGCGATATCCTAGCGAGCAACCTTCCCCTCCTTTCCCGTAGGTAGGCGAACTACGTTGACTCTGATTTCTCATTCCAGACGGGAATACGTAGGCATAAAGTGCGATACTTTGCCGAGTCATTTTATTTTCTTTTAACCCCAGACCTATAGAATAGATAGAATAACAATCCGTACTAGAAAACAAGCGTGGATCCCGTCGAGTACGACGGACGTGAGGGGTGCTAATACCTTCCCCTTGCGTAACCGACTCCCGAATCCAGGATTTGGTTGCGATGACCATTCCTTTCCCGTTTTGCGGTAGGTTTACTCTGAGCATTTCTTTTCCCTCCTTTGGGATAAATAACGCACGGTGGCGACTCTTCTGTTCAGCCGGCGCCGATTTTCGCAGTAGCGACACTTGCATCCATCATACAACCACCACAGAAAAATCCTTCTTCTACAGCCAAAGTCTCCAACAATGTCTCAACACAAGAGCATCTCCCTGGAGAATATCCTAGATGTCATTCCTCTAAGCATAACCTTTAGAAGAGGTAGTGAAGCCCAAACCTCAGCTCCTTCACATGCACACCAAGAAGGTCATAATGTAAAGAAATCACCTGGTAAGAAAACTCTTAAACCTATACTAGCTGCACCTCTGGATAACATCTCCTTTCATTCTATCCACAGTGTAACCAAATGGAGATATGTCTATCAAAGGAGAATAGCCCTTGAGAGAGAATTGGGGAAGGATGCCTTGGAGATAAAGGAGGGAATGGATCTTATCAACAAGGCAGTACTGATCAAAACAGTCGCCGGTTTTTGAAAATGCTACGAAAGACTAGTGAAGGAGTTTATTGTCAACATACCTGATTCGATCTCAAAAAGGGACAACAAGGAGGTCATGAAGGTATTTGTCATAGGAAGGTGTGTGCAGTTTTCACCAGCTATGATCAATAGGTACTTAGGGCGAGCAAATGGGGGTGAGAAGGAGTTGGTTGCCTCAGACAACCAGGTTTGCAAAGTGATCACTGCAAATCAAGTCACTACCTGGCCATCCAAAGTTGGCCTTGGCAAGATCATTCATGCCATAGGTACCAAAGTTAACTTTGAATTTGGTATATACATATTTGATCAAGTTGTTAAGCACTCCACAACCAGTGCTATCAAGATGCCCATTGCTATCCCTTCCCTCATTTGTGAGATCATACTCAATCAATACCCTGGAATCCTGAATTCTAGTGATGGTGCCAGAAAAAGGGAACCTGCACTGTCTCTTCACTTTAAAGGAAGACATATGCCAGATATGGATTTCACTTCTAGTTAGAGGGCCAAGACCTCTAAAAGAATGGTAATAGCAGAATTAAAGGAAACATGTAGGGAATTGGGAGAAACCATCAGGACTGGAACTGCATGAAAGATCAAGTTAGAAGCATTTATTCAAAGTCTTGAAAGAGATACTGTTGATGGTGTAGCTATGTAAGGTGCAGATTCTGATGACTGTGACAAGGATGTCTCAAAGGATACTCATGACATTGGTTCCAGCTCTGAAAAGGAAGAAGGTTGATGAGGCGATAGCCTATTGTGTGGCTCAGGCTGATGGTTGTTGAGCTGATGACGTGCTGCTGATGAGTGCTTGGTGATTATCTGCTTAGAATTTTGTGTTTTTGTAACAGCTTAAATTTGTGATGCTCTCCAGAGCAGTTTTTGTGTGTAATGATCCCAAACATGTGTAATGTTACTCATTATAATCTATACTATGTTATTAGTTGGATCTTAATTTGTGGCTAAAAAGGGGGAGAGAGTGTTAGATAGCAACAGGTAGTGACGACAGTATAACTTTCACATGTGGAAGAATTGGCTGAATTGCTGCTACAAGTATGTTGCAGGTGTGTGTGATAAGGGCTGCAGCAAATATGCATGATTGAAGAATTTGCTAATGTGCATGTGTGATAACAGCTGATGCTGTTAGTATTATGTGAATTCCTAGTTTGTGTAGGAATGCATGTTAGCTCTGTGAGCTCCTAGCTGCTGCTTGGGAGTGTATGTGTGTGTCTGCAAGATAGTAGCAGAATGTGAGTGTTGTGCATCTCTTCAGGGGGAGTAGCATAGGAGTGTGTGACTTCAGGATGTTATCCTGAATGTCTTGACATCCAGAACTACCTGAATATTCTGGTATTCTGTGTGACTGCAAGCTGTGCAGGTGGTGCCCAGCTGATGCAGTATGCATCAGTTGAGGGGGAGTAACTATGATATGTTACTTAATACATTGTGACATCTGTAGTGCTGACTAACAGATGGTATTGTGAACATGTTGATCCTGAGAGCTAACAATGCGAGTGTGTGTAGACAACACTGATAGTGTGTAGCTAGTAGCTTTCCTGCATGGTAGGTTAAAACTTCTGCTTCTTGTAAACTCTGATATGTTAACAGGGTGTTTTAGCCAAAAATTAGCCAAAGGGGGAGTTTGTAAGTGCTTTTGATTGGGTGCATTTTATGGCAAAATATTAATGTGTGAGAAAATGTCATAACTGATGTTAGGACATACATGAAGACTGGTATGCAAGGAAAGCTAAGAGTAAGTAAAGTTGAATGTCATCACTGAATGTTATGACATTAATCGTATGACATTAGGGCGCGCAGGTTTGTTTTTCTGTTATTAGCTTAGGCTATACTTCAGGAAACAATCCAGGAAGCATAGTTATTTTAGGAAACATAACAGGCATTGCTGAGGATAACATAGAAGGCTTCTGACCTAATAATAGGTGCGCAGCTTCATGAAGAAAGGTTTAACTTGGGTAAACCTAAGTTCTCTACCAAGGCCCAAAGCAGGTCTGCTATTATAAATAGCAAAAGGATCATTCCTAATGGGCAGACCTGGGAGAGAGAGTAGAGACTGCAGAATGTATTTTGAGAGTGAAGAGTGTTTCTCTTCACGTGTGTCTAGGAATCTTAGGATTCCTTGTGTGCCAAGCAATTGTAGGTTGTATGATTGCTCTGATTTATTTTGTATGATCAGGTGTGTTCATTGAGCCACTCAAAGCTATTAAGCAAGAGTGTGTGTCACTTGATCAAAGCTGTGAAGCAAGATCAAGGTGTGTTTGCAGTGTATCTTCATATCTTTCTGTAATTGTGTTTTGATATAACTGAGGTTATTGAGGGGGAGTGAGTGGGTATACTCAGGTCTAGAGTGTCTCTAGGAAGAAGTGTCATTGGGTAGGTTTTAAGTGAGGAGTGCAAACTGGGTTGTTTGACTCTGAATTAATTCTTCTTCTCTTTACAGCTTTTTAATTATTCTAATAGTCTGTGTTACAGTGGATGTTATAACATCTGTGATAACATCCATCATGTGCTTTCCAGAAATTCATTGTGAAAAAGGTAGCAATGAAGAACTTGAAACTCAAGCTAGTTTTACTTGGCGTCATCCTCTTCTACAAGGAGAAACTCCAGAAGAGAATGTAATTTGTTTAACCACAAAGGCCCATCTACTTTGGTCAAAGGAGATATCCTTAAGAATGTTTTACACTCATACATATGAGATTACCATGGAGTCGGAGGTTCCTATACCTAGAGAGGAGCTAAGATACACTTTAGCCAAAGTGAAGCGTGAGAATGCTAAACTGTGGGAGATAATTCGTCAGAATCAACTCCAGCCCAGGTTTCAAGAAGGAGAAGGATCGTCTAGTTAGAATGATCAATACTTCTCCATTTTCTGCTTTTCCTTTAAGATTGTAATCTTTTGTCGTATTTGCTTCCGTTGTAAGATGGTATTGCTTATTTGCAATAGCCATCTATTGTAATAGATCTCAACTTATTAATGAAAACCTGCTTTCAAAGCACGTCGTTATGTGTGTTTCTAACTTTGTTTGTAAACAAATATGTTATTTTTCCTTGAATGGTCGGTTTTCTCATTTGCATTTGCATATCATTCTGTGTAGTCTTGCATGGGTTCCGCAACTCATCTGTTATTCTTTTCCGCCAGAGGGAGGAAAGACGTCACGTTGAGTTCCCACGGATATAACACTCGAGCCAGAGCTCAAAAGAAGATGGCCGACCACGACCAGAGAATCGATCAGTTCGACAATGACCTCGAGGGAATCAAAGACAACATCAGTCAGATTATGGAAGTTCTCAATGTGATAAAGGCGAAGATGGATATACAGGCTACCGTGGTCTCCGAAATCACCACATCAGCGGTAAATCCTTCTACAGTTCCAGCTTCCACCGCAAAGTTTCTGTTCGGCATATCCAGGGATTTCTTCCCTCTGCTCAATAATCCTCAACCATTCAGCTTTCAACCTCAAGTTGTTTCGATAACGACAGATCCTCTTTTCACCCAGGCTGGAGGCCCGACATCAGCTCGACCTATCTTCAACAATCATCAACCAATCTTTGATATACCCGATGGTTCTGAAATCAAAGACAAAAAACACGAGAAATTGAGGGTAGAAATGGACATCATGGCTAAGAGGATGAAAGCTATTGAAGGGAACCATGTCTTTGGATCAGACGCCAAAGACATGTGTCTAGTATCAGGGTTGGTGCTTCCACCGAAGTTCAAGATGCCAATGTTCGACAAGTATGAGGGATCCACTTGTCCGAAAGTTCACTTGATCATGTATTGCAGACGGATGGCTCTGCACATCGAAAATGATAAGCTACTAGTACACTGCTTTCAGGATAGCCTCAAGGTAGCATCTGCCGAGTGGTATCTGAGTTTAGACCAGGCAAAGATCCATTGCTTCTAGGATTTGTCTGACGAATTTATCCAGTAGTATAAGTACAACATGGATTTGGCCCCAGATCGTCGTTAGCTTCTTAGTATGACGCAAAAAAGTACTGAATCCTTTAAGGAATATGGGCAAAGATGGTGCGGGACAGCTGCTCAAGTTGAGCCACCCCTGATTGAAAAAGAATTAGCTGACTAGTTCATAGACACCGTTAGACCTGAGTTCTACGAGAGGCTAATAAGTAGTGTCATGACAAACTTCTTCGACATTATGGCTGTGGGAGTGAAAGTTGAGGCAGGGCTAAAGAATGGCAAAGTGTCAAATTTAACTGCTAGCTCCAACACAGGTGCTACCAAAAAGCCAACCAACAACTTTCACAAAAAGAAAGAAGGTGAAGTGAGCGCTGTAACACAGGAAAGAAGAGCACAATATCAAAGGAATCAATGACCACGGTATCAACAATCACCGTATGTGGTAGCAGTGACACCGGTCTTTCAGCAACAACAAGTTCAGTAGGGTCCTCAGCAAGGGGCACCCAATCAGTACCAGCAATACAGTCGGCAACCGTACAACAATCAGCAAGCGCAACAGCCTCAAGCTCAGGCTCCAAGGGCAAATTATCGAAGTGGGAGGCCGAGGATACATCCTATACCCATGAGTTATACGGGATTATTTCCTATGCTGGTGGAACAAGGGCTCGTCAAGACAAGAAAGTTAGGTGCTCCACCTAATCCTCTACGCCATTACTATAATCCAAACGCACACTGTCCTTTTCATGAAAACGCCCCCAGGCATGATCTGAAAGGCTGCTTCGCTCTTCAGCACATTGTCCGAGAATTAATAGAAAAGAAGATATTGTCATTTGAGGATAATCACCCGAACATGAAGGACAACCCTTTACAAACCATGGTGGGGTAAACACCATAACAGAAGAAGAGGAAGAGCCTAAAATGAAGACAATCACAATGGCCTCTGAAGTAAAGATATCTTGGGTAGAATTGCATAAAAGGTTAGCTCAAGCATGGGTGCTCAAGAGTTCTCATGAAAACTGTGAGGAATGCAGACTGAATCCACAGGGTTGTGACCTTGTGCAAAAGGATGTTCGAACATTAATCGATCAGGGAATGCTGCAGATTGGTAGCAAAAGAAAGAAGGAGGACGTGGCAGTAATTGAGCCAGTGTTCAACATGCCTGGAGAATTCAACAAAAAAGGGGTCTTCAGAAACAACAACAACAATAACGCAACCAGGCACAAAGCAGTTCGACCAGTATTCCACGATGATCCTACGCCCATGTTTGGAAAGGACCAACCTGGTTCGAGCCAAGAAAAGGACCTGGTCCTCACCCAAGAGCTATAACGCCTAAATATGATTATTCATGGTGCAATGAGGTTATGGGAAAGACGTATGAAAGTGTCACCAACATTGCTGGGGCAAGCAGAATAACCTGAAGCAGTCGAATATATCATCCTCGTGCGAATCCTATGGTTTGTCAACCAACCAATGTTGCTTTTCCTAAGGAAGCCATTCCAAAAGAAGCAATTTCTAAAGAACCTACTGGCCAAGGGAAAGAGGTCCTCAAAAACGACAAGGAAGAATTCTTAAGAATCATCCGCCGAAGTGACTACCGAGTGGTGGATCAACTTAATCAGACCCCATCAAAATTTTCCATCATGTCACTATTACTGAGCTCCCTTGCATATTGTCAAGCCTTGTTGAAGATATTGACGTAAGCTCACGTGATAAAGGATATCATAGTGGGACAATTTAACTCAGTTGTTGCCAACATCACAACATGTAATACCTTAAGCTTTGACGATAGTGATTTAATGATTGAAAAGCGCAAGCACAATCGAGCCTTGCACGTGTCTATCAAATGTGAAGAGGACACACTAGCCAGAGTACTTATAGATATAGGATCTGTGCCCAATAAGATGCCTAAGAGGACTCTAGCTAAATTGGCCTACCGAGGAGCAGAAATGAGGCCTACTTCCATAGTGGTGAAAGCTTTCGACGACTCAAGAAGAACTGTGAAAGGGGAGGTTGATCTACCAATCATGATAGGTCCTTAGAGCTTCGACATCACTTTTCAAGTGATGGATATCAATCCAGCTTATAGTTGTCTACTGGGAAGACCATGGATACACACAGCAGGCACTGTCACCTCCACTCTACACCAGAAAATGAAGTTCGTCATTAATGACCAGTTGGTCATAATTCACGGAGAAGAGGACCTGATGGTGAGTGACATGTCCTCCTTCAAATACATAGAAGTTGATGAAGATGCACTTAAAACTGCTTTCCAGTCCCTGGAAATTGCCCATGTTGTTTTGGTTGACGAGTTAACAATAACTCGTGGTCCCTCTTTTGCTTCCGTTCAGAGCATCAAGGATGCATTGAAGACAGGACTCCCTTCGGGATGGGAGGAGATCATAGAAGTCAACGCTCTGGTGAAAAATAACAGACAAGGGTTGGTTTACAAACCAACCGTCTAGAAGATGCACCTGAAGAGAGCATCATGAAGGAAAATACTTTGGAAGAGATATTCACAAGCGGCGGGATGCAAGTACACACCGTCATAGCTGAAGACGAGGAAAGAAACCTTGACATCCTGGTGATTCGAGGCGGAGCAGCTTTGTGCAACTATGAAATTATGGAAATCCCTGTCTTTTTACCTTTATAGTAATTCATTTGCTTGTTAGCTTTGCTTTCTTTAAAATTTATGGTCTTGTCCAAGGCCAGTGAATCATTTTGTATGGGCCACTTTGCAATTTGAAATGATCAATGAATGGAAAAGTGTTTTAGTTAAAACTCGTGTTTTGTTTTCTGCTTATCATTTTCACTCTTTTTATTAAAAGGAAAAATTGCAAACTTTTTTGAAAAACATAAAAACAACTCATCATCTGCATGTCTGTGTGTGTGTGTCTGATCATTATCAAACCTGTAAAACCATGCAGAACACCTCCATCACCCACAGAATCCATTGATCATTCGATTCTTTCTGGTAGTGGTTCATTTGTCTTTCAAGCCGAAGAAGAGAGCGATGAAGACTCAGAGGTCCCTAAAGAATTGAGGAAGATAAATGAATACGAAGATGCCTATCTTCATCCGTACAAGGAACAGATCGACATCGTCAATTTGGGTTTGAAGAAGAAAAAAGAGAAGTCAAGTTTGGAGTATCGTTAGGGTCAGAGGTCAAGAGCAGATTGATAGCACTCCTCAAAGACTATGTTGATGTATTTGCTTGGTCTTATCAAGACATGCCAGGGTTGGACACCGACATTGTTATGCACAAGCTCCCTTTGAAGCCGGATTCTCCTATAGTCAAACAAAAGCTTCGAAGATCTAGACTCGACATGGCTCTCAAAATCAGAGACGAGGTCAAGAAGCAAATTGATGCAGGCTTTTTAGCAGTATCAAATTATCCAGAATGGGTGGCCAATATCGTGCCTGTCCCAAAGAAGGATGGCAAAGTCAGAATGTGTGTAGACTACAGGGGATCTGAACAAAGCAAGTCCAAAGGACAATTTCCCTCTTCCACATATTGACACACTCGTAGATAACACAACCAGTTTTGCAGTATTCTCATTCATGGATGGATTTTCCCGGCTACAAGCAAATAAAGATGGATCCGACCGACATGGAGAAAACAACTTTCATTACACTTTGGGGCACCTATTGTTATAAGGTCATGCCTTTCGGTTTGAAGAACGCGGGAGCAACATATTCAACGAGCTATGGTTACACTCTTCCATGATATGATGCATCGGGAGATTGAAGTGTATGTAGACGATATGATTGCAAAGTCTCGAAATGAAGAAGACCATTTGGATCATTTGTTGAAGTTGATATTAAGACTCTGAAAGTACCAATTAAGGTTAAATCCGGCTAAGTGCACCTTTGGGGTTCGTTCAGGAAAATTACTCGGTTTCATTGTTAGTCAACGAGGAATTGAAGTAGATACCGATAAAGTCTGGGCGATTCAAGAAATGCCCGCTCTCAAACGGAAAAACAAGTCAGAGGCTTCCTTGGACAACTAAACTACATCTCCAGGTTCATTTCTAATCTGACGCCTACCTGCACATTAATCTTCAAGTTGTTATGAAAAGATCAAACGGTGGCATGGAACGAGAACTGCCAGGCCGCATTTGAGAAGATAAAAAGTATCTACAAGAGCCTCCAATATTGATTCCTCCGGTGCCAGGAAAGTCGTTGTTCATGTATATGACAGTACTGGAAGATTCAATGGGTTGCGTCCTAGGCCAAACTGACAAGTCGGGAAAGAAAGAACATGCAATCTACTATTTGAGCAAGACATTCCCAAACTGCGAGAGTCGTTACTCCCCTCTAGAGAAAGCCTACTGTGCCTTAGCCTGGGCAGCCAAGCGTCTGAGACAATACATGATTTGCCATACTACGCTGCTGATCTCCAAGATGGACCCAATAAAGTACATATTCGAAAAGCCAGCTCAAACCGGAAGGTTAGTCAGGTGGCACATGCTCTTGTCAGAGTATGTTATACAATATGTCGCTCAAAAATCTATCAAAGGTAGTGTCTTGTCAGAACACCTTGTCGAGCATCCTGTGGATTATTATCAACCGCTCAAGTTTCAGTTTCTCAATGAAGATGTAATGTACATTCAACGTTTGAAACCGGAGCCCAGTCCGAAGAAGGTCCTGAACCCGGATCCCGTTGGGAGATGATGTTTGATGGAGATTCTAACAAAAATGGGCACGATATTGTAGTTGTCTTGAAGAATCTGACTGGAGGGTATACCACCAGACTTTGTTTCTCCTGTACCAACAACATAGCCGAGTATGAAGCTTGCATCCTGGGATTAGAAGCTGCTATTGATCTCCATATCAAAATCTTGGAATGATCTGTGACTCTGCTTTAGTGATCTACCAGCTCAAAGAAGAATGGGAGACTCGAGATGAAAAGTTGATCCCCTACAAAGATCATATTTTGGAGATGATTAAATACTTTGATGAAATTTCTTTCAAGCATGTGCCAAGAGCAAAAAAAACCACATTACCGATGCTTTAGCCATGCTAGCATCCATGTGGAAGGTCCAATTTGTTAACGAGGCGCCTCTGATTTGCATAGAAAGAAGGACTGTGTTGGCGTATGTCATGATGGTGGAAGCAGAGCCTGATAAGAAACCTTGGTTTCACGACATTAAGAATTTCCTTCAAAATCAGGAATATTCGGCTGGTGCATCCAGAATTGACAAGAGAGCCATGCAAAAGTTATCATCCAAATTCTTCATCAGCAATGGCGTCCTGTACAAGAGAAACCATGGCATGGTTCTACCCAGATGCGTCGACGAAAAAGAAGCAGATATGCTAATGAAATAAGTGCATGAAGGGACATTCGACACTCATGTCGGTGGCCATGCTATGGCAAAAAAGATTTTAAGGGCTTGTTGCGGTGAAATTTGGATGTCAAGCTATTGATTAACTTGAATCTTAATTCATTTACAACCGGTCTTTGATTTATCCGAAGGAAAGGTTAAAGAAAGGAAAAACCTAAAAGGGAGAGATCTAAGGTTCAGGGGTTGGTTAAATTTAGGGAAGGTATTAGCACCCTAAACTTCCGTAGTACTCTACGGGAACCTTTTGTTTATTTTTTTTTATTTATTTCATTAATTATTTTGCTTTAGGGTATATACAAAGGATTGAAAATTAAAAAAGACCTAGGGGTTAATTCTAAGTTTACTCGGCAAGACATTGCATCTTGTGCCTACATATCCTTACGGGAATGGAATCAGAGTAACTGTAGTTCCCCTCAAAAGGGAGGTTAGAGACTTCTTGACTGTGGCCAAGGTTTGTTCAGAGACTCCAATCTCTATGTTAAAAAAATGTTAATTAAAATTAAAATAGGGTTAAATTAGGGATTCCACGGCGGAAAACCTTAAAACAGAGTACGGCGACTCTTTTGGCCTAACACTAGGATAAAAGCAATTTTGCCCACGGCGGGACACCTAGGCTAAATAGGGTTTGATTCATTAAAGGGGTAAGGCTATTGACTCAGCGGCCAAAAGGCTGGACCTAATCCTTCGGAAGGATAAAACTGGAAAAAATGTGAAAATATGACAAATCATTATATGGAGGAATAATTAAGGTACAGAAATAAGAAAAGTAATAAAGGCAGAGGGTATAAAGAAACAAAGAAACATTTCTGAAAACATGAAGAATATGAAAATATGTAATGACACTTAGAATGAAGTGAGGGAGGAAAATAGTGTGGGGCTGTGGCCACCACAAGCACATCTCAACCTCGAGCATGCACATGAAATGCCAAAAGAAAGAAAAGCAATAAAAGGGTACATAAAATGACTTACAGAAAAGGTTTAATTTTTAATATTTTAATTATAAAAAAAAAGCTTTAATTTTTTAATAAAAAATATTTAAGTTAAAATTATAAAAAAAATTAAGTTTAAATTATAAAAAAAAAGTTTTTGGGGAAAAGTCTTTTCAGTTTTTTTAGAACAAAAAAGGCTTTTCATCCCAAAAAAAGGCTTTTCAGTTTTTTTGGGAAAAGGCTTTTCAGTTTTTTTTGGGAAAGGCTTTTCAGTTTTTTTTTGGGAAAAGGTTTTTTGGAACAAAAAGGTTTTTTTTTCTTCGGAAGAAAAAGGCTTTCAGTTTTGAAAAAGGTCTTACTAAAAAAAAGGTTTTAATAATAAATAAAAAAAGGGTTTTGATTTTAAAAAAGGTTTTGTTAAAAAAGGGTTTTGATATTAAAATCTACGGACCTAAACACACATGGAGATTAACATGGCAAAATATGCACATAAACATGAAAAAGCAAAAGTTTAGTAATTTAACGGACCTAAACACATTAACATGGCAAAATATGCACATAAACATGAAAGGCAAAAGGTTTAGTATTTAACCTACGAAGCGGAGGTTTGCTTCGGTAAATGTGAAAAAGGTTTGAATAAGGGAACACTGGAGAGCTCCAATCCTTTTGACGAGTTGTGGAACGACCGCCTTTCTTCTCTGGGGATCTCCTTTGTTTCTCCCTTTCTCTCTCCTCTTTTCTGAAGAAAACCTTCTGACCCCCTTTCACAAGGCAACACATGTATATATAGGGAACAAATTAGGGTTAACACCAAATTGTCAATAATGTCCCTAAAGCCCATTTTAAAGCCCAAACTAAATAATTAGTTAAGAAAAAAATAAAATTTAAATAATTTAAAATAATTAAAATAAACTTAAAATAAAAACTAATAATCCTATTGATTCCTAAAATCAAATATTATAAAAAGAACAAAATTTTTCCTAATATTTTTTATTTTATGATTTTTTGGATATTTTTATGAATAATTTAGAAAAAAGTGAAAAAAAATAATATTTTAAAAATGATTTAATTAAAATACGAAATAATAATTAAATAATAATAAAAAACTATTTTTGTTATTTTTTTTTATGAGAGATAGAAACATTTAGAGTAAAAATAATAAAAAACAAAAAGTGACTAAGGTGAGATTCGAACTCTCAACCTCTCACACTCACAACTCTTTACACATGTCCTCTTGCCAATTGTGCCATTTTTATTTTTTATAAAAAAAATGCATGCCATATGATATTTACCTGCAAAAAGTCAAACGACTACACAAATTTGTTAGTAATTGATTAAATGCAATAAAAATGCAATGAAATGCGACGACAAATCTTAGGGCAAAATTTGGGGTATTACAGTTGCCCCTATTTAAATAACTTCACCGGGTGATTTGAGCAACGGAGACTCGAGAAATCATGGTGGAGGGATTTAAATACAAATAACCGAAAATTTTGCCTTTAGACGCAGTGCTATGCAATGATATGGACAAAACAAAACGAACTATAATGCTAAATATGATATGAATCTGATATGATGTGTATGATGAAAATGACAAATGCACGGATACAGACGAAACAACGTCACAGGGGACGACCCATCGAGGAATTGCACTAGGGAAGAAGACATGTCATATCTGGAAGAACGTCGGGTAGACACGACACAGAATTGTTGATAGGTGCCAAGTAAATTAGAAATTGTCCGCAAGGTAAGACGCGGGTAAAACACGAGCTCAGGAGAAAAACACAAATGGGGATAAACACCCATGATGCCAAGTAAATAGATTTTGCCCACAAGGTAAGACGCGAGTAAAACACGACCTCAGGGAGAAAGAAAAAAAAGCAAATGGGGGTAAAACACCATGATGTTAGGTAAACCCAGAATATCTGGTAGACGGGGAATAAAACACCCGGGATAAAGGTACATGGGGGATAAAACACCCAAGGATAGAAGTAAGTGGGGAGTAAAGCACCCAAGATAAACATGTAAATGGGAGTAAAGCACCCAAGATAGAGAGGTAAATGGGGAATAAAACACCCAAGATAGAAATGTAAATGGGAGTAAAGCACCCAGATAGAAATGTAAATGAGGAGTAAAGCACCCAAGATAGAAATGTAATGGGGAATAAAGCACCCAAGATGTGCACATGTATAGGAATTATGCTATGACATATGATCGAATGCAAATGCAGACGTCGACGACAAGACTCGACTCTTTCTGTGAGATGACAAAAACTAGAGGACTGATTCCTCAACACGGAGATCCTGTCATTCTGTTAAACTGTATCAAGTTGATAGTCACTGTAGGAATGATGAATAACTGCTGGGGATTATGCAAGTAAAACTGCCCCAGGTCAAATGAATTGATAATTGCTTCAGCTGTCTAATTCGTGGAATCGACTGTTTTGCTGTATCCTCGGAGGGCTTGCCCCAGTCTGGGTCTTGAACAATTCTCTGGATAAACCAAATCTGAGAAGATATTGCTTGAACAAATCTGAACTAATTCTTTGACAGGATGTAAAAGGAACTTGCCCCTGATAAGATCACTTGACCAAGTTTCTCATTGTTTGAAAATTCCTTAGAGGAAGCCAGTTTGCAAACAAAATATTCATACAAACATGGTAATGCAAAGTTCATGCGACTTTTGAAATCAAAATTATTTTTGAAAGATGGAAAATACATGAGTCGTTAGTCATAACACAACGGTTCAAGACGCTCAAAGTTTAAAACAAAGGTGTACTGCC
>CAWUDS030002219.1:6013873-6093276 GCA_963859935.3 Lathyrus sativus | reverse complement strand
AATCAAAACAAAACACTCTAAAGAAAATGACTTTCCTCACTTATGCATAACCTAAACCCTAATTATGATACCCTAATGCTAACCTGGCTAAACTAATCAAATTTTAATCTAAAAATCAAGAATTAAATCCTATGGGGAACTATGATTCAATATCTAATCACACCAAAAAGAATGAATTAAAAATCCTAAGGGAAAGTCCTAAAAGAAATTCTACAAAATTGGATATC
Organism: Lathyrus sativus; assembly: GCA_963859935.3. Taxonomy (NCBI): domain Eukaryota; kingdom Viridiplantae; phylum Streptophyta; class Magnoliopsida; order Fabales; family Fabaceae; genus Lathyrus; species Lathyrus sativus. The sequence goes on along the minus strand of CAWUDS030002219.1, from coordinate 6,093,049 downwards.
AAACTAAACATATTAAAAAGCCATTTAAAAGAAAAAACTATTAAAAATATGAAAAGAAAATAAAATGGAAATTTTATTTATTTATATTTTTCTAGACAAATTCACTAACCTATAGAAAAAATAAGAATTAAAAAATATTCAATTTTGGATTTTTTATGAATTTTATAAATGCAAGAAAATATAAATGGAATTAAAAAGTAAAAGAATTGAAATAAAGGGGAGGGGGTGCTAGTAGCAAGACACGCTAGTTCATTTTGGGGATTGGGCTATGATATGGGGTGCAGATAGCGCTTGGGGATAAAGCCCATTATCAATCAGAAATAAAAGAAAACAAAAATCGCGTGAGGGGGTGAGGATAGCAGGGATATCACTTGTTATTTCCTAATGGGCCTAACGAGGGGTGTGTGGATAGAAGGTCAAGGCTGAGCCCATGTTCAATAACTAATCTAAACGCCGCGTTTTGGCATTTGAATTTCCCTCCGATTTTTCAATTAATCTGGACCGTAGATTGAGATGATTTAGTCAAATTATAGGGACGATCTGACGGTTGTGGTTCATCGTCCCCACACGATTTCTAGGGTTTTCAGTTTTCCTCCTCCCATGCACGAAACTTCCATCATCTCTTGCTCTCTCATCTCTTGATGATTTTCAAAAATTCGAAAACCAAAATCACACTACTAAATTCCAGGAATCCAACCATGCTCATACTTCCCCTTGAATCCTCTTAAAACGCGCAAACAGAATGGATGAAAACTAGGGTTCAACTTGTTTTCACTGCTATCGATCACGGGGAAGCTCAAATCTAATGGTGTAATTATGTTCTTGGCTCTATACTAAACATTCTAACCTAGTCTAGACTAACTAACACTCAAGATCCAGCCAGTTCTTGCAAGTTGAAGACTCATGCCCCTGCCATGAAATCTCATACAGAGCTCTCAAACTCACGGGATAAGATCAACTAGCTTAGTACACTAATTCTACACCCAAAGAACTAATAGAAACTACATAATTAAGGAGATTCGTGGAAAGAAATAAACCTGTCAAGGTTCAATGGTGTGTGTAGCTAGGGCTTGATTCAGAGCTTGCAAGGGCTTCAATGTGATCCTTTGAAGATGAATAAGCTTCTGTTTGCACTGATCTTGAATGAGAAGCCTTGTGGTGGAAGAAATCCCAAGTTGCTTGATCTTGAAGGAAGCTCTTCAATGGCAATTTATCTCTCTCTTTCTCCTCTGAATTCTTCAACCTTGACTAACCTCTCACTTCACCACAATGCACTCTTTATATAACCATCAATGGAAACTCCTAGATCTTTCTAGAATAAGCTAGGAAGTGCTTGAAAATCTCATGTGATGATAAGTGGTATATCTCATGTATCATGCCTTATGCCTTGCAAATTGGCTTTAAAATCTCATCATAAGAGATATTGAGAAGATATGAGCAATTACAAGCCTTTTTCTTGCCTTGTGTTAAAATTTCCAAAGGTGCCTTATAATGCAAGTTTCAATATTACAAAGCATGTCCCATTTTAAAGCCTCAAATGAAAATTGTGTTTAAACCAATGTTCTCAAAATGATGTTTCCAATCAAAATGATATATTGGATGACCTATTTTGGATTCATAGATCTTCCAAACCAATTTCCAACTTCAACTTTTTAAACTTATAAGCCATTTTTAGTTCAAATTTACCAAACTTTGTCATTCCATGCTATGAGCTTTTCCAACAATTCATGACCTTCTTTCTAGGCTTAAAATGCCATTTTGAACAACTTTCATGTTTTGAGTTTTTCCATTTGAGGCTTGGAAATGGGAGATATGGCCTTTGCTTAAAATGACCTATAACTGCCAAATGACCAAAATACCCCTGTCTTGTCCAAACCATAAGTTGAGTTCCACAAATCCTATCAAGGACTTCTACCACTCAAATTAAAGATAAGGAGATGCTCTTCAACATTCATGTTGACCAAGAGATCATAGGAATCATCCTACTAGGGAAAAAGTTGTCTGCAAGTTGGGTGACTTTCAAGGACCCAGATTCACACACCTCAGCTGACCTGTAATTTGTCAAAACCATAACTTGAGCTCTGCAACTCCTATCAAGGACTTCACACCACTCAAATTAAATCTAAGAACAAGCTCTACAACATTCATGTTGTGGGGAAGATGAGATATCAATCACATCTTGAGCTAAAACTGCCTGGAAGATAGGGATCAAATTAGGGTTTTTTTCACTGACAATCCTTGGAAACCCTGACTTGAAACTTCTCAAACTCCTCAATCATGATGAGTTGGTCTAGGAATCATCTTTATAACATCTCTATGCATCATTCCATGATCTCATGGCCCTTGGATTAGGTCTCAACCTTCTCCAAATTTTCAGTTATCCTAGGGTTGACCCAGTCAAAACCCTAATTCTACCATTCATGGGTGAATCTTCTAAATTCTTGCATAATGACCTCTCTGGGCTTCATGATGGCTTTCAAGACATCTCATAGGCTTTCTCAAAACATCAAGTTCATTCTCAAAGTCTCAGAATCATCTGAGGAGCACTCACAACTCTCAAGCTATGAAGCACACAACCCTGGTTTCAACCAATTCCTCTGAGGATCTCTTGAGCTTTCTGATGAATGTATCAACCTTCAAACACTTGATGGGTAAATAATTGTTGGTCAAATTTTGGGGTGCAACAGCTGCCCCTATTCAAGCGGCTTGAACCTGACTGGGTGAGAAGCGAACGACTCTCAACCAATCAAGGTGCGAGACGATTGAATACCGGTAAACCCGAAAATTTGCCAACTGCTCAACTCGTCGAACACTGGAGTAATAGCTGCACGACAACTATCTAGAGAAATACTGATCTGACATCGCCGTCGGAAACAAACAATACATCCAACATCGCCGTCGGAGAACTAAAGAACCTGAATCACCAAAATATCCAACATCGCCGCTGGAGAACGAACCATCCAACATCACCGCTGGAGAACTGAATTAACTGACACACCCAACATCGCCGCTGAAAACTGAGTCTGACATCGCCGTCGATCAGCCCAAAATACCCCGCATCGCCGCTGGAGAAAATACAATAGTGAACAAAATACCCCGCATCGCCGCTGGAGAACTACATCTGACATCGCCGTCGGACAATCTAAACGCCCCGCATCGCCGCTGGAGAACTAAATCTGACATCGCCATCGGACAATCAAAATACCCCGCATCGCCGCTGGAGAAAATACAATATTGAACAAAATACCCCTCATCGCCGCTGGAGAACTACATCTGACATCGCCGTTGGACAATCAAAATACCCCGCATCGCCGCTGGAGAACTAAAGGATCTGCATCACCTAACATCGCCGTCAGAAGACTGGATCAACTTGACATGCCCAACATCGCCGCTGGAAAACTGAATCTGACGTCGCCGTCGGAAACAAACATCACTCTGAGAGACACTCGACGTCGCCGTCGTACAAACATCATCTCTGCTGGGGATTTAAAGAGTCTGACATCGCCGTCAGACAACCATAATCTGACCTCGCCGTCAACAAACATCCAACCTCGCCGTCGAACACATTCAACATCGCCGTCGAACCAATCATAATCTGACCTCGCCGTCGAACACAATCTTCCAACATCGCCGCCGGAAACCAACATAATCTGACCTCGCCGTCAAAACAAACATTCAACCTCTCAACGTCGCCATCGAACACAATCTTCCAACATCGCCGCCGGAAACCAACATAATCTGACCTCGCCGTCAAAACAAACATTCAACCTCGCCGTCGAACACAATCTTCCAACATCGCCGCCGGAAACCAACATAATCTGACCTTGCCGTCAAAACAAACATTCAACCTCGCCGTCGAACAAACATCCAACCTCGCCGCCGGACAAAATATATTCTGAAAACGAACATTCAACCTCGCCGTCGAACAAACATCCAACCTCGCCGTCGAACAAACATCCAACCTCGCCGCCGGACAAAATATAATCTGAAAATGAACATTCAACCTCGCCGTCGAACAAACATCCAACCTCGCCGCCGAACAAACATCCAACCTCGCCGCCGGACAAAATATAATCTGAAAACGAACATTCAACCTCGCCGTCGAACAAACATCCAACCTCGCCGCCGGACAAACATCCAACCTCGCCGCCGGACAAAATATAATCTGAAAACGAACATTCAACCTCGCCGTCGAATAAACATCCAACCTCGCCGCCGGACAAAATATAATCTGAAAACGAACATTCAACATTAAAGATATATGAAACCCTGGCCCCTGGCCGCTTCCAGCTTTAGCTAGAAAAAATCTTCAAGTACTTCTGAAGGTAAACATCCTTGGCCTTCAAGGATGTAAACTTTTTCCTGTCGGCAACTCTGCAGGAGATATCTTCGACTTCAGTCTGAAGAAATGGTCCTTGGCCTTCAAGGATACATGGATATGCCTTCAGGCAACTCCGCCTCTGCTATAGAGTATCCGTGACTTCAGTCAGGGATATACTTTGACCTTCAGTCCCAAAAAATGAATCCTAGGTCATTCGTGACCTTGGGGATAACCTTGCCTTCAGGCACCTTCGCTTCAGCTTGGGAAATCTGTGACTTCAGTCAGAGAAATGGTATCCTGAGCCATTCATGACTCTTCGGGGATTCAGACACTTTGCCTTCAGGCAAACTCCGCTTCAGCTGGAGAAACATCTTCGACTTCAGTTAGAAGAAACACTATTCACTTGATCACGATCAATCATCACCTCAGGACAACTGTGTTGGTCTTCAGGCCAACACGGATCACCTTGAATACACAAGCTGTATCTACCACTTTTGAACTTTGTCTTCAGGTAAGCGCTGATTCATCAGCACGGAAATCTAAATCCACAGGAACAACCTGGTACCGCCTTCAGGCGTTTACGAAATCCATCTTCAGATTAGACATCGCTGTTGGAGCAAACATATCGCGCTGCTAAGGACTTCAAGAATCATTTTGAACAAACAAACTCCGTCGGGCACCTTCAAGAATCATCTCGAACTGCTGACCTTTCTGGAGACTTTATCTGCTAGGGATCCCTGGAATCTTCCTGGGCAACCCTTGCCGGGGACACTACTGGGGAGCTCAAGAATCATCCTAAGCAAACAACTCGGGAAGCTGCGCTGAGGTCTCAAGAATCATCTTAAGCAACCGACTCTGCTGAGGAATTCAAGAGTCGTCTTGAACTGAAGACTTCGCTGGGGATCTCAAAAATCATCTTGAGCGAGCGACTGTGGGGATTACACCGGGGTCTTTAAGAATCATCTTAAGAAAACGACCTCGTTGGGGAGAGCGTCAGGAATCATCCTGGGCAACTGGTCTTTTCGGTGGAGCACCTGTAAGACAAGAATAATAGTAACCTAGATCATGCTTATGATGCGTATGCTCCTGCACTATGCCCCACACGGTGGGAATGATATGCGTTTATGCTAGATGTTATGCAATTATGCGCAATGCTATGCAATGTTAAATGATGCGATCCCGTCAGCAAAATAAACGCCGAAGGGGAATTCTCCTGTCAAGGAGAAAGAACCACTCAGGTAGAGGAATCATCCTGCTGGGGAGAACGTGGACACGCCAATATCAATCGGACTCTGTCTGGGAAATGATCTTCGGTGGATTGCTGCAGGGAAAACAACTTCAGTTGCCTGCTGATAGAAAGCGATATCAATCGCGAGAATAAACTGCGTGGCCGTCATGGCTACTTTTCTGGGGATAACCACTCTGTGGGGAAGCAACTTCAGCTGCTTCACACTCCACTGGGGAAAACTAAAACATGATCTGATCAACCTCCAAGGACTCGGCTCTCTTGGACATCTGCAAACTCGGCTGGGGAAGGAGAAGTCATTCTGCTTCGCCGGAGAGAGTGCGACTCTGGGGAAATATAGCATCAGCTGTTCAATGCTTTGCTAGGGGACATCCACTCAAGGTCCCAACTGCTTCCAAGGATTCTGCTCTTCTGGGGGTTTGCGGACTTAGCCGGGGAGAGAAATCATTCTACTTCACTGGAGAGTACGACTCTGATGAGGAATGCCAATTCCGCTGGGGAAGAAAGAATCATCTGACTTCGGGGGAGAGTACAACTCTGGTGGGGAATCTCAATTCCGCTGGAGACCTCAGTCTAGCACCATCAGTTACTGTATACTTCGGTGTACGACCAGCTTCCTACAAGACTTGCACTTGTGACCCGGTGCTGGGGAAGACACCTGCTTCGGCGACTTTACTGGGGAAAACACGAGCTTCGGCACCCGAACATTTCTATGAGACTTGTACTTGTGACCCGGTGCTGGGGGGAATACGAGCTGCTGCGTGCGACTCAGCTGATGAGGTGACGTTCCTTCAGGATGCGTCTGCTTGGGGAAGAGAATCGTCTCTGCCAGGGGAGACATATCAATGCTCACTATCATGCGTTCAACTGCTGCGGAGGAGAGACTACTGAACTCTGCTGGAGAAGGAGGACTCGCTCCGCTTCGGGGATACGTACGGCACACCTTCTGGAAAGTGCTACACCTGCAACAACACAAACAAACAGACAAGATACCCTCCTCAAAGGGGCCTATCCAGGTTATTATCTCGTGACAATATTCAGTTAATTAATTGTTTCAACAATCAATGGGCCTAGGCCCGCGAGTTTATGTATGCGCATTTTATCAAAAAACATCGGCGTTTTCATTCGCAAACAAAACAGATAAATGTTAAACAGACAAGCAGAATTGCTGAATAATGTGCATTTTATTGATGATGAACCCCTGAATGGGCAAAAATGTTTTACAACAGAGGCAAGCTCCTGGAATGAGGAAGCCGCGCAAAAGGAAAACATAAATATACATCAGTATATACAAATGTCGGCAACGGGGCGTAGACGAGCACCATGAGTTGATCCCTCTAAGACCCACTCGACTTCGATACTTCTCCGACGTTTCAGCTTCGGAAGAGATTGATTCAGATAAACGACCCTCAGGTCCCCCAAACCACAAAACAATGACAGTCCACACGCGAAACGCAGTCATTTGCTTATTCAAATCCCTAACTTTTGCGTGAACCGCCCTTTAAGGGTTTTCGGTTCACCGGGATACCCCTTTTTTGCCGAAGCCGCCCAGTGTAGGTTTTCGACTTCGCGGGTGTACATTTTTTCGATATATCCCTAATTTTTTCCCGAACCTTTTATTCTGTTTTTGGTTCGCCGGGATGCCCTTTTTTGCCTGGACTCTTTCCTTTTTTGTCCAGTGGGTCTCTTTCAAGCAAAGTATTTTTTAACTGCGTCCGCGTTCACCGGGGATGCGAAATCTTCACCATCCATCGTGGATAACAACAAAGCTCCTCCCGAGAAAACCTTGCTGACGACATACGGCCCTTCGTAATTCGGAGTCCACTTGCCCCGGTGATCGGAGTGTGGCGGAAGAATCTTCTTCAGGACGAGATCACCCGTCTTAAAGCTTCTAGGACGCACCTTCTTATCATAAGCTTTCTTCATTCGGCTCTGGTACAGGCGACCAAATGCAATCGATGCTAACCTCTTCTCGTCCATCAGGCTGAGCTGGTTCAAGCGATTCGTAATCCATTCTGCCTCGTCGAGTTTCACATCAACCAAAACTCGCAAAGAGGGGATCTCCACTTCTAACGGTAGGACAGCTTCCATACCGTACACCAAGGAGAAAGGAGTTGCCCCGGTCGACGTACGCACCGTCGTACGATAACCGTGCAAGGCAAACGGCAGCATCTCGTGCCAATCTTTATACGTCACAACCATCTTCTGAACAATCTTCTTTATGTTCTTATTGGCCGCTTCAACAGCGCCATTCATCTTTGGCCGGTAAGGAGATGAGTTATGGTGTTCAATCTTGAAGCTCTGGCACAACTCCCTCATCATCTTGTTATTCAAATTCGAACCATTATCAATAATGATCCGCTCGGGAATTCCATAGCGACAGATGATGTCCCTCTTTATGAATTTAGCCACCACCTGCTTGGTCACATTAGCGTACGAGGCTGCCTCCACCCATTTGGTGAAGTAGTCGATAGCTACCAGAATGAAACGATGACCATTGGATGTAGTGGGCTCGATCTTGCCTATCATGTCAATGCCCCACATGGAGAACGGCCAAGGGGAGGACATGACATTCAATGGGCACGGCGGCACATGAACTTTATCAGAATAAATCTGGCATTTGTGACATTTCTTCGCGAATCTGAAGCAATCCGACTCCATAGTTAGCCAGTAATACCCTGCTCTCAGGATCTTTCTCGTCATGGCATGCCCGCCGGCGTGCGTACCAAATGTGCCCTCATGGACTTCTTCCATGAGCATACTCGCCTCTTTCTCATCTACACATCTGAGCAGCACGAGATCGTGGTTTCTCTTATACAACACTCCATCAGGATTGAGATAAAAGTTTCCAGACAGCCTCCTCAGAGTCTTTTTATCCTGGGTTGACGCACCCGCGGGATACTCCTTAGTCATAAGGAAGGTCTGGATGTCGTGGAACCATGGCTTGCCGTCGGCGGCATCTTCGATTGCAAACACAAATGCCGGTCTGTCAAGACGCGAAAGCACAATTCTTGGAGCCTTATTCCAATAATTGACTTTATACATTGAAGCCAACGTGGCTAAGGCATCAGCCATATGATTTTCAGCCCTGGGTACATGATGAAGTTCCACTCGGTCAAAGAACGGAAGCAGCCTCCTGGCATAATTCATGTACGACACTAAATTCGCTTGACGAGTTTCCCACTCCCCTTTAATCTGATTGATTACAAGCGCTGAGTCACCATATATGTCTAGATTCTTGATTCTCAAATCAATTGCCTCTTCTAGACCCATGATACATGCTTCATACTCGGCTTCATTGTTGGTAACTGGAAACGTCAGTCTTGCAGTAAACGGGATGTGGGATCCGTGAGGAGTCGTGATGATAGCCCCGATACCGCTTCCATAGGAATTAACCGCTCCGTCGAATATCAACTTCCACTGAGACTTCCTATCTGGCCCCTCATTGGGCAATGGCTCATCGCAATCCTTCGCTTTGAGAAACATAATATCCTCGTCAGGGAATTCAAACTTCATTGGCTGGTAGTCTTCGATTGGCTGTTCGGCAAGGTAGTCAGACAATACGCTTCCCTTAATGGCTTTCTGAGAGACGTACTGAATATCATACTCCGTTAACACCATTTGCCATCTGGCAATCCTGCCCGAAAGAGCCTGCTTCTCGAAGATGTACTTGATCGGATCCATCTTCGAAATTAGCATAATGGTGTGATTGAGCATATACCGTCGTAGGCGTTTGGCGGCCCAAGCTAATGCGCAACACGTCTTCTCCAGCATCGAGTATCGAGATTCACACTCAGTGAACTTTTTACTCAAATAATAAATGGCATGCTCCTTTCTGCCCGTCTCGTCGTGCTGACCGAGAACACACCCCATACTATTCTCCAGAACCGTCAGGTACATGATTAATGGCCGTCCAGCCACTGGGGGTATCAAGATTGGAGGTTCTTGAAGATACTGCTTTATTTTGTCGAATGCCTTCTGGCAATCCTCATTCCAGATAATCGCCTGATCTTTCTTTAAAAGCTTGAACATCGGTTCACAAGTGGCAGTGAGCTGAGAGATAAACCTTGCAATGTAGTTTATTCGGCCCAAGAAACCACGAACTTCTTTTTCTGTTTTCGGCGCTGGCATTTCTTGGATAGCTTTTATTTTCGCAGGATCAACTTCAATACCTCGTTCACTAACGATAAACCCCAATAACTTTCCGAACCGCACTCCGAAAGTGCACTTGTTAGGATTCAGCCTCAGCCTGAACTTCCTAAGCCTCTCAAACAGCTTCAACAAGTTGACCAGATGCTCTTCCTCCGTTTGGGACTTTGCAATCATGTCATCAACATAGACCTCGATCTCATGATGAATCATATCATGAAACAAAGTTACCATTGCTCGCTGGTAAGTGGCCCCTGCGTTCTTCAGACCGAAGGGCATTACCTTATAGCAGAATGTTCCCCAGGGGGTGATAAACATCGTTTTCTCCATGTCCTCCGGCGCCATCTTAATCTGATTGTAACCGGAGAAGCCATCCATGAACGAAAACACGGAAAACTGGGCTGTATTGTCGACCAACACATCGATATGAGGCAACGGGAAATCATCCTTAGGGCTCGCCCTGTTCAAATCCCGATAATCGACGCACATGCGTACCTTACCGTCCTTCTTTGGTACAGGCACTATGTTGGCGACCCACGGAGGGTAAGTGGTAACGGCTAGAAATCCTGCGTCCAACTGCTTCTGGACCTCTTCTTTGATTTTTACAGCCATGTCTGGTCTCGTCCTCCTAAGCTTCTGCTTGACTGGAGGGCAATCTTCTCACAACGGCAAGCGATGAACCACGATATCAGTGTCAAGTCCGGGCATATCCTCATATGACCAAGCAAAGACGTCACTATACTCTCGAAGCATCTCGACCAGTCTATGCTTGACATCATTCTGCAGCGCAGCCCCTACTCTGACATTTCTGACGAGCTCCTCAGAACCCAGATTTACAGTCTCAATATCCTCCTCGTGAGGCAGAATAACCTTTTCTTCTTGTCTCAACAAGCGGGCCAACTCTTCCGGAAGGTCCTCGTCTTCATCAATCTCATCCTCGGCTTGATAGATCGGGCAATCAAAGTCGTAGTGAGCCGTAGAGGGTCCAGAGTCGATGTCATCTGTTATGTGGATCCTGCAATAACAAGGGTTAAGTTTAAAGCAAGAATATGCAGGTTAGCACAAACCTCGTTGCCATTTTAATGTTTTTTCGAAATAAACATAAAACAGGAATAACAGAGAACACAATATTTGAGTACGAAGAAAACGCCTTTTATTTATTAACAAAGTGCATACACATAATCCAACAAGGCCCTGACAGTAAAACCACCATGCCCCGGGCAGGACATAGGGTTGTACAAAGATTGTAAAAAGCAAATCATTACTCTTCACTTGTCAGCTTGATAATCTCCTTGATGGTCCAATTGTGGAGGCGCTCGCCCGGCTTGCTCGGTTGAATCCAGGCGTCAAGATCACAATCACTATCCCCGCTGTCCTCCGACGCAGCGTTGATGCTCTCGAAAATTACTCCCCCTTTGGTGAATAGGATTAGCCCTTTCCCACGAGACGAGCTGCCAGAAGAAGATGAAGCTTCAGCTCCAGGAGAATACCCCAAACCAAACTTATCCTGCTTGATTGGTATATCCAGAACATGCCCCCAGCCTGAGGTGGAACCGGCTTCGACGACGGCCCGAGCTTCTTTAAACGAGGAGAGATTCATCTCTTGCTTCTCTGCGACGACAGGAGCTACCTCCTTCACCCTGACGGTTTCAAATGCTTGGCAGAGAGTTTCATGGATCTCGCCATCCATTTCAACATATTTAAAGGACGACAGGTGGCTCACCATAATGTCCTCCTCACCACAGACGGTTACTATGCTGCCCCCGACAACATATTTAAGCTTTTGATGCAGCGTGGACGTCACGGCACCAGCAGAATGGATCCATGGCCGACCTAAGAGGCAACTATAGGCGGGCATGATATCCATGATATAGAAAACCGTATTGAACGTCTCTGGACCAACTTGAATTGGCAGGGTCAACTCTCCGAAGACGTGGCGCTTGGTCCCATCAAAGGCCTTCACGACCAGATCACTGGGCGTGCAAAGCAATCCACGGGTATCCAACTTCATCAGTGCCTTCTTCGGAAGCACATTAAGGGATGAGCCCGTATCCACCAGGACATGCGACATGATAGTGCCTCTGCACTCTATTGAGACGTGCAAGGCGCTGTTGTGATCTCTTCCTTTAGGAGTCAGCTCTAGATCTGTAAATCCCAGCCCATTACCAGCATTAACATGGGCTACCACCTCTTCCAGTTGATTCACTGATATCTCCTGCGACACATATGCAGCATTCAATACCTTCAGCAAGGCGTTGCGGTGCGCCTCAGAACACAGCAACAAGTTAAGAATCGAGATCTTTGACGGAGTCTGATGAAGATGATCTACAATCTTGTAGTCGCTCTTCTTGATTAGTCGCATGAACTCTTCAGCATCTTTAACTAGCAAATCTTTTTCTGCCCCAGAAGGGACCTCTTCAACAGCTTTACCTTTACCCTTATCCACAGCGTCAGCCCGGACCACTTTCTCTGCTGCAACCTCTGCTGGCGCAAACACTCTACCGCTTCTAGTGATACCACTGACTCCGGTAAGATTCTGCACAGTCGATCCGAATGGCTCTAGCTCTATCTTCTGACCATTACAATAAACTTCGGCGCCGTAATGCCATGGAACGGCATTAGTACTCTCGAATGGGATTGGTCCGGCCCTGGTGATAGTGATTGTAGGCGGACGGGGTGCAGAAATAGTAATAGGGTGACGAGGAATAGTAATGGTAGCAACTTCATCTGCCTGCTTCAGCACGACTTCCCCTGATGCACTTTCAACGCTCCGGCTGAACTGCAAAATACCCTCGGACATCAGACTTTGGATACCTTCGATCAGCTGCTCACACCCATCAGGAAGTGTAGCACAAGCCATACATAACTCTCCGCATCCAGGAAAGAAGCCCTTCTTCAGCAACTTAGCCTTGACAAAACTCAACGGCGTCTTCAAATCTTTGACATCAGTCAGCAAGTCCGCACTCTCCTCGGTGATAACAACATTCACTCCGCCCCCTTTATGATGAGGCATGGGGTTCTTGGTAACGTTGGGCACATTGTCAGAAAAGTTGATAACCTTGGCGTCCACCAAGTCCTGGACTTTGTGCTTAAAAGCTTTACAATTCTCAATCGTATGGCCTGGTGCCCCAGTATGGAACTCACAAGTAACATTGGCATCATACCCCGACGGTGGTGCCCCTGTTAAGGGAGCCATTGTCCTCTTTTGTACTAACTGGAGCTGAAGCAACGTTTGCAGAAGCTGTGCATACGACATAGGTGGAGTTTCAAACTGACGATTTGTCATAGGAGCCCGATTCTGATATCTCCTATACCCCTGCTGATTCTGCTGCTGAGGCTGCTGCTGCTGCTGCGGTTGCGGCTGCGGTGGAGCAGCTGGGATATTTATGCTAGCAATCTGAGGCTGAGGGCCCTTGCCCTTTCTCCTAGTATTAGTGACAGCACTGGCATCTCCCTCTCGACGCTTGCCAGCGTAAGGTTTCTTACTACCTCCTCCAGCTGAGGATGATTCGCCCTGAATTTTTCCAATCTTTATACCGTTCTCAACATGCTCGCCCATAGTGATGAGAGCCGAGAATGTTCTAGACATGCCACTGACCAGCTTTTCATAGTAGATTCCAGGAAGGGTAGCCACGAACATTTGCACCAACTCACGCTCAACCATCGGCGGTTGAACCCGAGCAGCCAATTCACGCCACCGCTGGGCGTACTCTTTAAAGCTTTCATTGTTCCGCTGTGAGAGATTCTGAAGTTGAACTCGGTTGGGAGCCAAGTCGCTATTGTATTGATAGTGGAGGACGAATGCTTCTGCGAGGTCTTTCCAGGTGCGCACAGTAGCGGGCTCCAGACCCATATACCATTCGAGTGATGGACCAGAAAGACTATCCTGAAAGAAGTGCATCAACAACTTCTCATCGTCAGAATAGGCGGACATCTTTCTATAATAAGATCGGAGGTGGACACGGGGGCAAGTAGTACCCTTATACTTCTCAAAGGTAGGCACCTTGAACTTATGAGGTACCTTGAAGTCAGCAATCAACCCGAGCTTGGACATATCAACGCCCAATGTGTTCTGATTTTCAATGTCTCTCATCTTGTCTTCCAGCGCCTTGAACCTGAGTCGAGCTTCAGCATTCAACTCTGCTTCTACACCTCTCTGAGAGAATATGTCATCCTGATGGTCCTCCAGCCACGGTTGAGGCACCAACAGATTTCCTGTACCAGCATTGCCGTTGACCGGCCCTATGTTAACATTGGCTCCCAGACTACCATTGCCGACGCCTGCCGCATTGAGTCCGAGATTAGTCATCAGATTGCCGTTAGCACTGCCGTTGCCCCCGGCAACAGGAACAACATTCTGTGGAGTGTCCACTGGAGGAGGAGTAGGCACGACCCCGCCGTGAAGTATGCCATTACTGTCAACCCTGGAGATTAGAGGTTGAACCAAAGTGCGAAGCTGGTCCTGACCATTAGCGACCACTTGCATCAGCTCCATAAAACGATCCATCCGTTCACGGAGCTCTTGAACATCTGACTGCACCTGGTCCATTATCCTTGTCTGATTAGCGCGAGTTGAGTAGCGGTGAATGAGTCTTTGATCAATCCTGGAGATCGAAAGCAGCTCGGAACCTGAAAAACCTGTCAACATTAAAGGTTAGGCAAGGCCACAAAAATGTATGTCATGCAAAATGCTTTATGCAGATGTATGCGTGCGTCTGTGTGCTTGAGAGATTTCCCCCCGATCCTGGCGCCTTAGTACCAGTGCTGACAAATAATAAGGGAGGGAATCTGGGCCCAATCATGGAAACGACAATCTCACACATAGTATCGGCAATAGTCAGATTTGACACCTCAAGGACCGAGAACTCGTATGTAACAGTCTTTCTGAGAGAGGCTATAGTAATACAATAAGAGGCGAGAAATCCTGGATCGGGGAAACGGTACCTGTCACGGACACACGCCAATGGAATGCGAATGATTATGCAAACTAATGCAAAATGCAGGCATGCAACAACATATCCAGGTGACTGCTGTGGAGATTCGGTATCGGCAGTCACTGATGAGAAGGAAACCCCGGTGTAAAACCACTGATCTGATCTGCTGAGAATAATCATCTGATAGGACCGAGATCAAAATTCTACCCTGTCAAGAGTAAGTGCCTGATAATAAGGACCCGGGATGTATGATCAGAAAGCGTCCGCTGATGAAGTCTTTAGACCCCAAATCAAAAATCTGCCCTATCCAGAACAAACACACAGCTGCTGATGAGATCTTCAGATCCCACTCAAAATCTGCCCTATCAAGAACAAACAACAACTGCTGATGGGATCTTCAGACCCCACTCAAAATCTGCTCCGTCCAGAACAAACCTCTGATGACAATACTCTGATCGAAACCTGCTTTACCAGGAACATACATACACCCGATGATAAAATCCTCTGACCAACAAACTTGCTCTGTCAAGAACAGTCAAATCTGCAACTGAGAACTTCGGTACCAACATAACTGATTCGCTGTCAAGAAAACCAGGTAGTCTGGAGGTATAAGTTTCCTGCAATATCCCGAACCCACTCACAGGTATGGTCCTAATCCACGGACAAAGGTACGACATCTTATGCGGTCATCAGCGTCACAGACTTTCATGAGTGACGATACGATTCCCAGAAGGAGTGGCATCATCAAGTCATGAAGAGGCCTCACTTAGCTGACTTCCAAATGATCGGTCCCCAGAGTCGACAATCCTCACGTCTGGACTCCTCTCAGATCCTCAGGACCGGAAAGGAGCACCTCTGCAAGAATCTCGTCTGAGCGCAGATTTTCGTAGGGAACTGTGCCTGCTCGGCAGACAGGTTCGTCTACTACTTCTCCGCAACTATGTCTAGGTGTGTACTCAAGCCCAGGTCCGGCTTCTCATTCATAGTAACATCCCTTTCCCACAGCAGCGCAGATAATCATATCAAATTGGAAATAAAATGCGGGAAATAAAATGCGGGAAGTAAAAATGCGATAAATAAACGCAACCCAACAAGCAAACATACATGCGATAGGATTGACTCTCATAGGGAACCGGAGAACCAGAGATTCTGGGTTCGGTCCCCAGCAGAGTCGCCAGCTGTCGCTTGCGCGAAAATAAGGTGCCGGCACAACAGAAGAGTCGCCACCTTTCATTATTTATCCCTCAGAGCGGGAAAGGAAACGATCGGAAAAACCTGACGAAAAAGGGTAAGACAAGGTCATCACAACCATTGTCTGAGTTCGGGAGTCGGTTACGCAAGGAGAAGGTATTAGCACCCCTCACGTCCGTCGTACTCGACGGGATCCTCGCTTGTTGGTTTACTTGGATGGGTTGGTTATAATCTATCTACCTATCAAGGCTGGCGGAAAAAGAAGAGAAAAATGACTCGGCAAAGCGTCGCACTTTATGCCTACGTATTCTCATCAGAGAATGAGAAATCAGAGTCAACGTAGTTCGGCCTACTACGGGTGAAGGTGGGGAAGGTTGCTCGCTAGGACGTCGCATCCTATGCCTACGTACTTTCATCTGGTATGAAAGATCAGAGCTCACATAGTTCGGGAAACTACGGTTTATTTCCTGAAAGAAGTGTTTTTTATTGTATTTGCGATTTCAACCGCACTAGAGACTATGACCTGAGAGTGAATGCATCGCATGCCACCCAAAGGGTACCATACTAAACATCTAATCTCAGATAGCTTAAGGCTCGTAACGTACGAAAGAAATCATTCATGATTACTGTATCTTAAATTGCTTTGAGATGAGAAGAGAACGGGCCCAACTAGGAGGGAGACTATCAAGTCCTACTGTTATCATGCCATGGATTCATCCTATGGTTGAGGTTTGAACAGGAACTCCTAGATGTTGTCATGCATAGGTTTCAACCTAAAAGTCTATCATCAAATCCTTATCAAAGGAAATGAGAGTCCTAAGGGATCATGTCAATGATACACCCAAGCAGACAAAAGTATCAGCTTTAACAGTAAAATGCATGCAATGCAAGTGAGGGAGGAAATGTGTGTGGGGCTTCAGCCTCCACAAGCTCGTCTCGACCTCAAGCCAGTCATGAAATAACAGTAATCATACTGAAATATAAACAACATGCTATCAAGCAATAAACAGTAAACTGCAATCATACAGAAGAAAAGAAATGAAATACCATCCATGCTTGAGAAAGAAATTATCTACTTCTACTCTCTAGTCCTAACCCTAAAACAGAACTGAATCCTGATCAAATATAAGCAAAGCCTAAAGCAAAACCTAACCAAAAGAAAACAATCCCAGTCTTCAAGTTTCAGAACAAGCTTACCAAAGAAAGGGAGCTAAGTAGGCAGACTCATAGTGTCTTCCTCAGGAAAGCACTAGGAGGTGTATACTCAGGAGTCATACCCTACGTGGCTCAACCACTGTGATCAGTTTACATTCCTCCTCAGGAGAAACTAAACTCACAAGCAGGCTCCAACATCACTGGATACTTAGGAAATCCTATCTGAACTAGTGGAACTAAGTGAATAGACCCATAGGACCTTCCTCAGGAAAGTACTAGGAGGCTTCCACTTAGGAGTTGTATCCTATGTGGCTCAACAACTGTGATCAGTTTACATTCCTCCTCAGGAGAACTTAAACTCACAAGTTGGCTCCAACATCATTGGATACTTAAGAAATCCTAGATAAACTATGGAACTAAGTGAATAGACCCATAGGACCTTCCTCAGGAAAGTGCTAGGAGGCTTCCACTTAGGAGTTGTATCCCATGTGGCTCAACAACATGTGATCAGTTTACATTCCTCCTCAGGAGAAATTAAACTCACAAGTTGGCTCCAACATCATTGGATACTTGAGAAAGAGGTGAGAAGAAAGAATGAAAGTCATTCATAGTGCCTTCCTCAGGAAAGTACCATGAACTCCCTTCAAACTTCAGGATCTCAAACCTCACAGACAGGGAATAAGCTCCAAGCTCTGGGTCTCTGAGTCTTGATCTACAATCTTCTCTTCATGATGCTCTCCAACAAGATCCTCAAAACAAACTAAGCCTCACAACAAATTCCTCAAAACAAACCCCAGAGATGAACAGATAACCACAGAACAGACAAAATCATCAGTCAACTTCAGAAAATACCTGAAAATACTAACACAAGGGGAAAAATTCTACAATTATTCACAAGGGTCTACAACACCTACCCCTAACATCCATACATGCCCATACCCAAAAATCAAAACAAAACTCTCTAAAGAAAATGACTTTCCTCACTTATGCATAACCTAAACCCTAATTATGATACCCTAATGCTAACCTGGCTAAACTAATCAAATTTTAATCTAAAAATCAAGAATTAAATCCTATGGGGAACTATGATTCAATATCTAATCACACCAAAAAGAATGAATTAAAAATCCTAAGGGAAAGTCCTAAAAGAAATTCTACAAAATTGGATATCAAACTAAACATATTAAAAAGCCATTTAAAAGAAAAAACTATTAAAAATATGAAAAGAAAATAAAATGGAAATTTTATTTATTTATATTTTTCTAGACAAATTCACTAACCTATAGAAAAAACAAGAATTAAAAAATATTCAATTTTGGATTTTTTATGAATTTTATAAATGCAAGAAAATATAAATGGAATTAAAAAGTAAAAGAATTGAAATAAAGGGGAGGGGGGTGCTAGTAGCAAGACACGCTAGTTCATTTTGGGGATTGGGCTATGATATGGGGTGCAAATAGCGCTTGGGGATAAAGCCCATTATCAATCAGAAATAAAAGAAAACAAAAATCGCGTGAGGGGGTGAGGATAGCAGGGATATCACTTGTTATTTCCTAATGGGCCTAACGAGGGGTGTGTGGATAGAAGGTCAAGGCTGAGCCCATGTTCAATAACTAATCTAAACGCCGCATTTTGGCATTTGAATTTCCCTCCGATTTTTCAATTAATCTGGACCGTAGATTGAGATGATTTAGTCAAATTATAGGGACGATCTGACGGTTGTGGTTCATCGTCCCCACACGATTTCTAGGGTTTTCAGTTTTCCTCCTCCCATGCACGAAACTTCCATCATCTCTTGCTCTCTCATCTCTTGATGATTTTCAAAAATTCCAAAACCAAAATCACACTACTAAATTCCAGGAATCCAACCATGCTCATACTTCCCCTTGAATCCTCTTAAAACGCGCAAACAGGATGGATGAAAACTAGGGTTCAACTTGTTTTCACTGCTATCGATCACGGGGAAGCTCAAATCTAATGGTGTAATTATGTTTTTGGCTCTATACTAAACATTCTAACCTAGTCTAGACTAACTAACACTCAAGATCCAGCCAGTTCTTGCAAGTTGAAGACTCATGCCCCTGCCATGAAATCTCATACAGAGCTCTCAAACTCACGGGATAAGATCAACTAGCTTAGTACACTAATTCTACACCCAAAGAACTAATAGAAACTACATAATTAAGGAGATTCGTGGAAAGAAAGAAACCTGTCAAGGTTCAATGGTGTGTGTAGCTAGGGCTTGATTCAGAGCTTGCAAGGGCTTCAATGTGATCCTTTGAAGATGAATAAGCTTCTGTTTGCACTGATCTTGAATGAGAAGCCTTGTGGTGGAAGAAATCCCAAGTTGCTTGATCTTGAAGGAAGCTCTTCAATGGCAATTTCTCTCTCTCTTTCTCCTTTGAATTCTTCAACCTTGACCAACCTCTCACTTCACCACAATGCACTCTTTATATAACCATCAATGGAAACTCCTAGATCTTTCTAGAATAAGCTAGGAAGTGCTTGAAAATCTCATGTGATGATAAGTGGTATATCTCATGTATCATGCCTTATGCCTTGCAAATTGGCTTTAAAATCTCATCATAAGAGATATTGAGAAGATATGAGCAATTACAAGCCTTTTTCTTGCCTTGTGTTAAAATTTCCAAAGGTGCCTTATAATGCAAGTTTCAATATTACAAAGCATGTCCCATTTTAAAGCCTCAAATGAAAATTGTGTTTAAACCAATGTTCTCAAAATGATGTTTCCAATCAAAATGATATATTGGATGACCTATTTTGGATTCATAGATCTTCCAAACCAATTTCCAACTTCAACTTTTTAAACTTATAAGCCATTTTTAGTTCAAATTTACCAAACTTTGTCATTCCATGCTATGAGCTTTTCCAACAATTCATGACCTTCTTTCTAGGCTTAAAATGCCATTTTGAACAACTTTCATGTTTTGAGTTTTTCCATTTGAGGCTTGGAAATGGGAGATATGGCCTTTACTTAAAATGACCTATAATTGCCAAATGACCAAAATACCCCTGTCTTGTCCAAACCATAAGTTGAGTTCCACAAATCCTATCAAGGACTTCTACCACTCAAATTAAAGCTAAGGAGATGCTCTTCAACATTAATGTTGACCAAGAGATCATAGGAATCATCCTACTAGGGCAAAAGTTGTCTGCAAGTTGGGTGACTTTCAAGGACCCAGATTCACACACCTCAGCTGACCTGTAATTTGTCAAAACCATAACTTGAGCTATGCAACTCTATCAAGGACTTCCACCACTCAAATTAAAGCTAAGAACAATCTCTACAACATTCATGTTGTGGGGAAGATGAGATATCAATCACATCTTGAGCTAAAACTGCCTGGAAGATAGGGATCAAATTAGGGTTTTTTTCACTGACAATCCTTGGAAACCCTGACTTGAAACTTCTCAAACTCCTCAATCATGATGAGTTGGTCTAGGAATCATCTTTATAACATCTCTATGCATCATTCCATGATCTCATGGCCCTTGGATTAGGTCTCAACCATCTCCAAATTTTCAGTTATCCTAGGGTTGACCCAGTCAAAACCCTAATTCTACCATTCATGGGTGAATCTTCTAAATTCTTGCATAATGACCTCTCTGGGCTTCATGATGGCTTTCAAGACATCTCATAGGCTTTCTCAAAACATCAAGTTCATTCTCAAAGTCTCAGAATCATATGAGGAGCACTCACAACTCTCAAGCTATGAAGCACACAACCCTGGTTTCAACCAATTCCTCTGAGGATCTCTTGAGCTTTCTGATGAAGGTATCAACCTTCAAACACTTGATGGGTAAATAATTGTTGGTCAAATTTTGGGGTGCAAAAATCTCAGGCTCAACAAAATCTTCATGGTCTTCCCCTTGAACACTGGCAACATTGTGCTCATATAGAGGATTCTCAAAGGGAGCTCGGATAGTTTGGTTAACAGTGTGGACCACAGGTCTAGTCTCGGTAAGGACGGGAGCTTGAAAAACCGGTCTGACAGTCTAACCAATTGTAGCAGACGATGCAATAAGCCGGAGAGTAGTTAGGAGGTAAACCAAACTCGGGCCAAAGTAGATGGTGGCACTGGAACAAGAGGTGGATCAACATCCGAAACTACCTGAATGACGGTCCTTTGAGGTGACTCTCCTCTGGAAATCAGTACTTGGAGCATCTCTGTGAGTTTGGTCATGCCTGACTTCAACTCATCGATCTCCATTCGGATCTCTACATTATATGCCTCTTGCTCTGACATCTTACGTCTATAATTAGCCCTGGTCTGATATCTGTGTCGAGGAATCAGCTTGACGACTCAAAGGTACACTGGAAGACGAGAGAACCGAGAATGAGAAACCGGGGGGACAAATGCAATGCAAAAATGTGATGCTGATGCCATGCAATGGTTTCAAGAATTTCAACGGTCGATTGCGAATATTGCTTTTTAAGAAAGTTGGAAAAAATTTTAGACTTTAAAATGTAAGGCTTTTCGAATTTGCAAAGGACTGCTGAATTCCTTGAAACTAGAAATGATATGATTGCTTTATGGATGCGAAGCACAAATACACATAAGCAAACAAAAGGTCCTAGTTAGAGGAACAATGAATGGAGTCAAGGTCTACCCTTCCCAAAGAGGTATGTACTATAGGTTGATTGTACCTGCAGAACAAGGGTTCTAAATCAGTGCCCAAAGTCATCAGTCCATCTTTCGGATATTATCGACTTCCCGACTGACTCGAGGGTCAATAATATTCTCAAGAGAACCTCTTTTAAGTGTAGCATCGTGTAGCAACCATTGTAGGACTACTCCCATATAGTTCCCGCACTACGTCCTATATAAGGTCAAGATGGTGTAAAGGTACTACGGTTCCCAGTATCACAGACTCCAATCGATAACGGTAAAAGTTTTCACGACTGCACTCGATCAACCGAATCATTTTCGAAAGTGTCTCAACTGAGCGGTGATTCTCGATTTAGCTTAGTCGGGACTCACTCCCTATAAGCCTCGTCGAATATATCAGCCATCCTATCATAAGGTCGCTCAAGTCCGGGTGTAGGACTTATCTCACAACACAGTAACTCCAAGTAAGGTACCCCAATATATACATACAAGTGAGCAAAATATATAATAAAACAAATATATAAAGAAAAATAAACAAAATAGGGATAACCCTCAATCGTTAGGATTCCCCAGTGAAGTCGCCATTTTCTGTTGCGGTGAAATTGTGATGTCAAGCTATTGATTAACTTGAATCTTAATTCATTTACAACCGGTCTTTGATTTATCCGAAGGAAAGGTTAAAGAAAGGAAAAACCTAAAGGGAGAGATCTAAGGTGATCTAAGGTTCGGGGGTTGGTTAAATTTAGGGAAGGTATTAGCACCCTAAACTTCCGTAGTACTCTACGGGAACCTTTTGTTATTTTTTATTTATTTATTTCATTAATTATTTTGCTTTAGGGTATATACAAAGGATTGAAAATTAAAAAAGACCTAGGGGTTAATTCTAAGTTTACTCGGCAAGACATCGCATCTTGTGCCTACATATCCTTACGGGAATGGAATCAGAGTAACTGTAGTTCCCCTCAAAAGGGAGGTTAGAGACTTCTTGACTGTGGCCAAGGTTTGTTCAGAGACTCCAATCTCTATGTTAAAAAAATGTTAATTAAAATTAAAATAGGGGTTAAATTAGGGATTCCACGGCGGAAAACCTTAAAACAGAGTACGACGACTCTTTTGGCCTAACACTAGGATAAAAGCAATTTTGCCCACGGCGGGACACCTAGGCTAAACAGGGTTTGATTCATTAAAGGGGGTAAGGCTATTGACTCAGCGGCCAAAAGGCTGGACCTAATCCTTCGAAGGATAAAACTGTAAAAAATGTGAAAAATATGACAAATCATTATATGGAAGAATAATTAAGGTACAGAAATAAGAAAAGTAATAAAGGCAGAGGGTATAAAGAAACAAAGAAACATTTCTGAAAACATGAAGAATATGAAAATATGTAATGACACTTAGAATGAAGTGAAGGAGGAAAATAGTGTGGGGCTGTGGCCACCACAAACACATCTCAACCTCGAGCATGCACATGAAATGCCAAAAGAAAGAAAAGTAATAAAAGGGTACATAAAATGACACGACAAACATCAAACATCAGGAGTTCCTTACGAAAAGGTTTTAATTTTTTAATATTTTAATTATAAAAAAAAAGCTTTAATTTTTTTAATAAAAAATATTTAAGTTAAAATTATAAAAAAAATTAAGTTTAAATTATAAAAAAATTTTTTTTGGGGAAAAGTCTTTTCAGTTTTTTTTAGAACAAAAAAGGCTTTTCATCCCAAAAAAAGGCTTTTCAGTTTTTTTTTTGGGAAAAGGTTTTTGGGAACAAAAAGGTTTTTTTTTTTCTTCGGAACAAAAAGGCTTTTCAGTTTTTAAAAAAGGTCTTACTAAAAAAAAGGTTTTAATAATAAATAAAAAAAGGGTTTTGATTTTAAAAAATGGTTTTGTTAAAAAAGGGTTTTGATATTAAAATCTACGGACCTAAACACACATGGAGATTAACATGGGCAAAATATGCACATAAACATGAAAAGCAAAAGGTTTAGTAATTTAACGGACCTAAACACATTAACATGGCAAAATATGCACATAAACATGAAAAGGCAAAAGGTTTAGTAATTTAACCTACGAAGCGGAGGTTTGCTTCGGTAAATGTGAAAAAGGTTTGAATAAGAGAACACTGGAGAGCTCCAATCCTTCTGACGAGTTGTGGGAACGACCGCCTTTCTTCTCTGGGGATCTCCTTTGTTTCTCACCTTTCTCTCTCCTCTTTTCTGAAGAAAACCTTCTGACCCCCTTTCAACAAGGCAACACATGTATATATAGGGAACAAATTAGGGTTAACACCAAATTGTCAATAATGTCCCTAAAGCCCATTTTAAAAGCCCAAACTAAATAATTAGTTAAGAAAAAAATAAAATTTAAATAATTTAAAATAATTAAAATAAACTTAAAATAAAAACTAATAATCCTATTGATTCCTAAAATAAAAAATATTATAAAAAAGAACAAAATTTTTCCTAATATTTTTTATTTTATGATTTTTTGGATATTTTTATGAATAATTTAGAAAAAAAGTGAAAAAAAATAATATTTTAAAAAATGATTTAATTAAAATACGAAAATAATAATTAAATAATAATAAAAAACTATTTTTGTTATTTTTTTATGAGAGATAGAAACATTTAGAGTAAAAATAATAAAAAACAAAAAGTGACTAAGGTGAGATTCGAACTCTCAACCTCTCACACTCACAACTCCTTACACATGTCCTCTTGCCAATTGTGCCATTTTTACTTTTTATAAAAAAAATGCATGCCATATGATATTTACCTGCAAAAAGTCAAACGACTACACAAATTTGTTAGTAATTGATTAAATGCAATAAAAATGCAATGAAATGCGACGACAAATCTTAGGGCAAAATTTGGGGTATTACAGGGCTGGATATTTTTGGTTGACCTTAGAGACGGACTGTATCCTTTTTGCTCGAAAATGCTACAAATGTCAAGTCTATGCCGACAAAATGCATGTTCCTCCGCATCCTCTCGACGTGATAACATCACCATGGTCGTTTGTGATGTGGGGCATAGACATGATTGGGGTGATAGAGCCAAAATCCTCTAACGGTCATCGATTCATCCTTGTCGCAATTGATTACTTCACCAAGTGGATAGAAGTAGGATCGTATGCGAACGTAACCAGGCAAGTGGTCGCCCGCTTCATCAAGAAAGAGATCATATGTCGGTACGACATCCCAGACCAAATTATCACCAACAATGGATCGAATATGAATAACAAGACGATGAAAGAACTTTGTGATGATTTAAAAATCAAACATCACAATTCTTCTCCATACAGACCAAAAATGAACGGCGCTGTCGAAGCTGCAAATAAGAATATCAAGAAAATAGTACAGAAGATGGTTGTAACCTACAAGGATTGGCAATAGATGCTACCATTCGCCTTACACGGGTACATGACATTGGTGCACACTTCGATAGGGGCAACCCCCTTCTCCTTGGTTTATGGAATGGACGTTATACTACTGGTCGAGGTCAAGATACCTTCGTTAAGGATCTTAATGGAAGCCGAGCTTGAAGAAGCCGAGTGGATAAAAGAGAGGTTCGATTCATTGAATCTCATTGATGAAAAGAGGATGACTGCCTTGTGTCATAGCCAGATCTATTAACAAAGGATGAAAAGAGCGTTCGACAAGAAAGTCTGCCTTAAAGAATATAAGGAGGGAGAACTTATGCTCAGAAAAATCTTACCAACACAAAAGGACATGCGCGGAAAGTGGATGCCTAACTATGATGGCCCTTTCGTCTTAAAAACCATTTTCTCCGGAGGATCTCTAATTCTTGAAATGATGGACAGTGAGCAGCTCAAGTACCCCATCAATTCAGACGCGGTAAGAAAGTACTACGCCTAAGTAGGGAGATCCAGAAAGTTAACTCAAGCAACGAAGGCCTCGTCAGTCCTAAAGAACGAAACCGACAAATGCAGGGGCAAAGCCTCGTCAAAAGCGTCGAAGAAAATTATCGTCTGCCATTCTCGACAGAAGCAGTGAAGCATATGGACCGCTAGTTAATAGGATCGGATCATTGTTGGATTTTGTAACCCTTTATGTTTGCCATTTTTTCAAAATATTGTATTTACTCCTGAGACTCTACCCTTTGTAAAGTTCTCGTCTACTAATGAAATCAGATTTCGGACCAATCATTGTTATGATCTATGTTTTTGTTATGTAAATTTCACTTATTCGTTAATAATGATTTTTGAAAAGCAAGTGTTTTGAAAATGTAAAATTTTGGTTTAAGGAAACTAATTTAACAAAGCACGTTAAAACTCTAGAGGTAATATGACAGCATTACATTACTCTCAGAGCAGTAAAAAGCTTACTATCGTCTCCGCCTAAGGACATGCCCGACGGTTACCTCACTA
Organism: Lathyrus sativus; assembly: GCA_963859935.3. NCBI lineage: Eukaryota > Viridiplantae > Streptophyta > Magnoliopsida > Fabales > Fabaceae > Lathyrus > Lathyrus sativus. The sequence continues at coordinate 6,067,036 of CAWUDS030002219.1, read as the reverse complement.
TTAAACCAAGATTCCTCTTCTGTAGGTTTGCAAGAGCATTGATTACTTCCAGAAAATCGATTCTCTCCCCAGAAGAAGCTTCATTTCGAAATTGTGACCTCAAGACTCAGTGTGATGGATTTCTTCCTTGTGTTTCTTGCTTCTGTTTCTTCCTTCTCCCTCGTGGGTTGGTTTGCATGTGCATTTGCATCATATCATTTCCACAAGCATGTGTTTGCATTTGCGTTTGTTTCTGTTTGTCTGACTGTTGCCATTGAGATCCTTTGGTCGTTACCACCCTTTTTGTTCCATCCTATTTGCCGCGGGCTCGCTTCGCGTGTTGATACCCGGTTCTGTGATAGATTTTTGTACCTCTGGAAGCTAGTTGTGAATGGTAACATCTGATACAACCTAGTGATTACCAAGATGTTTAGTTGTTACTAACGCTTGTCTTTGAGATCAGGTCGACACCTGCTTTATTCAGTAAAGTCCAGTGATTACTGGTATTGCTTTCGGCCCAATTGTCATTGGTACCTTTGATTCGGTTGTTACCAATCCCTGTAAGCCCAATGGTTACTGACATTTTTTGAAAATCCAATGGTTGTTAGTGCTTAATTTAGTTGTTACTAATTTCCCCCAGTAAGTCCAGCGGTTACTGGCACTGCTAGAAAACCAATTATTATTGGTAGTCCTTTGGTTTGGTCGTCACCAATCTTTGAGAACCCAGTGGTTACTGGCATTGTGAAAATCTAATTATCATTGGTATTATGAAGTTTGGTTGTTACCAACTCCCCAGCTAAAGTCCGGTGGTTACTGGCATTGTTTGAAGTCCAATCGTTATTGATATTCTGAGATGGTTGTCACCAATTTTCCCGGTTAAGTCCAGTGGTCACTGGCATTGTTTGGAACCCAATTGTTATTGGTATCATTGATACGGTTGTCACCTCTCTCCTCAAAGCCTAGTCATTACTAGCACCCTGGAAAGTCCAGTATTTACTGACACTACTTGAAAACCATTTGTTATTGATAAATATGAGGTTTTCACCAGTATCCCCCGCGAATTTGGTCTTGTTTCTAGTCTTTTCCTGAAGATCCCGTTCGAACTCTTCGCTATAGGAAGTTCCTCATTTGGTTTGTTCGCCAATAAGGATCGTGTCTCTGGTCTTTTTGCTTCCCGGTCGGGGTCTGAGCCTGTTGACTTTTGTCCCTTTGCGTGGCGTCTCTCTCGATGCTTTCCCCAGTGGAGACTTGCCTTTTCCCCAGTGAAGATTTTGTCTTCCCCGGTGGAGTTTGTGTCCCTGTGCAAAAGATCCCCTGGAGTACCATCATTAGTCATGTATGAACTATTACTTGTTATGCCTTGGATCTTTCCTCAGTATGTCGGGTCCCCCTGTGAGAAGTTACTCGTTGTTCTGCTATTCTTTTATTTTTGCTTGTGTGTCAGCTTTGCTTGCATCTCAGACATCATGCAGTATCATTTAGAATTCATTGCATGTTAACTTTTGTCATTTTGCATACCATCGAATCTAAGGGACAAAATTTCAGTTTGCTATATTTAAAATACCTTTCACTGCGATTCTATGGAGATTGTTATCTCTCATTGCCATCTGGTAAAAATATTTAAATAGGGGCATCTGTTGTACCCCAAATTTTGACCCTTAGATCATCATCGTCATTCTAGGAGCATCATCATTATTTATCTACCCTTAACCTATTTTTAAGTTTGTCTTTGTTAAGATACAGGTGGATTAGGGTTCCATACAATCAGGAATCGGGGTTTTGGTGGTATGATCAGTCAATGTCTTGGATTGATTCTCCATGAAACAAGTTCCCAGATCATAAAAGATACTATATTGGATCAATTATGAATCCAATTTGAGGTTGTCACCCAAAGAAGCAGAGCAGTGCAGTCCAGGGACTCCCGATTAGGGTTTTTGATCAGGAAAAGTCAATTGTGGTTTGACTTTTGATTTAAATGGTACTCCAATGATGAAACTATGGTTCATGAAGCTCATATGACTTAGTAAAGCCCATCCAAGAAGTTTCAAGACCTCAGAGGACCCAGAACACCAACAGTCGATTTGGGGTTTTCCAATCGATTGATTCGTCTAATTGAAAAGTCAACTCATTGACCAAAAGGGTTTTGATCCCAAAGTTGAAAGTAAACATGTTCCTAATAACATATTGTATCTAGTCAGGAAGATTTGTGACCATTGGATCAAGGACTGAAGAGTAGTCGAAAAAGTCGGGAATTAGGGTTTTGAAAGGGGCAGGGCTATAACCTTTTAACCACACATCCAAATGGAGTGGTTCAAAGCTTGTTGGAAAGTTCTTGACAAGTTCTACAAAAGTTTAAAAGTGACCCATATGCAAAAAATGGATATATTTGGTGTTATGATCAAAATCAATGCAAGAGGGGATATATTTGGATACATTTTTAGCACTTGTCAACTCATGTTTTCAGCCAACTTCAATGGTGTTTTTGACTTAGTTCCACTTGGAATTTGAAAACTCCCAAAACATGAAAGTTGTAGAGCATGATGAGGGCCTTCCAAACGGTACTAGAACTCCTCCATAGCATTTGTCTGCTAGGAGTTTCGAAGGAAGCAAGTTGGGGTCCAAACACTTGAATGCACCATTTCTAATTTGTCACAAATCAACTTTCCAACCAATTAAATCATTCTCAACCATTTGATCAACATTTGATCTGATGATTAGAAGGAATGATGAGTAGAAGTGTAGAAGAGGTGAAGGTTTGAAAGGCTTGACGAGATGACAAGCCTAAGTTGCATTATTTTAATCAAAAAATCAAGAGGAAAGAGAAACTTTTTCATGAAGAAACCTGCAGCTGCAGTTCCCCTACTCCCTAGCCACACTTTAGTCACTTCCACTGCCTTCATACAACTTGATTTGTGCATCACATTGAGCCAAGAACATTGATTTCCAACTGCACCAAATCTTGGACATATTTTCTTTATTTTTTCCCTCTATCATGTGGCTTTGCCTATAAATAAGACAGCTTCTATGCATCAAGGACACACAATTACAACCAATAAATCAACCACAAACACTCTCCCTCAACAACTACTAACCTTCTTGCAAGCCAAGCTAAAAGCCTCAAAGTGCAAAAATCTATCTTGGATAGAACTTGCATCAAATCAATTTCCAACCATTCCACACTATTTCTAACAATCCACACGAGTTTCAAATGACCCTCTAGAGCTGTCCAAGCCACTAATTGCACCAGAAACCATTCCTTTCTCAAAGTCAACCTCCAAAACTAAAAAAGTCAACTTTTTGCATCTTTCAAGCCATAACTTGTTATAGATCATTTCCAACCCTTTCGAAACCTCTAACACTTCATAAATAGCATATAGAAACTGTCCAAATCTAGTTTGTACTTCTGTAACAAAGATTGGACCATGTTGCTTTGTAAAATCATGGATTTTTGAGGGTTTTCTTCACTTTTCAAGCTATTTTGTTCAACAGTAGGGTTGTGGATCATTGGAGCTGGTATTCATCATCCAAAGACCATTTTCAGACTATATCAAGATAGCAAGGACCTCTGCTTTTCTTATTTGACAAGGTTGCTTCAAGAGGTAAGCCTAAACCCTTTAAACTTGAAATTTTGCTTTGCATTTCACATGCTATATTGAGTTGTAACCATGTTCTTATGCTAGACATTGTTTGAACATGTTATATGTGTGTTATATATCATGTTTGAACTACCATTTGCATTAGAAATTGTGATTTCTTGACTATCCAAAATGCTGGTCAGAAACTAAGGCAAATTAGGTCACAACACGCGATCTAGTGTATCTCCTCAACAACAACAAACGGAGGAGGAGGAAAAGAGAGAGATACACTAATCACGATTGTATGTGAGAGGTTAGCATACTTGTTTCATTAAGCCTTGCTCTATTTTGGATTGTCCATGTGCTCATGTTGTTGGTTGTGACTAAAGTTTCCTAAACACTGATGCTATCAAATTTTTTAGTGAGTGTGTTGTATAGAAAAACAAATTGTATCATTGAATTCCTTGTTTAAAAACACACAATTTGAACTTTTGTTTCACTCCATTTGGTTAAGTTTTGACTGAGTTCCACTTCTTCATGCAAATGACTTAAGTTGCCTTACCTTGCCTTGCCCTAGTTTTGCCCCCATTGGTGCCCCAACTTTGAATGATCATAACTTGCTAAATTTTTATGCTATTTATGCCATTATTTTTAAAAGCTACTCCTTATCATGTCTACTTTCATTGAGTAAAGAAATAATTCAAGGATCATTATCCTAGAAAGACTTTGATTCATTTGAAAAGCATGTGTTTTTAGGGTTTTCACCTTGATGTTTGTAAACTTTTTTAACTTAGAACCCGATTTTTCTTGTGAGATTGATCTTGTATGATTCATGTATGTTTGTTAACATGTTTAGATGTTCAATGATGTTTGATTCATTACCTTACCATGTTCATACTTGCTTTTGTGAATGTATATGTGTGAGAATGGACCTTTGATTTTCATCTGTGAAACTTGCCATGATTCTTGATGTTGTGACCTCTTGAATATGTTTAACATTTCTTATTCTACTTGTTTATGTGTTTTGTTAGAACCATAACATGTTTAGAGTTTGTTTCATGCCTTTGTGAATGCTTGAATATGCATGGTATACCTTTTAATTTCATCTGTGGACTTTGACATATTTCTTGATGCTGTGACTTCTTGAATATGCTTTTAGTACCCCATTCTACTTGTCCATGTGTCTTGTTAGAATCATGATATGCTAGGGTTTATGTTTTTTCTTGATTTTTACCATGAAAATTGCTTTGTTTTCTCTTATGAAACCATGAACTTATGCTTTGGTGTTTATCAACTCTTTGCCTTTTTTGTTGTCATATGATCACTCTAATCTCCTTTGGTTGTTACCATACCTAGTGCCTTCATCATGATAAATGTTGTCACATTTGGTCTTACATGATTCATGCCCCGTGTTTGGTCTAATTTGTAGCTCATATGCTTGATCTTTACTTGTTCATGTTTACCTCTGTGTGTTCCTTGATATTGTAATCTCTTGAACATGATTCCATGTCCCTACCTTACATGTTTTGAGGTCTTGTTAGAACCATGACATCTTTAGGATTGAGCCTTGCTTTGAAAGTTACCTTTAAACTTGTATGTGTTTCCCCTTTGAAACTTTGAACTTCTTACTTGATTGATTGTAACACTTCTTGTATGCCTACTTGTTGCGGTGAGAATTGTGATACCAAGCTATTGATTAACTTGAATCTTAATTCTTAAATTCACAACCGGACTTTAATTTATCCAAAAAGGAAAGGTTTAAAGAAAGAAAAAACCTATAAAAGTGCAAAGCAAAAAGCAAGGCTTAAACCTAAGCAAAAAGAGATCTAAAGGTTCGGGGGTTGGTTATGCCTAGGGTAGGTATTTCACATCCTAAACATCTGTAGTACTCTACAGGAACCTCTTGTTAATATTTGTGTTTGCTAAAGTTTGCTTGCTAAAGGAAAAGTGCTAGGGGTAAAGATATAAAGTATAAAGTATGTATAAAGTTTGTAAAGTATGTAAAGTATGTAAAGTATGTAAAGTATGCTCGCGAAGACATCGCATCTTGTGCCTACGTATCCTGACGGGAATGGAATCAGAGCAACCGTAGTTCCCCTATCTAGGTGGGAGGAACTCTTGACTGTGGTCAAGGTTCCAAGGGGATGTAAGCATTCATAGGGAAGTACTTACATGGAGTGCGACGACTCCTGAATCTAAGTTGAGATTGTTATGGTAGAGAATGTCCACGGTGAGACGCTAAACATGAGTACGACAACTCAAATAGGTTAGGATAAAAGGGTAAAGGATGTCCACGGTGGGACGCTAAATGTGAGTTCGGAGACTCAGATCCTAAATTGAGAAAGGTAACAGGAAGTTAGTGGTTAGTGAGCTCGCCAAGAAATTGCATCTTGTGCCTACGTATCCTCAAGAGGGACTTGAGAAATCAGAGCGTCTGTAGTTCGTGAAACTACGATTTGTTAGGTTCTAAGAACCAAGAACAACTAAGACAGGTAAGCAAGGGACATGCACAATGATAATAAGTCAACACACAGTCCCTTTTCTTGGATTAGGTCAACAAGGAATAGAAGTAAAGTAACATGTACATGGAAGAAAATCAGTCACAAATAGAATCAGGCAACCAACAAAATTATTAATCAATTTAAATATAAATATTTAACAAGATTAACTAATAATTTAATTAATCAAATTAAATACAAATATTTAAATTAATTAATAATTACAACATATATTTTTGCATTTTTAAATATTTAACAATTAATTAATAAAAGATAAATAATTAAAAATCCCTTTTTGTCTTTCCAAATATTTTACAAATTAAAATAAACTAAATAAATGAATAAAGTAAAAGAAAAGAAGAAAAAAAAACCTGATAAAGATTAGATGAGGGAGTATTGTGTCTACTTGGAGGATGATATTTTATGTGAGGTTAGAGGTAACATGAAGAAAAAGAAATGTAGGTGGTGGTTTATTATTGAAAAAATGAAGGTGAGTTATTCATATCATGGAAGATATTGTGTATGAAAGAGTGATGATAGAATATGGTGGATAGTGAGTTTTTAGTTTATGTGGAAGTGTGATAAGGAAAAGAGCATGAAGTGTGAGATTTTATGGTGTGGTTACTTCCTTTATATAGGTTGAAAAAGAAAGAAGAGTGTATGAGACTTATTTGACAAGTTTCTAAAAAGTAAATAATTTAATGAGACTTATTTGACAAGTTTCTAAAAAGTAAGTAATTTATGAGACTTATTTGACAAGTTTCTAAAAAGTAAGTAATTTATGAGACTTATTTGACAAGTTTCTAAAAAATAATTAAAACAAAAAATTAAAATTAAAACTCAAAAATTAAAAATTAAATATAAAATAAGAAAGGGTATTAACTAAAAAAAATTGATTAATTAAAAAATATATTATTTAAAAGTATAAATAAAAACGGAAAAAAAATTGGACCGGTATCGAAGTGCTCGAAAAAATAAAATGAATACACCAAAGTGATCAGCAAAAAATACACGATTCGGAAAAATACAGCGTTTTGTCAAATTTTGAAATAAATTTTATCCGCTAAAACGACTTAAACTGCCTAAAAAGTTTATTTCAGCTGATAAATTGGATATTATGAAAAATGTAAGAGATGATAAACTATACCGATGATGCAAAAATATGCGGGATCTTAGAGTCAAAAATTAGGATGCAACACTACTTGTACTTGATTGTCATCAATGCATGATTGTCGGTCTCATGTTGTTACATTTGACATCCCTTGATACTTATATATGCTTGCCTCAAGTTGTTACTTGCTTGCATTAAATTGGTTTGAATTACTTGTTGTTATTGGTCTTGATGGTTGTTACCTCATTTCTCTTCATCTTTGTTAAGATGTTTCAAGTAGTTTTTACCCTTCATGCTAGGTCTTGTAAGAACCACTACCATGTTCCCTCTCTAGATATTGTAATATCTTTGTGTATCATGGTTGTAACCATTTAACCTGATTGTAATCTTTGCTTGATGTTGTCATATGCTTGCATGTCTTCCTTGGTTGTTACCATACTTTTTATATGTTCATCATGTTTGAATGAATGCTTATGTTTGCTTTTAGCTTTGTTAAGTTTTTTCCCAAGTGATAGAACTTGTTAGTTCTCATCCAGTTGCCTCATCTTTTCCCTTTCCAAAGGAAAATCTCTCTGTTGACCCTTGGGTCATGGATAGCTCATTACCCTTCCTTTTGACTTTGTTAAGTCATCTTTTAACAATAGCCATTAGACTTTGCTTTGAGCCTAGAATACCTACCACTTGTTAGAAGTATCTTTCAACTAGAACTTTAAGATAGAGTTTGTTAACTCTATGTAAGAATCATGGTGATGATTACTTACTCCCCTCTTGGATTTTGTAAAAGTTAACTTTCTTGAGTGTTTAATATAGATCTAGAGAGTTTGGTTAAACTCCACACAAGCATTGTTATGTTTGTTCCCCTAGAGTCTTGACTATAGTCAAGTACTTTTTAATCCTCGGTGAGGTGAACTACGGTTGCTCTGATTCTATCATAGTTTGGATACGTAGGCAGAGGATGCGATATCCTTGCGAGTAAACTTAGAAACTATCCTTAGGTCTTTACCTAAATCCCAAAACATAGCAAACGTTTAGCAAGTATAGCATACAAACATACAAAAGGTTCATGTAGAGTACTACAGATGTTTAAGATATGAAATACCTACCCTAAGCATAACCAACCCCCGATCCCCGAATCTCTTAGCGTTGTTGTTACATCACGCAAAAGGGTATTTCTTTCTTTAACCTTTCCTTTGGATAAATCAAAGTCCGGTTGTGAATTTAATGAATTAAGATTCAAGCTAATCAATAGCTTGGTATCACGATTCTCACTGCAACAACATCATGTCATGGAAGAGCGCGACCATGGCTTGCTAATATGTTGCTCCTGCATTTTTAACCCAAAAGGAATGACCTTATAACAATAGGTGCCCTAAGGTGTGATGAAAGGTTTTTTTCCCATGTCGGCTAGATCCATCTTTATCTGGTTATAGCCAGAGAATCCATCCATGAATGAGAATACTGCAAAACTGGTTATGTTATCCACAAAGGTGTCATTATGTAGGAGCGGGAAGTCATCCTTCGAACTAGCTTTATTCAAATCCCTATAGTCTACACACATTCTGACCTTACCATCCTTTTTAGGGACAGGCACAATGTTCGCTATCCATTCTGGGTACTTTGATATTGCCAAGAAGCCTGCATCAATTTGTTTCTTGACCTCGTCTTTGATTTTGAGAGCCATGTCGGGTCTGGATCTTCGGAGCTTCTGCTTGACTGGAGGACACTCAGGCTTCAAGGGAAGCTTGTGCATAACAATGTCAGTATCTAACCCTGGCATGTCTTGATAAAACCAAGTGAACACATCAGCGTAATCTTTGAGAAGCATTATCAGTCTATTTTTGACCTTTGCTCCTAGTGATGCCCCAATTTTGACCTCTTTTCTTTTTTCCTCAGAGCCTAAGTTAATGACTTCAATCTGCTCTTTGAAGGGATGAAGATAAGCATCTTCATACTCAGTCATCTTCATCAATTCTTTAAGGACTTCAGAATCTTCATCACTATCTTCTTCAGCTTGAAAAACAAACGGACCACTGCCAAAAGGGATCGAATGATCATTGGATTTTGTGGGTGATGGAGGTTTTCTGCATGGTTTTACAGGTTTTAGAATGATCAGAGACACACACACAAACATGTAGTTGATGGGTTGATTTTAATTTTCAAAAAGGGTTGCCATTTTTCCTTTTTACCAAAAGTGAAAATGGTTAGGAGAAAACAAAACAAGAGTTTTAACAAGAAAAATTTTCTGTTCATTAATATTTAAATTGCAAAGTGGCCCATACAAGTGATTCGCTGGCCCTGGGCAAGACCAGGAACCTTTAAAGAAAAACAAATGCTAACAAGCAAATGCATTACTCTAAAGGTAAAATGACGGGAATTTCCACTATCTCCCAGTTGCGTAAAGCTGCTCTACATCGGATCACCAGGCCGTCAAGGTCGCCTTTTTCATTCATCAATAACGGCATACACTTGTACCCCGCCGCTTATGAATATCTCTTTCAAGGTCTTCCTCTTCAGGTTGCCCTCTTCAGATGCGTCTTCTAGAGTTAGTTTGTAACCCAACCCTTGTCTGTTGTTTTTGGCACGAGCATTCACCTCTATGACTTCTCCCCAACCTAGCAGGAGACCTTCTTCCATTGCAGCCTTTATACTTCAGACGGAGGCGAAAGATGGCCCACGGACTACAGCCGAATCATCAACCAACACGGCATGAGCAATCTCTAAGGCTTGGAATGCCATTTCAAAAGTATCTTCATTAGCTTCAATATATCTGAAGTAGGAAAAATTGCTCACCATCAGATCCTTTGCTCAATGCACTATGACCAGCTGGTCATTAGTGACAAACTTCATTTTTTGGTGCAATGTGGATGTGACAGCGCCTGCTGCATGTACCCATGGTCTTCCCAGTAGAGAGTTGTACGCAGGATTTATATCTATCACTTGAAAGGTGATTTCGAAGACCTGGGGTCCTACCATGATCAGCAAGTCGACCTCTCTTATCACAGTTCTTCTTGATCCATTGAAGGCCTTTACAATTAGAGAGGTATGCCTCATCTCCGCCCCTTAGTAGGCCAATTTGGCTAAAGTCCTCTTAGGCATCACATTGAATGAAGACCTGGTATCGACGGGCACCCTGGCGAGCGTGTCCTATTCATATTTAACAAATACATGAAATGCACGGTTGTGTTTGCGTTTCTCAGCATTCATATCACTATCATCGAAGCTTAGTGTGTTGCAAGCTGTGATATTTGCAACAATAAAGTCAAACTTCCCCACGGTGATATCTTTTGTTACGTGGGCTTGGGTCAGTATCTTCATCAAAGCTTGACAATGAGCAGGGGAACTTAGAAATAATGACATGATTGAAATTTTAGATGGCGTCTGGTTGAGTTAGTCTACCACCTGATAATCGCTTCGGCGAATTATACTTAAGAACTCCTCTTCGTCATCTTTGAGGATCTCTTTTTCTTTATCGGTGGGTTCCTTAGAGATCACTTCTTTTGGAGCAACCTCTCTGGGAATAGTAACAGTAGCTCTGGGGGCGACGACGGCTGATTGAGGAACAATAAGATTTACCCGGGGCTGATATATCCGACCACTTCGGGTCATTTTTCTTGCCCCAACGATGTTGGTTAAGTCCTATTTCTTTCTTCCAGCATTCATATTATACCAAGAATAGTCATACTTTGGCATTATAGCTATTGGGTGAGGACCAGGTCCTCTCCTCGGATCGAACCTTGGTTGGTCCTTTCCAAATTTAGGTGCAGGTTCATTATGAAACACCAGTCTAAAAGCTTTAGGCCGAGTTGTTTTGTTGTTGTTAGTTTTGAAGAGTGCTTTTTTGTGGGTTCTTCCAATATATTGAATACCGGTTCTATAACTGCCACATCTACTTTCTTCTTCTTGCTGTTGACCTGCAACATTCCTTCGTTGATTAAAAATTGAATATCTCTTTGCACAAGGTCGCAACCCTGTGAATTCTGGCTACATTTTGTCGCATCGCTGCGAAAAGGGGTCGACAAAGACAGAAGAGTCGCCACCGTTTGTTATTTATCCCAAAGAGAAAGAAAGGAAATGAACAGAGAAAACCTACGAAAAAGGGAGATGGCAATGTCATCGCAACCAAATCTTGGGTTCGGGAGTCGGTTACACAAGGGGAAGGTATGAGCACCCCTCACGTCCGTTGTACTCAACGGGATCCACGCTTGTTATCTAATCTACGGGTGAAAAAACTATCTAAAGCTGCTAAACAGGGGTGAGGAGAAAGAATAGACTCGATAGGACATCGCCGCCCTATGCCTACGTATTCCCTCGTTCAATGGGAAAGTCAGAGTCAACGTAGTTTGGGATACTACAGGTGAATTCGGGGAAGGTTTCTCGCCAAGACATCGTCGTCTTGTGCCTACGTATCCTCGTCTGGTACGAGAAATCAGAGCAAACGTAGTTCAGGCTAACTACGGGACAAGGTCTCGATCGCACGGGGGTGAGAGAAAAGGTTCGGATAACAGGTTGATCTCGATTGCATGGGCGCAAGAGAAAAGGGAAGTTAGTTGTTAGTGTGAAAGTCTCGATCGCATGGATGCGAGAGAAAAGGGGTCTCGATCGCACGGAGGCGAGAGAAGGGGAGGTTAGTTGTTAGTGTGCTCGTCAAGGATATGGATCCTCGTGCCTACGTATCTTCATTAGGGAATGAAGAATCAGAGCAGCTGTAGTTCAGCCTACTATGGAAAATGGGGGTCTAGGTCGCACGGGTGCGGGAGAGAAACGGATCTCGATCACACGGGTGCGAGAGAAAAGGGGGTCTCGATTGCACGGGGGCGAGAGAAAAGGGGTCTCGATTGCACAAATGCGAGAGAAAAGGAGTCTCAATCGCACAAGGGCGAGAGAAAAGGGATCTCGATCGCACGGAGGCAAGAGAAAAGGGTCCTAGGCCTGGAACGCCTAAACAGAAGGGAACCGGATCGGAACGGGACGCACACGCTAAAATCCTAAGACGTAGGAGCGAATGCGTCGCGTATCTCCCAAAGGGCATACGCTAAACACTCTAGACAAGAAAGGAGAGGCTCTCCACTCATCATTTCCTACGTATCTAACGCTTGACTCACAACACTCATCGCGGTTATGGTAGAAAACTGTCCGAAAGGGCTAATGAATCGAATCATACCAATGTGACGCTAAGCCGTTGTAGCTCGACTTATGAGGGAAGTCAAACTATAGGAGGTCGTGTAATTGATATCCGTGCTATGGACAAGATAGAGAAATGATATTGAGGATCATTCTCCGATTTAATCGTGTTGCACGAATTAAAAACAGTGGGATCTCGTCTTAATCGCGATTAATCGAAGGTAGCCTATCACGATCCCAAAGTAAAGAAAATGACCCAAATGGTCATTTTCCATAAATTTGAAATCGGGAAGGTTATCAACTCTGACAAATCTGACGCTTCCGGATACAAGACTTCATCGATCGAGGAAAGTTAAAATGAAATCAGAAAGAAGAAGATATGAGGAGAGAAAGGAGATGGTCTCGGATCAAACATTATTCATCAAGAGTTTGACTGGTAACGGTGTACAGAAGTTTCGTCATAGACCAAAAAGTGGTCAAAAATGAAATAAAGTCGAAAATGAAAACGAGAGAGAAAACGGTCACGGATCTATCGTTTCTCATCAATAATTTGACAGAAAAACAATAGAGGTCTCTCATCGACCAAAAGACGGTCAAAAATAACCAAAGATGAATAAATGGTCAAGAAATGAAAAGTGAAGAGAAAAATAGGTCTCGGATCTATCGTTTCTCATCAATAATTTGAAAGAAAAACGTTAGTGGTCTCTTCATTGACTAAAAAAGAGGAAAAAAGTCCTCAAAGGTGAATATAAAATCTAAATCTATAGAAAAATATGTTAACCACTTCTAATAGAAACTAATTAGAAATATATACAAAAATTCTAGAAAGATTGAATTAGAAAAATAATATAAAAAATAAACTCTAAAAATAATAATAACAGTCTAAGAACTAATATTCATAAACTCATTAAACAAAGTTTAACCATCCTTTTTTTTATTTTTAAAAACAAACTATATTATTATTACATTAAAAATAAGGAAAATGGGGGTTCATATTAAAAACACAGTGGGTGTGAATAAGGAAAGATCATTTGGGCTTTTAAAGCCCATCACCTACCCGTGACAAGAAAATGGGGGGTGGAAATTAAAGCAGTCCGGATTCCAAGTCATTAACACCAAAATAAAATGAAATTAACTTTCTCCTCCTCTATTTGTTCAACATCATCTCCCTTTAATTGTTCAATCACCATTTCTCTGTTGTTGAAGGAGGTGTCAGTTAAGGTGGCTCTCGCGGCTGGGTTTCGAAGGTAATAAAGGAAGTTAAGAAGAATGAAAATGGGTTTGAGTTTTTGGAGAGAAATGAGGTGCGAAGGTTCAGGGTTTTGGTTTCCGGTTGTTGACGGGTTTCTCACGGATGGGTTTTATGTTGTGCGGTTGGAGATATGAAGGATGTTAAGGAAAACTGTGTGGGTTTGCAAGTGAAACGGGTTTGAAGAGGTTGAATGGAAGCTTGGCAGAGAAGGAGGGCTACAAAAACGGGTTTTCGGTGATGCTGCTGTGAAACTGGGTTGGGTTTTCGGCGGACCGGATTTGTGGTTGAAGAAATGGTGAGTTAACGGCGGAAAACGCGAGTGGAAGAATGGAGGTTTGTCCGAAAATGGGTTTAATGGCTTGTGAAGTGGGTTTCGAAGAAGATGATGGATTGGGACGGTGGAAGATGGTCAGATTCGCGGTGGGTTTTGATGGTGGTGATGATAACCAAAGCAAGAGTGCTCGGGTGAAAAGAAAATGGAGATCTGGTGATGGTGACGGAAAGAGCTTCGATTGGTGGTTGACGATGGTGAGGGTTTTGGACGAAAGGAAGAAGATGATGGTGGTGTTTGGCTGCGGATTCTAGGGTTTCCCGTCTGAGGTTGGAGAAGATGAACAGTGGGTTATATTCCCACTGTTCGACACGTGGCACTGTCCTCTTCTTTTTTTTTGTTAATTCTGATTTAATTAATTAAAGCTGCACTAATTAAATCCTAATTAATCCAGACAAATAAAATTCTAATTAAAACTAACCTAACTAATAGCTTAATTAATCTAATCAAGACTAAAAACTAATCCTAATATAATGTTAATCTAAATATAATTAATTAATCTAAACTAATTAATAAAAATCTTAAACTCTAATTCTAATTCTATTTAAACTAATTAAATTCTAATTCTATTTAATTCTAAAATAACTCTTAAACTGTAATAAACTTCTAATTAAAAATCTATAACTATTTTCTAATTTTAAAAATTAATTAAATCTAAAACTATTTTCTAACAAAATTCTATTTCTAAAAAGCTAATTAATAAACATCTATTCTAAAATTTCTAAAGAAAATATAAATTCTAAAAAATCTATTAAAAGGGTTAATTTAAACTAAATCGAAATAATAGAATAAACTAAAATTAAATGAGATAAATCACAAAAACCATGAAATAAAAAACGGAAAACACGGCGAACACCGAAATGCACCAAAATAATCAGCACGGATTGAATCACCGGGAAGAGAGAAACTTTCGCTCGACTTCGACATGGAACTTCTCATTTGAATTGGTTTAAATCGTCTAAAATGCGAGCAAAGCGGCTGAAATCCCGATAAATTCAATCCGGCTGATAACATGGACAGCATGCGAGAAATGAACGACCTAGATGATATGCAGATGAAAACGAAGCAAAAGCCAGTCAAAGTTAGAAAAAGGGTGGGCAAATTTTAGGGTGCAACAGCTGCCCCTATTCAAATAGCTTGGACCTGAAGGGATGAAAAGCATCCGCTTTCAGACATTCAAGGTAGAAGTTGACTGAATACAAAAGAACCCGAAAATTTGCAGTCTGATCGGGATGGTAAACTGTAGAATATGTCCACCAAAGTGGAATCTCCAAGGAAAACATCTGAAAGTTATAAGAAAGCGACCAACAAACCACCAGTTAGAAAGCCTCGACACGCAGTCGGAAAGAAGCATCTGCTATCCAGCAGACTCGACACTCAATCGGTAAAAACATCTGCTAATAAGCAGACATCGACACTCGATCGGTAAAACATCTGTTAACAAGCAGACATCGATACTCGGTCGGTAATGGAATCAACTGATTCACAATCTAAAAGAGAACTCATAGCCAAAATTACATCGTCTAATGGTAGACAAGAAGCAAACCACATCCAAAAATCACATTGTCTAATGATAGACGGGAATAAATATCGTCATATCCAGAATATGACATCGTCTAATGGTAGAAGGGAAGAAACATCATATCTAAAATATCACATCGTCTAATGGTAGACGGGAAGAATACCAAATCTGGAGAAACAATGCAGTGAATCCCAAAGCCACATCTTCAATAGGAATTGACGGGAAGAAAACATATCCGAAATCACATCGTCTAATCGTAGACGGGAAGAAAACATCATATCCGAAAGTCACATCGTCTAGTGGTAGACGGGAAGAAATATTGTCATATCTAGAATCACATCGTCTAATGGTAGACATGGAGAAAATACTATATCCATATCGTCTAATGGTAGACGGAAAGAAAACCATCTTAAAAGGACCACATCGTCTAATGGTAGATGGAAAGAAACACCGTATCTGGAGAAACACCTCGTCAGTAGGAATCGACGGAAAGATAACCATATCCAAAGAATCCACATCGTCTAATGGTAGACGGGATGAACACCAAATCCAAAGAACACCTCGGCGAACTTCAAAACCACCTCGTCAATAGGAGTTGATAGAAAGAAATACCTGCTGGGGATGCACAGCGTCAATAGGAATTGACGGAATGAAAATCTGCTCGGAGAAACAAATCGTCAATAGGAATTGGCGGAAAGAAAATCTTGTTGGAGATGTCATCATCAGAGGGTTGATGGACCAAGTACGACCGACGTATGATTTGAAACCCAACAGTAAGCTAATGAACTGTCTGAACAAAATTGCTAGACATAAGCCACTATCTTGATACCACAGAAGGCTAACAAAAACTGGCTTATGCTTCGCATGCACATGTTTGAATTTTTTTTGGCCTAATGCTCCATACGAAATGGAAATGCTACACATTTGAGGATGAAATTCAAATATTATAACTATATGCAAAAATGCAGATGCAGGCTCGGGCTGTTGGGGAAAGCTGGATGTGCCAAGAACCACTCCAGCAAAATAAATGCTGAAGAGACGAAGCCAACTCCGCTGGGGATGACTGGGTTTGCCAAGTATGATTGGACTTTTACTGGGGAAGACAGGTGAAACCTGACGGTGATTGGTTTTTCGAAGGTGATATTTTTTCTAGGTACCTGTTGCACCCCAAATTTTGACCCCTTAGATTCTCATTATCATTTTAGGAGCATTCTCATGAATTATCTAACCCTAACCCAGTGCAAGTTTGTCTTTGTCAAGTTACAGGTGAATCAGGGTTTTGTACAGTCAAATCGAAGCTTCAGGGATTGTGATCAATCAAAGTTTTAGGCTAATTTAATCATGAAACAAGATCAAGGGTATCATATAATGTCAATTGAGAATCCAATTTGAGGTTGTTACCCCAGAATCAAGAACAGTGTATTTCAGGGCACCCGATTAGGGTTTTGACTAGTAAAAGTCAACTGTAGTTTGACTTTGATGTTGGAAGGTGTTTTAATGGTGGGATTATGATCCATGAAGTTCATATAGCTAAATAAAGTTCATTCAAGAAGTTTCAAAGTCTCAAGAGGTCTAGAATATCAACAGACGACTCGGTAGTCACCGATCGATTGTACGGTTGACCAAAAAGTCAACTCTTCAAATTTAAGGAATTGGACTTCAAAGTGTGAATAAAAAATGTTCCTTATATCATATTTCACTTGCCTATCAATTTTCATGACCATTGGATCAAGGATGAAGGAGTAATTGAAAAATCGGGAAATTAGGGTTTTGAAAGGGGCTAAAACATAACTCCTTAACCACACATCCAATTGAGTTGGTTAAAAGCTCATTTGAAAGCTCTTGACAAATCCTAAAAAAGTCCCTAAGTGGTCCATGATCAGAAAATGCATAGATTTGGAGTTGTGATCAAATTCATTCCTAGAAGGGAAAAAGACTTGGAGAAATTTCACTTTTAAGTTCATTTTTTAGCAACTTTGGGAGACCTTTTGACCAAGTTCCTTTGGGAAATTTAAACTCATAAAAACATGAATGTTTTAGATCTATTTGAGGGCTTTCTAAAAAGTACTAGCACATCTCAAAAAAGATTTGTGAGCTGAAAGTTATGGTTATGGCAAGTTGGTGGTTTCACACTTTAGTCCCACATTGTCAAAATTTCAAGAATCCATTCTTTCATCAATCTGACCAAACTCAAGCCTTTGGATGTTGTTGTTTCTGATATGTAGAGGGTTTGAAGCATAGAAATGTGAAGGAGATGCAAAGGAGATGGAATTAGCCAAACTTGCAAGTGGGCTTGCAAGTGGCTTTACAACTTGCATTTGAAATCATAAGGCAAGCATGAGGTGGAAAAGTGAATCTGAACCAGCCATCAACCTACACTCTCTAGCCTACATTTAGCCCATTCAAAATAATCATTTTGCTTGACTATTGGGCTTACCTATCAGCCAAGGAAACCCCTTTGTGGAGGTTTGATCCAAAGGTGTAAAACCTTTCTTTCATGTGAAGAAACCTCCAAGTCTGCCCCCTCTCTTCATTTGCCTATAAAAGGGAGCCCTCATCACTTTATTTGACACAAAATATTGATTATAAAAACCAGAGAAACACAAAGCTCTCACTCTTTCACATCTTACTTCAAAAATCACCAAAATCATAAAATTGTCAAAAACCACCAAAAATCTGTCTTGGTAGTTTTGCTGCCAAACTCAGTTCTATACATTCAAACACCTTAATAATCATTCACACAATCTCTAAGCATGATATAGAAGGTGTCCAAGACCTTAAACCATTCAAAAACCTCACCATTCAAAAAGTCAACTTCCACACCAAGTTACTTTGACCAAAAGCCATAAAATCAGCCAAAACTTGTTCTATGCATTTGCTTGGTGTTTTAATCACTCAAACACCTCTCATATATCATTTATCAACTGTCTAAAGTATTAAAGGTCATTGGTGGAGTTTATTTCTCAAACTGTCACAAGGATTGCATTCTTGCTTCAAAAAGAAGAAAGCTTCAAAGCTAGTATTATTTGGAAGTTCCTTTGGGTTTCTTGGTGTTCTAATCTACTCAACATAATCTACTAGAGGTATGTAAACACTACATCTTTGCTTTGCACCATAATTTCATGTTCTAGCATTTTGGTTCATTATGTTGGAAGTATGTCATGTCTTGTATCAAACTTTACCATGAATATACCAGCTGTGATCTCAGGCCTATAAATGGTTAAATTTGTGCTCAAATTCATCCAACATCATGCATTCAATATGTGTGTAGAGTGAATTTGGTCAATAGTGCTTAAAATGATGAACTTCATTTTTCATGTCTTGTATCAAAATGGCCAAGTTTTCACTCAAACCCTCATTTTTCATGACAGCCCTATGTCAACCTCAAATTGTGTTTGAACTTACTCAATATCATGTAGGTATGCTATGTGTGTGATTAATTGAATAAAAAAGTATGTGGAACTAAAAATTCATATCTTATGCCTCATTTTCATGACAACTTGCATTTTGTGAATCACTTTCAATGACAGTCTGTTTCCAACTTATTTTGGTGTTTGAATCCACTCAATATCATGAATATAAGATGTGTATGTGTTTGAATTGGTCTGAAATTGCTTTGAACAGAAATTGAACATGTTCATACATCTCACTTCACAAAACTTGCACTTAACTCACCAAGTTTCATATCAGGCATGTTTGAACCATTTTCCTTGTTTGAACTCACTTGTTTGTATATGTGAGAGATGTGTATGTGATTCATATGGTCAAAATGTGCTTGAATTTGAATTTGAACATCCTACTGCATCACAATAAATGCCAATTTGCAGCACACACCTCACTTTGCATTCCAAAGCATTCTGGTCTGGTTTCTTTGTTTGCACTCATTCATTATCTAATATGTGAGATGTACATATGGTTTACATGACCTAATTTTGCATCAATTCTAACTTGGTTCTCCAACTGCATTATATCATGTTTTACTTGCAATTGAAATGTCATTTTTCATGTTAACTTGTTTTTAACATCAACACCTATTTGGATCCACTCCATAACACATTTATAGCATGTACACATGTTTTGATTGACCTGGAAATGTTTGGAACTCAAACCTGACTTCACACCACACTTCATAAGCACATTTGAGCAGCATGAGCACCAATTCTCACAAAAGCTTGCCCTGCACCAATTTGGTCATTTAAATCCACTTAAATGTATATTTGCAACATGTGTGTATCTTTGACTTGAACTGAAATGAGCTGTAACCTTGAACTGATATCTTCATGCCTTGAACATGCCATAATTGCAATTCCAAATGACACTTTGCATAACAGTCTGTTTTAAACTTTATTTTTGCTTGATTCTCACTCTATACCATATGTGTGATGTGTGCACATGTTTAATTTGATCTGAATTGGTATAGAATTAGATTCTCATATTATCATGTCTCTTCATGTTAAAAGTTTCAACTTGAGTGTCAATCTGAGTTACAGTTTGTTTTTGAATGTAATCATGTGTTTGGACTCACTTATTAACTCATATGTAATATGTTTGCATGATTGTTTGAACTTAAAGCTGACTGGAACATGACATACACTTCATCATGCATCATGTCCATATGATTTGCAACTTGAACACTATTTTTCACAATAGTTGGTTTTCAACCTAAATTTGTGGTTAGAATCATTCATTACCAATTTTATGGTGTGTGTGCATGATCATTTTGATTCAGAACTAGCTGCAACATGAGCTTCATATCAAATTGCATTTTCAAAACTCAAAAGGCATGTACTATCGGGTTTTCAAATAGAAGGAGAATTTCAAAAAAATAAAATTTCCATTTTGTTCCTTGTGAAATTCTACACAATTTAGACCTAAATTTTGTCAAAAAACATTAAGATTTGAGAAAGTTGTGATGAAAATGCAATCCTAAGTTTTGACTTTGTTTTATGCCCAGCCTGGTTTTGAAACACCCCTCATTTATTTATGGGGTGGCATTTACAAACGGATGTATAGCCACCCCAGTGGTAGTCACCTTGTCACTTAAGCGCCTTGCATGCCATGAACCTGGGTTCGACCCCTGAGGAGGGCAACCCTTTTGTTAACTTTTGTCATTTTTCATCCTATCTTTAAAAATTCATATCTCTCTCAATTTTAATCATTTTTCACCCATTCTTTTTGAATTTTGTTCATCTTAATGTCTACTTTCATGTCATATTTTGTATTTCCATGTTTGCCTAATTTTTCATCTCTTTTGACTATGTGCAAGTTGTGTACGTTCTGTGATCATTTTCGCGTATGCAGATGAATTTTTCTTGTGATATACTTGTGGTTGTTTGTGATACTTGTTTGCATTCATGCTCTTAAATGTTAGTTAACATGTTAGGATTTTATCTTTGGTTATTACCATGTTCATTTTACTTCATCTGCTAAATACACTGAAGCTTGGTTGTTACTCTTCCTGCTTAACCAACTGCTTTGATTGTCATCAATGCATTTTCATTTTTATCATTTCACATGCTCACTCAATGGTTGTCACCATGGATGCATATTTATTATGTTGTTATCTTGTTCAAAATTTTCTCTCCCCAAGTGATGAAGTTTGTTAACTTTCATCCAAGTTGCCTCTCCTGTCCCTCTCCAAAGGAAAAGCCTTTCCATTAACCCTAATGTTATGGATAACTCATTCACCCATTTCCTTGACTCTGTTAAGTCACTTTAAACTTAGTTTAGAAACCTTTAGACTTTGCTTTAAGTCTAAAAGACCCACCTGTACTAAGAGTGCTCTTCAACTAGAACCCTAGGATAGAGTTTGTCAACTCTATGTAAGAATCATCGTCATGATTTCTTACTTCCCCTTTTAAATATTACAACTTAGAATAGGGAGTTTTGTCAAACTCTACACAAACATTGTCATGTTTGTTCCCCCTTGAACCTTGATCACAATCAAGTGTTCTTCATCCCTTGTGAGGTGAACTACGATTGCTCTGATTCTATCCTAGTTAGGATACGTAGGCAGAAGATGTGATGTCTTTGCGAGCAAACTTAGAAAACCATCTAGGTCTTTACTTATCCCTAATCCATAGTACATATTCACAAACTTAGCAAACAATCAAACAAAAGGTTCCTTTAGAGTACTACAGATGCTTAGGGTGCTAACACCTTCCCTAGGTGTAACCAACCCCCGATCCCCGAATCTCTTAAGCGTTGTCGTTATATCGCGAAAAAGTTTTTCTTTCTTTAGACCTTTCCTTTGGATAAAATAAAGTTCGGTTGTAAAAGAATTAAGATTCAAGTTAAGTTAATAGCTGGATATCCAATTTTCACCGCAACAGAAATGGCGACTTCACTGGGGATCGAACCCAGAATCTCTGGTTTTATTGCTTTGAGGGTTTAGGCTATCTTGTTTGAATACTTTCTATATTTGTGAATACTTGTAAATATGTATATATGTGCCCTGTTAAATCTTGGGAACTTTGAGTGGTGAGACAACACTATACCCGTGTTTGAGCGTACTTATGATAGGATGGTGGTATATTCAAGGAGACTTATAGGGAGTTGATTCCCGACCAAGTTGACTTGAGAAAACCTCCGCTCAGTAGAGGCCTTTCTGAGAGTTAGTATTGTCGATCGAGTATTCGTGAAAACAATGCTACTTTCTACATGGGAGCCCGTGATACTGAGGACCTTTAGATTACCTTTCCCCCACTATGGCTTTATTAGGATGTAGTGCGATGACTATAAGGAAGTAATTCCAAAGTAGTTGATACGCGATACTACACTTGGACGAGACTCTCTTGAGAATATTATCGACCACCAAGTATTTGGGAAATTGATAATATCCGAAAGATGGGTCAAGGACTCTGGGAACTCTTTTAGAACCTTGTTCTGCAGTTTTTGAAAGCCTTAGTACATACCTTTGGGGTGGGTAGACCTTGGCTCCATACTCATATTCTCCAAACCAAAACCTTTATTTGTTTACCCATGTGTATATGTGAAATCTGTGCTTACCTGTGTTTGTGCATTCATGCATTCATGAACATCATATCATAAAGGTTTCATGGAACTCAGATCTTTTATTTGTAAACATTAGGATCATCATGGATAGTGGAAAAAAGAAAACTATGAAGTACACTTACAAAAGTCCTAACTTGGATGACATAGAAAGGTTGAGCACTTCGATAACAGATCTAGAAGGATTCAAGAGCAGGTATGGGAACTTATTGTCATTGTTGCGGGTAAAAAGAAAGATGGATCTGGGACTTCTCTCCACACTTCTCCAGTTTTATGATCCGCTCTATCATTGTTTCACTTTTCCTGATTATCAGCTGGTACCTACACTTGAGGAATATTCTTACTTGATTGGTTTACCTATTCTTGAAGACTCTCCTTTTCCAATCATGGAGAAGGACCCTAAGGAAGAAGAAATTGCTAAAGCTACACATTTGGGATTGGTGGATATTCAGAAAAATATGGTTACTAAAGGAGGAGTATTTGGTTTGACTACAAAGTTCTTGGTTGAGAAAGCCCAATACTATGTTGATCACTTGAGTATGGATGCATTCGAAGCCATCTTTGCCTTGCTCATTTATGGGATCTTCTTGTTTCCAAGTTTTTATAATTTTGTGGATCTCAATGCCATTAAGGTTTTCTTGAAGAAAAACCCTGTGCCTACTTTATTAGCTGACGCCCATTATTCTGTTCACTTGAGAAATCTGCATAAAGGAGGAATGATTATCTGCTGTGTCCCTTTGTTATATAAGTGGTTTATTTCTCACTTACCTAAGGCTCATGCTTTTTGGAAGGAAGGTTGGTGGTCTCAGAAGGTTATGGCTCTCACTCACTCTGATATCGATTGGTACAACCGTAATTATGATGGGATAAAGATCATTGACAATTGTGGAAGTTTCGGTAACGTACCTCTCCTGGGTACAAATGGAGGAATCAGTTATAGCCCTGTTCTCGCTCGCCGACAGCTTGGATATCCTTTGAAGGACAAACCAAATAGCGCTCATGTGGAGAATATTTTCTTTAAGGGAAGTTCAGAATTGAAAGGAGAAATTCTAAAAGCTTGGGGTCATGTACACAAGAAAGGAAAGGAAGACCTAGGGAATCCTAATTGCGTCTCTCTTGAGCCTTATCTCCAATGGTCCGAAAGAGAGCTATTCAGCTGAAGATGCCTTATCCTCAGCAGAAACCCATGGTTTTAGAGGAGGAACACATAATGATCTTTATGTCTGAAGAGGAGAAGTTAAAGATTGCTTTGAGGAAATCACAACAAACTGAAGTAGCCTGGAAATACAAGTACCAAGTGGCCACGGAAGAGAATGATGAACTTCGTAGACAACTCCAGGCGAAGGATGAAGAAATGATTGCTTATAAGAAGAGGAAGACACAGGAAGGTCTATCTTCTTCCAGCTCTCAGTCAACTTCATGGAAGCTAGTCGTGGACAAACTCATTCTTGAGAAGACTCAGATGGAAGAAGAAATCAAGAAGCTCAAAGCAAAAGAGGACTTTTATTTAGAATACTGTCAGCCTTAGGACTTTTGTGAAATGTACTAGATATTTTGTAATTCAAATCTTGAAAATCAATGAAATGAAATGATGTTTTGATCTGAGTTCCATGAAACCTTTGCATTTGCATTCTCATTAATTAATCATTCAAGGAACTAAAGATTGTTTTGCAGATATTATATGATGGATTCTGGAAAGAAAGCAGAGATTGTGTTCCAAAGACCAAAATTGGAGAACTTGAAGAAACTGGGAAGTTTAGTAGAAGACCCCGAGGCATTCAGAGAGAAGTATGTCAATATGCTGTCTTTGCTAGAAGTTAAAGTATATGAAGAGATGTTATCCGCACTCGTGCAGTTCTATGATTCAACCTATCACCGTTTCACCTTTCCATACTATCAGTTGCTACCAACCTTAGAAGAATATTCTGCCCTGATGGGAGTAGGCATCACTCCTATACCATTTTCTGGAAGAGAAGGGACTCCTAATGAAAGAGCAGTTACAGAGGCCGCGTGTTTGGAGGTGGACGAGGTACGATCTAATATGGTTGCTAAGGGAGGGTTGTATGGATTTCCAGCTATGTTCCTATATGAAAAAGCACAAAGCTATGCCTTGTCAAAGAATATTGAAGCATTTGAGGCCATATTGGTTTTACTAATTTACGGACTGTTCCTGTTCCCGACTGCTAATGATTTTGTGGACGCAAATGCAATCAACCTTTTCTTAATCAAAAATCTTGTACCTACCTTGCTGGCTAATATGTACTTTACCATCCACCGTAGGAACCGTTATGGAGTTGGACGGATTGAGTGTTGCACCGTTTTCCTGCACAAGTGGTTTATTTCGCACTTGCCGAAAATTCCAGCCCTCTGGGATAAGCAAAATGGGCTCTCATGGACAAAAAAGCTGCTATTGCTCAAACACTCAGATATTAAGTGGTATGACCCTATGTATGAAGGAATTGCCATGATCCAAAGCTGTGGAGATTTCCCGAATGTACCGCTTATCAGCGTCAATGGTTGAATCAGCTATAATCCTATTCTAGCTCGTCGACAGTTGGGGCACCCCATGGAGGATGAACCGGACCTAGACTTTTTGAGAAGCTTTTACATTGAAGAGGGGAAGAATCCCACTTACAGGTCTTGAATTGTGTATGCTTGGCGTTATGTCCACACGAGGGGAGTAACTGCCCTAGGTTACCACGACTCTACTGTTTCAGAATCTTACTTATCATGGGTAAAAGAAGCAGCGTTGAAGATGTTCTATACTCACTTTGAGCCTGACTCACCCAAGCCTACTCTCATAGAAGAATTGAAAGCTGTTTTGGCAAAAGCTGAAAAAGAAGGAAAGACTTGGAGAGATAAGTATTTCAAGGCTATGCAGGAGAAGGAAGAGCTTCAAGAGTTGATCCGTCAAGGTAGAAGGAGAAGTCAGCCAGAAGACGAAGGGCCGTCCAACCAGAAGATCTAAAATCCTGTTGTTTTCCGTTTTATTTCATTATGTATCTGTATTGAAGACTTGTATTTCAGTTTTAGAATCGTTGTTGTAAAACTCTCAGTTGCTAATCTATGAAGACTTTGAATTTGCTTATTTCCCCACTGTTATAATTTTTGCAAATATTTCTTTGGATTCCTTGAATGATTAATTTTGCATTGTTGCATTTTGCATTCATAAGCATTGCATGTTGTCACTACCGCGAAAATAAGGTGCCGACAATATAGAAGAGTCGCCACCTTTCGTCATTTATCCCTCAGAACGGGAAAGGAAACGATCGGAAAAACCTGACGAAAAAGGTATAAGACAAGGTCATCGCAACCGTTGTCTGGGTTCGGGAGTCGGTTACGCAAGGGGAAGGTATTAGCACCCCTCACATCCATCGTACTCGATGGGATCCACGCTTGTTGTGTTTATCTGACAGGTTTTTTTACTATCTACCTATCAAGGCCGGTATAAAAAGAAAATAAAATGACTCGGCAAAGCGTCGCACTTTATGCCTACGTATTCCCAAAAGAGAATGAGAAATCAGAGTCTACGTAGTTTGGCTAACTACGGGTGATGGGGGAAGATGGCTCGCCAATACGTCAGTATTGTGCCTACGTACTCTCAACGGATATGAGAGATCAGAGCTTACGTAGTTCGGGATAATTCGGATTAAGGGGATTCAGATTCATCTGTCTTTTCGAGTAGGGTTAACGAACAGTTCCAGCAGTTTGGCGTATGCAGCTCGACCCTTGGAGACTTAGGCGTTACCATTTGCGGTAGAACTGGGAGTTAACGACACTCTTTTCTTCAGAAAAGCTTCCTTTGAATTATGGGCCCACGAGGCAAAAAGGTTTAAAGTTTGTTTTCTGTCTTTTACGGAAGAACTGTTTTTTATGTTTGTTTGTAGTTTGTACAGCACTAGAGACTATGACCTGGGAACGAGTGCGTCGCATATCGTCCAAAGGCCGTATACTAAACATTCTAGACGATTGAGAGGAGGCCGCTCAATTATCATTACCCAAGTAGCTTAAGGCTTGTAACGCGCTTATACTAACTTGCCTTTATTACGTTTTTACTGTTTGTTTGAGATGAGAAGAGAAGAAAGGGCTCAACTAAAGGGAGACTATCAAGTCCTAATGTTGTCATGCCAAGGATTCATCCTATGGTTGAAGTTTAAAACAGGGAACTCCTAGAAGTTATCATGCATAGGTTTCAACCTAAAGTTGTAATCATCACTTCCTTATCAAAGAAAGTGAGATTCCTAGGGGATCATGTCAATGATAATCAACAACAGATAAAGCATTAGCTTAAACAGTAAACAATAAACGACTGTAAAATGCATGCAATGCAAGTGAGGGAGGAAATGTGTGTGGGGCATTAGCCTCCACAAGCTCATCTCAACCTCAAGCCAAGTATGAATAATTGCAATCATAAAGGAAAATAAAATGATATCAAGCAAATCACAAACCACACAGGCAAGGGAGCAGAGCTCTACCGAATACCAGCAAGCAAAGCCATACAGTAAAAATACAAGCAGATGGAGAAACTCAACCTCTAACGCAATACAAGCAAGGGGAGAAACTCAACCCTTAGGATGCTCTTAGGCTTATTCAACTACATGACCTAATCTAAATGCATCACAACAATCAATTCACATCAATACAGTTGCACAAAAAGAAAACAGACAGTCAAGAAAGCAAATCATCAGCTTCCACAGCTTCACAGCAAAGCAATCTTTTGACAGCAGTTCAGTCCACAGTCTGTAACTATTCTTCAAGTCTATCATCTTCGAGAGAGTGAAAGGTACTCCATATTCAAGCTTAAATCTTCAATAGGCTCCATCAAGAATGAAGAGAATCAATAAGATGATTGTTTGATAATGGGAAGCAGACAGTAAACCAAAGGAATCCTGTCTGACACTCAACCAGTCATCAGAGAAAGGCATCCTCAAAAGTTATACTCATTGTAAATGTCACACATCCCTCCAAAGGAGAGATGAGACTTTAACATGAGGACTTTGAATCATAGGATGAGAATGGAATGGGAACAAAACCAACCAATATTTGAAGAAATATCTATTTCTAAAGCTCTCTCCTAAAGCCCTAATTTCCTAAGCTCCACAAAGCTAACAAAAAGAAGGAAAAAGCTCTAATCCAAGCTCCACTAGCCACTTCACACAAGCTTCATCAAGTCCATGATGTCCTCCAATGAGATCCAGAAGCCCACTATGCAAGGAAGCCCAACTTTGAGTCCATTCCACATCAATCATCAACATTGAAACACCAAATGAACAAACAAGTGGAGTATTCTATCAAAAATACCAAAACACATTCTAAAAATCTGATTATTTTTCTATGGGAACATGCATTCACTAATAACCTATAGTTAAAAAATCAGGACCTAATTCATTTTCTATGTCCTCCAATAAAATCCTAAACCTCAAGGTATCACACCTAAACCCTAAAAGGGAGCTCCTAAAGTTCTAGTCTTAAAACAGCACCTAAATTCATCAAAAAAATGTGATAAAAATCTGAGGGGAGCATGAATATCTAACCCAATCACAAGCCAAATATCAAGCAAAAAATCAATACCAAATGCTCAAACAAAATTCACCAAACAAAAGAGGCAAACAATACAATATTATTGTCAAATAAAATGTGAAAAATTCAAATAAAATGAAAATAAATGCTAATCATGATTTTTTTGTTCCTAAAATTCCTAAACTCATTCATGAATCAAGGGGAAAAAACTCAGGATTTTTTGACTAATTTTCCTATTTTTAATGGATTAAAATCAAACAAACCAAAAATAAAGAAAATAAGAAAAGAAAAGAAATTAAAAAGGAGCGCGTGGTAAATAGCAATGAACTTCAGTTCATTCTCTGGGTTAGGCCCAGAGGGGGGTGTGAACATCAATTCAACATTAAGCCCAACGCTCTGAATTCCTCATGGTTATGTTCAGCAAAAAAAATGAAAGAAAAAGTGCATGCGCCAGGGTTCGAACTCGTCCTTTCTCTGAATTACTCACTAATCCAAAACGGGGCATTTTGAGGTGGGGGTATGTGGCAAGCTTCTGAACACACGATGGGATGACTAGTCAATGAATCCAAACGCTCATGTGATGCCAGCACATTAATGAAAACGATGGCATTTTGTGCAGTCAATAGTCAACAACTCAAATCCAATCGTGGTCGTGCATGATGGTTACTAGGTCAAGCTTCAAACAAGATCTAATGGCTCAGGTGTTTCTTCTTCATTTGAAACTCAGTTTGGGGGGAAAACACAGACGGTGGCGCCACCGTCTTCTCTGGCGAAGCAACTTACACAGGTCATCAAACATTAACAAACCATACATCATTCCACTCAGATTTCAATGCTGATCACGAATATCTCCTTAGAATCATCTAATTCCCTATGGATTTCCAAACTCGAAGACAAATCTAAAATACGCATCAATCTTGACTCTCATCCAAACCTTAATTAAATGCACAGATGTAATCCTCATCTTATGGTGATCATTCTACACTATCCAAACTTGATTAACAGTCCAAGAATTGTTTGATTCGAGCCTCAACAGAAATTGATCATCAACCTATTTTGTCTCTAATTCACCATTTTTGATCCTAAATCCAACTACACATCACCAGAATCCTAACCACCTATGGAATGGTAACTATCTCTACATAGATTAAGCACAAAAGTGAAATGTACCAACCTGTGTTCAAGCTTGTAACAGAAGTAGTTCTTGCACTCTTCAGCCTTCAAGAAAGTGCAGATACACTCCAAATCACTTGATGAACACAATGAAACCTTCAATTGATCTTGATTTACCCTTGAACTCAGAATTCGATTCTCACTTGCACCTCTGAAATTCCAACTTCACTCTCTGCTTCAGGCTTCAAACTTCACCAAAAAATGAACTGAATGCACTCATAGACTTATATAGGATGTAACTGAATGATCTAGATCCTTCTCAAAGGTTCAGAATGAGAAATTCCAATTTCAATTTCTCTTCAAATTCTCTTTCATGGCAGTCACTATATCTCCTCTGTTTTGGCTTTAGGAACTTTCCAACACACTCCTTGTGAACCACTGAACTTGAATGGTGGGGATTCATCCCTTGTTTTCATCCCATGGCTTGGATTTGAGATGTAACTTCCTCATGAAGTATCAAAGCAAAAGGCCATGAAAATGAACTCAAACCTAAATTCTAATGATGTCATTGTTTCCAAAATGCAATTTCCATTCAAAAAAATGCTATTATTTTGCCTTATTTGCACACATAACATTTATTTTGAATTTTTGGTCTTTAATTCTCTTTAATTCTTCCTTTTTCACAATTTCTTGAATCAAGTATCTCCTTGAGCCATTTAAATGCCTCCTTGATACATGGTCAAAGTTAAAACCCCATCTTTAGCAACTTTCAAGTTGAACAAAACTTCATTTGAGATGTCTAAGTTGGTGAAAATGACCCATAACCAAAAATGACCCATAATCACAACTTCCCAAAATACCCTTGACTTGTCAAAGCCATAACTTGAGTTCTACAAATCCTATCAAAGGACTTCTAGTACCTCTATGGAAAGCTAAGAGGATAAGGAGAAACATCCATGTTAGACCAAAAGTTCATAGGAATCATCCTTCTAGGGAAAAAGTGTCATGCAAGTTGGGTAACTTTCAAGCTCCAAATTCACATGCCTCATATGACTTGTAACTTGTTGGGCTCATAACTTGAGTTATATAAACCCTATCAAGGACTTATAGTACTCAAATTAATCTAAGATCATGCCCTACAACAATCATGTTGGGGTCAAGATGATATGAAGATCACATCTTGAGTTAAGTAGTCTTGAAGTCAGGGGTCAAAACTAGGGATTTTACACTGTCAAGCCTTAGAAACCCTAGCCTCAAACTTCTCAAACTCTTCAATCATGATGAGTTGACCTTGGAATCATCCTTATAACATCTTAATGTATCAATCCATGATCACATGGCTCTTGAGTTAAGTCTCAACTTCTCCAAATCATCAGTTGACTTAGGGTTGACCCAATCAAACCCTAATTGCACCACTCATGGCTGAGTCTTCTTAATCTTACACAATGACCTGTCTAGGCCTCAAAGTGATCTTCAAAAATTCTCATGAGATCTCTCAAGACCTCAAGTCCATCCTCATGGCCTCAGAATCATCTGATGGCTTCCTACAACTCTCAAGTTATGAGACCCACATACTTGGTTTCAACCACTCTCTCTGAGGATCTTTTACTTCTTTGACAAGGGTGTCAACCTTAAACCCTTGAATAACCTTCTTAACTAGCTTCAAAGCCTTGTGTAGCCCTTGATTGGTAATCATTACCTCTTGATCTTCTACACACATGTCGATGAAATGCAAATGATAATGCTAATGTGAATGAAATGAAACATAAGCTAGGTAAAGAAGTGTTGTGGCAAATTTTGGGGTGCAACTGCTGCCCCTATTCAAACGGCTTGGACCTGGCTGGGTGAGAAGCGAACGACTCTCAAACAATCAAGGTAAAAGGACAGTTGAATACCAACAAACCCGGGAAAATTGCCACTGCACAAGTACACGGTACTCTGATGGGGACAAATATTCAGAAACTGAAATAATAGTTGCACGCAACTAGCTGGAGAACTATTGATCTGAACCTCCGTCAGGATGATTCTCTAATTTATCTGATATCATTGTGTCCTCAAATCATCGAGGGATCACTGGTTACACTGGGTAACGGGTGATTTGTCGACCGTACGGTAAACGATACTTTGATTGTTAGGGACATCTTCAAAACTGAGCATGACAGTTGCACGACAACTTTGCTCGGGGAATTGGTCACATGGTAACCGGTGAAGGGTGTGTTGATCATGCTGTCAGGCATTCTGCGTCATAGCAGAAGAATTCCTTATCGTCGCCTATGGACTCATCGTGTCGCGTAGGCACGTCGACAACATCTTTGTTGGACTTCATCAGTAGGTCAATAAGGGATCACCGGTTACTCAGTAACTAGTGAATGGCTACTCTCAAATCTCCGTCGGGATGATTATCAGATTTCGCTGCAGCTTCTTCTCAAGTCATCAAGGGATCACTGGTCACTCGGGTAACCGGTGATACATAGCTGATATTTCCATCAGGTCATTCTGCGACACTGCGGCAGAAGGATTCCTCGGGACTCATCAGATCATTTAGGAACTTTTTAACAATCAAGTTAATTATGCCGTCGGGCATTCAAAGAGATTCTCGGGCGTCTGCCAGACTTCGTCAGTAAGTCGGGAATAGAATTCTCGTCAATCATGAACCCAAATAGGGATATTCAAACTCCTGCCATCAGGCACTTCACATTAGCTGAGAGAACTGCTTCGGCATCACAGTTGGACTTTGTCAATAAGTCTTCAAATGGGATCCTTAATCATTCATGGACCACTAAGGAGATACATTCTTTTGCCGTCAAGCACTCCGCGTCAGCTGAGATAACTGCTTCGACATCGCAGTTAGACTTCATCAGTAAGTCCTTGAGGGAAATTTCAACTTCGTTGTTCAGAAACCTGCTGGGGATGACAACATCTCCGCTGGGGATTCTGGAGAACTATCAAGTAACTCTGCTTCGGGGATCTAGAAATCATTCTGGGTGAATCAACACTGCGGAGGACTTCAAGAATCATCTTAGACGAATAACTCCACCGGGGACTTCAAGAATCACCCTGAACGCAATAACTCTGTTGGAGATTTCAGGAATCATCCTGAGCAAACACTCTGCCGGGGACTCTAAGCATCAACTTGAGTAACCCACTCTGGTGACTTCACTGGGGATTTTAAGAATCACTTCAAGGAATCAACTTCGCTGGGGAATTCAAGAATCATCTTGAGCAAACCATTCTGCTGAGGAACACCTGCAAAACAAGAACGGTAACGACCTAGCTCATGTTTCATATGCATATGTTTGAAAATAGCGCAATGCTTCACACGGTGGAAATGCTACGCGTTTTTTAGGGTAAATGCTATGCAATCACGCAAAATGCTACGACCCCATCAGCAAAATAAATGCTGCAAGGGAAAAGCCCTCCTGTCAAGGAGAAAGAACCACTCTGGTAGGGAGGAGGAATCATCCTGCCGAGGAGAAGAAGTCACACCAATCTCAATTGGATTCCGCATGGGAAGCGAACTTCAGACGACTGCTGCCGGGGAGACAAAGTTCTACAATAACCTGAACCCGCTCAACTAGGTGTATGAACCACAAACTGCTGAGGAAACAATATCGATCATGGAAATAAATTGCACGGCATTCCGCAGCAAAAACTTTTCTGGAGATAACGGCTCCGGTGGGGAAATACATCATCCGCTGTTCAACACTCTACTGGGGAAACCCATCATGGCCCGCACGGCTTCCAAGGACGCGGCTCTCTTGGGATTTTCCAACTTGGCTGGGGAAGAAGGAATCATCCTGCTTGCTGGGAGAATACAACTCTGTGGGGAATTTCAATTCCGCTGGAGACTTCAGTCTTGAACTATCGAAAGCCGCATTCTTGTGAATAGTATTCTACGAGAGTCTGCACATTGACTCAGGTGTTGGGAATGAATACACGCTTCTGCGTATGACTCAGTTGGGGGAAACGATGATCCTGCCTAGGACACATCTGGTCTGGTGGAGAATCTGCTGCTGCTTAGGACGACATATCAACGCTTACCATCCCATGTTCAGACTCTGTGGGGAAACACGACTCGCTGAACTCGCTGGGGAAGAAGGAAACATCCTGCTTGGGAAACATACGACGTACTGCCTAGAATATGCTATACCTGCAACAATACAAACAAACAGACAAGATACCATTCTCAAAGGGACCTATCAAGGTTATCTATCCTGCGACAATGTTCGAGCAATTCAATGTTTCAACAATTAGTGGCCTAGGCCAGTAAGTTTATGTATGCGCAATTTTATCAAAAACATCGGCGTTCTTCCTTCGCAAACAAAACAGATAACATGCTAAAGCAAACAAACAGAATTGCTGAATAATATATATTTTATTGATATACGAACCCCTGAATGGGCAAAAATGTTTTACAACAGATGCAAGCTCCTGGAATGAGGAAGCTGCGCAAGCATAAAAACATAAATATACATCAGTATATACACAAATGTCGGCAATGTGGGCAGTAGACGAAACACCATGAGTTGATCCCTCTATGACCCACTCGACTTCGATACTTCATCGACGCTTCAGCTTCAAAAGAGATTGATTCAGATAAACGGCCCTCAGGTATCTCCAAACCACTAAATAATGAAAGTCCATACGCGGAACGCAGTCATTTGCTTTTTCAAATCCCTAACTTTTGCCTGAATCGACCCTTTCGGGTTTTCGATTCACCGGGATACCCTTTTTTGCCAAAGTCGCCCTTCCAGGTTTTTCGACTTTGCGGGTGTACATTCTTTTCATTTATATCCTAATTTTTGCCTGAACCTTTTTCCTTTTTTATGGTTCGCCAGGGTGCCCCATTTTTGCCTGGATATTCTTTTTCTTTCCAGCGGGTCATTTTTTTAAGCAAAGTATTTTTTAACTGCGTCCGGCGTTCACACGGGGATTCAAAAATCTTCGCCGTCCATTGTGGATAACAACAAGGCTCCTCCCGAGAAGACCTTGCTGACGATGTACGGACCTTCATAATTGGGAGTCCACTTGCCCCGGTGATATCAGAGTGTGGAGGAAGAATCTTCTTCAGGACGAGATCACCCGTCTGAAAGCTTCTAGGACGCACCTTCTTGTCATAAGCTTTCTTTATTCGGCTCTGGTACAGACGACCATATGCAATCGATGCTAACCACTTCTCGTCCATCAGGCTTAGTTGGTTTAGTCGATTCTTAATCCATTCTGCCTCATCGAGTTTCACGTCAACCAAAACTCGTAACGAAGGAATCTCAACTTCTAACGGTAGGACAACCTCCATACTGTACACCAGTAAGAAAGGAGTTGCCCCGGTTGATGTACGTACCGTTGTACGATAACCGTGCAATGCAAATGGCAACATCTCGTGCCAATCCTTATAGGTCACAACCATCTTCTGTACAATCTTCTTAATGTTTTTATTAGCCACTTCAACAGCGCCATTCATCTTCGGTCGGTAAGGAGATGAGTTGTGGTGTTCAATCTTGAAACTTTGACATAGCTCCTTCATCATCTTGCTATTCAGGTTCGAACCATTATCAGTAATGATCCGCTCGGGAATTCCGTATCGACAGATGATGTCCCTCTTTATGAATTTAGCCACCACCTGCTTGGTCACGTTAGCATACGAGGCTGCCTCCACCCACTTGGTGAAGTAGTCGATGGCTACTAAAATGAAGCGATGACCGTTAGATGCAATGGGCTCGATCTTGCCTATCATGTCGATGCCCCACATGGAGAACGGCCACGGGGAGGACATGACATTCAACGGGCACGGCGACACATGAATTTTATTAGCATAAATCTGGCATTTATGACATCTCTTCGCGAATTTAAAGCAATCCGACTCCATCGTCAGCCAGTAATATCCTGCTATCAGGATCTTTCTTGTCATAGCATGCCCGCCGGCGTGCGTACCAAATGTGCCTTCATGGACTTCTTCCATGAGCATACTCGCTTCTTTCTCATCTACACATCTGAGTAGCACGAGATCATGGTTTCTTTTATAGAGAACCCCATCAGGATTGAGATAGAAATTTCCAGACAGCCTCCTCAGAGTCTTCTTATCCTGGGTTGACGCTCCCGCAGGATACTCCTTAGTCATAAGGAAGGTCTGGATGTCATGGAACCATGGCTTTCCATCGGAGGCTTCCTCGATCGCAAAGACGAATGCAGGTCTATCAAGACGAGAAAGGACAATCCTTGGAGCTTCATTCCAAAAATTGACTTTATACATCAAAGCCAACGTGGCTAAGGCATCAGCCATCTGATTTTCAGCTCTGGGCACATGATGGAGTTCCACTCGATCAAAGAACGGAAGCAGCCTTCTGGCATAGTTCATGTACGGCACCAAATTCGATTAACGAGTCTCCCACTCCCCTTTAATCTGGTTGATCACAAGTGCCGAGTCACCATACACGTCTAGGTTCTTGATTCTCAAATCAATTGCTTCTTCTAGACCCATGATGCATGCTTCGTACTCCGCTTCGTTATTGGTGACCGGAAACGTCAGTCTAGCAGTGAACGGGATGTGGGATCCATAGGGAGTCGTGATGATTGCCCCAATGCCACTTCCGTAAGAATTAACCGCCCCGTCAAATATCAATTTCCATTGGGATTTCTTGTCTGGCCCCTCGCCGGGCAACGGTTCATCACAATCCTTCACTTTGAGAAACATGATATCCTCATCAGGGAAATCAAATTTCATCGGCTGATAATCTTCGATCGGCTGTTCGGCAAGGTATTCAGACAATACGCTTCCCTTGATGGCTTTCTGTGAAATGTACTGAATGTCATATTCCGTCAACACCATTTGCCATATGGCAATCCTTCCCGAAAGCGCTTGCTTCTCGAAGACGTACTTGATCGAATCCATCTTTGAAATTAGCATGGTTGTGTGATTGAGCATGTATTGTCGTAAACGTTTGGCAGCCTAGGCGAGTGCACAACACGTTTTCTCCAGCATTGAGTAACGGGATTCACAATCTGTGAACTTTTTACTCAAATAATAAATGGCATGCTCCTTTCTGCCCGTCTCGTCGTGCTGACCGAGAACACACCCCATACTATTCTCAAGAACTGTCAAGTACATGATTAAGGGTCTTCCGGCCACTGAGGGTATCAAGATCGGAGGTTCCTATATATACTGTTTTATCTTATCAAATGCCTTCTGGAAATCCTCGTTCCAGATAATCTCCTGATCTTTTTTCAGTAGTTTGAACATCGATTCACACGTGGCCGTGAGATGAGAGATAAACCTTGCAATGTAGTTTATTCTGCCCAGGAAACCACGAACTTCTCTTTCAATTTTTGGCGCTGGCATTTCTTGTATTGCTTTTATCTTTGCAGGATCAACCTCAATGCCTCTTTCACTCACGATAAACCCCAGTAGTTTTCCAGACCGTACTCCGAAAGTACACTTGTTAGGATTCAGCCTCAACCTGAATTTCCTAAGCCTCTCAAAAGCTTCAGCAAATTGACCAGATGCCCCTCCTCTGTTTGGGACTTCGCAATCATGTCATCAACATAGACTTCAATCTCATGATGAATCATATCATGAAACAAAGTAACCATTGCTCGTTGGTAAGTGGCCCCTGCGTTCTTCAGACCGAAAGGCATTACCTTGTAGAAAAACGTTCCCCAAGGTGTAATAAACGTAGTTTTCTCCATGTCCTCCGGCGCCATCTTGATCTGATTGTAGCCGGAGAAGCCATCCATGAACGAAAACACGGAGAACTGAGCTGTATTGTCGACCAACACATCAATATGAGGGAGCGGGAAATCATCTTTAGGGCTCGCCCTATTCAAATCCCGATAATCGACGCACATTCGCACCTTACCGTCCTTCTTCGGTACAGGCACTATGTTGGCAACCCACAGAGGGTAAGTAGTGACCGCTAAGAAGCCAGCATCAAGCTGCTTTTGCACTTCTTCTTTGATCTTAACGGCCATATTTGGTCGTGTCCTTCTAAGCTTCTGCTTAACGGGAGGACAATCTTCTCGCAGCGGCAAGTGATGGACCACGATGTCAGTATCATGTCCAGGCATATCCTCGTATGACCAAGCAAAGACGTCACTATACTCTCGAAGCATCTCGACCAATCTCTGCTTGACATCACTCTGTAATGTAGCCCATATCCTGACGTTCCTGAACAGTTCCTCATAACCCAGATTCACAATCTCAATCTCTTCCTCGTGAGGCAGAATAACTTTCTCTTCTTGTTTCAACAAGCGGGCCAACTCTTCGGGAAGGTCTTCGTCTTCATCAATCTCTTCTTCAGCTTGATAGATTGGGCAATCGAAGTCGAAGTGAGTCGTAGAAGGTCCAGAGTCGATATCATCTGCTATGTGGATCCTGCAATAACAAGGGTTAAGCTTAAAACAAGGATATGCAGGTTAGCACAAACCTTATTGCCATTTTATTGTTTTTCAAAACAAATATAAAACAGGAATAACAGAGATCTCAACATTTGAATGCGAAGAAAAACGCCTTTTGATTTATTGGTAAAATGCATGTACATAACCAAATAAGGCCCTGACAATAAAACCACTATGCCCCAGGTAGGACATAGGGTTGTACAATAATTGGAGAAAGTAAATCATTACTCTTTGTTTGTCACTTGGATGGTATCCTTGATGGACCAGTTGTTGAGGCTCTGGCCTGGTTTGCTTGGCTGGATCCAGGAGTCCAGGTTGCAATCGCTGTCTTCGCCGTCTTCAGACACTGCGTTGACATTTTTCAAATATCACCTGCCACTTATAAACTGGATCGGCCCTTTACCTCGGGACGTACTGTGAGAGGAGGAGGCTTCAGCCGGTAGGAGAGTATCCTAACCCAAACTTGTCCTGTTTGTTAGGTATCTCTAGAACTTGCCCCCAGCCTGGGGTAGATCCGGCTTGAACAATGGCCCGAGCTTCCTTGAAGGAAGAGAGAGTCATCTCTAGTTTCTCAATCATTACCGGAGTCACATCTTTGACCTTAATAGCTTTGAATGCCTGACATAGGGTTTCGTGGATCTCCCCATCCATCTCAACATATTTGAAGGACGACAAATGGCTCACCATTATATCTTCCTCGCCACAGATAGTTACAATGCTGCCCTCCTACAACATACTTGAGCTTCTGGTGCAACGTGGAGGTCACGGCACCAGCAAAATGGATCCATGGCCGGGCCTAACAGACAGCTATAGGTGGGCATGATGTCCATGATGTAGAAGACTGCGTCGAAAGTTTCAGGCCCTACTTGGATTGGCAGAGTTACCTCTCCAAAGACATGATGCTTGGTTCCATCGAAAGCCTTCACAACCAGATCACTGGGTGTGCAAATCAATCCTCTCGTATCTAGCTTCATCAATGCCTTCTTCGGAAGAACATTGAGCGATGACCCAGTGTCCACCAACACATGAGACATAACTATTCCCCTACACTCTATCGAGATGTGCAGGGCGCTGTTGTGGTTTCTTCCCTTCGGCGTCAGCTCCAGGTCAGTGAATCCTAACCCGTTTCCAGCATTCACGTGGGTGACTACCCCTTCCAACTGGTTGACCGAGATCTTCTGCGGTTGTCGCTTGCCGGCACAACAGAAGAGTCGCCACCTTTCGTTATTTATCCCTCAGAACGGGAAAGGAAACGATCAGAAAAAACCTAACGAAAAAGGGTAAGACAAGGTCATCGCAACCATTGTCTGGGTTTGGGAGTCGGTTACGCAAGGGAAGGTATTAGCACCCCTCACGCCCGTCGTACTCGACGGGATCCATGCTTGTTGTGTTTACTTGGACGGGTTGGTTTTATCTATCTACCTATCAAGGCTGGCTTAAAAGAAAAGAAACATGACTCGGCAAAGCGTCGCACTTTATGCCTACGTATTCTCATCAGAGAACGAGAAATCAGAGTCAACGTAGTTCGGCCTACGACGGGTTATGGGGGAAGGTAGCTCGCCAATACTTCAGTATTGTGCCTACGTACTCTCAACAGGCAAGAGAGATCAGAGCTTACGTAGTTCGGGACACTACAGTTTATTTCCTGTCTTTTACGAAAGAAGTGTTTTTTATTGTGTTTGCGACTTCAATCGCACTAGAGACTATGACCTGAGAGTGAATGCATCGCATGTCACCCAAAGGGTACCATACTAAACATCCAGACTGTGGAAAAGAAACTCTCCCACAATCCTTTCTCAGATAGCTTAAGGCTCGTAACGTACGAAAGAAAATCATTCATGATTACCGTATCTTAAACTGTTTTGAAGATGAGAAGAGAACAGGCCCAACTAGGAGGGAGACTATCAAGTCCTACTGTTGTCATGCCAAGGATTCATCCTATGGTTGAGGTTTGAACAGGGAACTCCTAGAAGTTGTCATGCATAGGTTTCAACCTAAAGTTCTATCATCAATTCCTTATCAAAGGAAATGAGAGTCCTAAGGGATCATGTCAATGATACACCAAAACAGACAAAGCATCAGCTTAAACAGTAAAATGCATGCAATGCAAGTGAGGGAGGAAATGTGTGTGGGGCTTCAGCCTCCACAAGCTCATCTCAACCTCAAGCCAGAATGGATAACAGTAATCATACTGAAAGATAAAACATGCCATCAAGCAATAACAGTAAACTGCAATCATACAGATGAAATGAAATAAAATGCCATCAGACAAACAAACCACATGGGCAAGGGAGCTGGGCTCTACCGAATACCCGCAAGCAAAGCCACACAGTAACAATACAAGCAGAGGGAGCAACTCAACCTCTAGTGCAATCATGCTCCTAGATTCTACCTAACCTACACATGAACTTATCCTAATGCATCAAGCAATTCAAACAAAACACATCAATACAACAAAGAAAATAAAAGAAAGCAGATCAACTCCTCTCTCAACCTCAAGCTTCAGCTCTTCCAACAGCAATGCAGTCTTCAGACTTCAATCACTCTTGACAAATATCAATTTGCTTTTCCAGGTTTCAACCTTTCAACATAAGTTTCAACTTATCTTCTCTGAGCTTCAGCTCCTTGATCAGCTCCACCTTCAGGCTTCACTATTAATCACAAGTATCAACTTGATCTCCTTCAGAATCTCCAGGTATCAAAGTAAGTATCAACTTGCTCTTGTTGCTCTTCAAGCTTCAGCTGGAATGCCCAATACTCAAGGATTCATCCTCTTCAACACTCTTCAATGAAGTCTTCATCTTCATACTCAAGCTCAACATCTCTCAAGATAATCAAACCAGAGGAAAATCACTTACTGGATAAGCTGGGGGATATTGAACTGCTTATTGACCACCAAAGGTGACCTATAAGGGTTCAACATCAAAGGAATGGTTCTCCTCAAAA
Source organism: Lathyrus sativus (assembly GCA_963859935.3). NCBI lineage: Eukaryota > Viridiplantae > Streptophyta > Magnoliopsida > Fabales > Fabaceae > Lathyrus > Lathyrus sativus. Next base: position 6,026,666 of record CAWUDS030002219.1, on the reverse strand, counting down.
GTTCTACTTCCTAGGTACAATCACTTATCCCTCCAAAGGAGATAGGTGTATACCATGGAAGGACTTTGAATCATAGGGAGGAATGGAGGTGAAAGATATCATCCATGTTTAAGAAAGGAGTTAACTAGGTCTAAGCTCTTCTTAGTCCCTAACCCTAAAACAATAACAAAACAAACACGATCAAGCTCTCAAGCTCCTCAATCTATCTTCAAGTCTTCTACTATGCTCCTCAATGCTCCTCAGAACAATACCAAGCTCTCCAAGCCCACCAAGCAAAGCAAACAAAAATATAAGCCGACAAGGGCAACACAAACAATTATCACATCCAAAAATCATCTAAAAATAGTATACTACTATATTAAAACCTAATATAATTTCTAAGGGATCCTATATACCTACCCTTAATACCCTTATATGCCGCAATACCTAACTTGGCCTAGAAACCCAAGATTCTAATATTATTGTGGACCTATGTTAAGGATTAACCTAATTCTACACAACCTAATGTCATCTAATCAAAACTATCCTAAACTTCATCACAAATTATGGAATAAATCCAGGGGGAAGATAAAGTCCTCATCTAACTATCCTAAAAAGAATGGCCTAAAAAAACTAAGGGAACTACCTAAACAAAATTCTACAAATTCATGTATCAACATAAAAGAATTAAAAAGCAATTAAAATGGAAAATATACAAAAAATACTAAAAATGCATGAAATGAAAATACTTTTATTTGATAATTTTCTAGACATTAATATGAAATAGGAGCAAAAATTCCCATTTAAAAATCATTATTTTTCCATTTACTATGATTTTTCAAAAGATTGAAATAAAATGGAGAAAATAAAAATGAAATATAAAGAGATGTGGTGTATTTAGTAATGCAATGCAGTGTAATACGCGTATGGGCCCAGAATGGGGGTTCAGAAAGTAAATGCGCTAGGCCCATTCCTTAATCAGAAATTAAATCAAAAAACCTAAAGAAAAAGAAAAATCCACAGTGTGAAAAGTAAGCAAATGTAGTTCATTATCCAATTGGGCTCGTGCGTGGGGTGTGGTCAGCAATCCAGCCCAAATCCCCTTAAATGAAACGCTGTGTTTCCTCATGTCTTCAGACTCTCTTCTTCACGCGCGAAAATAGATCTCAGCCCTCAGATCTTGGTCCCAGTCAAAAGTCAGCTTATGATCCAATGGTTGCAGGGTTATCTTCTTCCTTCAGCCATGGCAATGGAGGGAAAGGCTCCATAGTTGCAGAGTTCAAACCTCAATTCGAAATCCATCAAATCCCAACCAAAAATCATGATCCAAAGCCCTAATACACTCTAAATTCAATCCTGAATCTAACCATGATCTCAAATTCCATTGAATCTCACTCAAACTTGAAACCCGATAGCAACTTCAAATTATGCTTGAAAATCAAAACTCAAGATTCTTAAATTGTTTACACTAAAATGTTCACCTCCTATCACTGGTCAAGTTCCACTAAAGAACTAAGATTATTACTCAAGATTCAAGGAGTTCTTGGTCCATAAAGAAATGGGTGTCAACAACAAAATCATCACCAATTCTCTTCAAACTTTCCAGAAAGCTTCCCCTAATGATTTCTAACCATTCTAACCTATCAAATCTAATCAATTCTACTTAAATTAGAGTGTAGAGAGAAAGTTACAAACCTGGTAAAATCGAAGTGAACAGATGAAGAAATCCCTCAAACCAATGCTTCAATCTTTCCAGATATGATCAATGATGCTCGATAGAGCTTCTGTATGCAATAAAACCTCTTGAAAGTGCCGTGATTCTTGGAAACCGATCTGGAGTTGCAGGTGGTGAAGCTCAATGTCAAGAACACGATCCAAGCATGAAACCTCTCTGATTTTGATTGGGACACCTTCAGAAACACATATGGAATTGAATTGCACCAAAGAAATGGATTGATTGTAAGAGAATTGATGAAACCGATTGTGACTTGCAATGGAAGATTTTTGATCTCACTCTCTCTTCTCTGCACCAACTCTCACCAACCTTGCATCTGAGCAAGTTATACATGTTATATAGAGTGGTTTAGAATCATCTAGAACCATCTAGGACCTTCCAATGAGAAAATGGAAATCTCATGTCATGACATTTTGATTTCACTTCTCACCATATGCTATCTCATGCCATAGTCCTTGTAACCTTTGTAAATGACTTGGAATTCTCCCCATATGAGATGTATGGTGTGTTACAATGCATAACTAACTTGTTTATTGAGTTTCTTCATGTTTTGCTTTGGTGCCTTAAGATGCAAGTAAGCCATTTCCAAAGCAGCCCTATGATCTAGGCCTCAAATCAAAATTGTGGCTGAACCATTGTTCTTAGAATGTCCTTTGGAGTCAAAATGACCTATTATATGACATGGTTTGGATGTATAACTTGTGATTTCCAATTTTCAATTTCAACTTATTTAACTTATGCCTCCATTTTAGGCCATTTTTATCATTTTTGATACAAGACTTTTCAACATCTCATGACCTCCTTACTAGCCTTAAAACATCATCCTAAGCAAGTTTGATGTTGAAGATTTTTCCATTTGAAGCTTGGAAATAGGAGATATGGCCTTATGCTTGAAATGACCTATAACCTCCAAATGACCAAAATGCCCTTGACTTGCCAAAGCCATAAGTTGAGTTCTACAAATCCTATCAAGGACTTCTAGTACTCTCTAGAAATCTAAGAAGATGCTCTACAACATTCATGTTGACCAAGAGTTCATAGGAATCATCCTACTAGGGCAAAAGTTGGATGCAAGTTGGGTGACTTTCAAGGACCCAGATTCACACACCTCAGATGACCTGTAATTTGTCAAAGCTATAACTTGAGCTCTACAAATCCTATCAAGGACTTCTAGTACTCAAATTAAATCTAAGAACAAGCTCTACAACATTCTATGTTGTGGGGAAGATGAGATGACAATTAAATCTTGAGCTAAACTGCCTTGAAGATAGGATCAAACTAGGGGATTTTACACTGTCGAGCCTTAGAAACCCTAGCTTAAAACTTCTCAAACTCCTCAATCATGATGAGTTGGTCTAGGAATCATCCTTATAGCATCTCAATACATCATTCCATGATTACATGGCTCTTGGATTAGGTCTCAACCCCTCTCCAAATCATCAGTTAACCTAGGGTTGACCCAGTCAAACCCTAATTCCACCACTCATGGCTGAATCTTCTGAATCCTTGTACAATGACCTCTCTAGGCTTCATGATGGCTTTCAAGACATCTCACAAGCTTTCTCAAAGCTTCAAGTCCATCCTCATAGTCTCAGAATCATCTGAGGAGCTCCCACAACTCTCAAGTTATGAGACACACACCCTTGGTTTCAACCAATCTCTCTGAGGATCTCTTGAGTTCTCTGACAAGGATATCAACCCTTAATCACTTCTTGAACAACCTTCTTGGCTAGCTTCATAGTCTTGATGGGTACTCATACCTCTTGACCTGTTGGTCAAATTTTGGGGGTGCAACAGCTGCCCCTATTCAAACGGCTTGAACCTGACTGGGTGAGGAGCGAACGGCTCACAGCCAATCAAGGTGCGAGACGGTTGAATACCGATAAACCCAGAAATTTGCCAACTGCACAAGTACACGGTCCTCTGACGGGAACGAATCTTCGAACACTGAAATAATAGCTGCACGACAACTTGCTGGAGACATACTGATATAGCCGCCAGCCAAACATAACTCTGAGAAACCCCCGACATCGTCGTCAAGTACTCGAAATAATCCGACTTCGCCGTCAAGTTCTCAAAAATAATCTGACTTCGCCGTCAAATTCTCAAATATCGAGTCGATAAAAGCATCTGACCTCGCCGTCAGGGTGAAGACAAATCCATTGGGAAAATATGAACTTGAAAGAATGATAAGGTGAACACGCGTCAATGATCTTGCTGGAGGTCTGGATACCACACACAGGTGAACGATACTCTGGTCGGTAGGAACATCTTCGACACTGAGCATAACAGTTGCGCGGCACCCCTACTGGGGAATTGGTCACACGGTAACCGGTAATACATAGTCGATCATGCCATAAGGCATCCAAAGAACTTGTCGGGCATCAGCCAGACTTCAACCATCAGGTTGATCATGCCATCAGGCATCCAAAGAAACTGTCGGGCATCAGCCGGACTTCAACCATCAGGTTGATCATGCCATCAGGCATCCAAAGAAATTGTCGGGCATCAGCCAGACCTCAACCATCAGGTTGATCATGCCATCGGGCATCCAAAGAAACTGTCGGGCATCAGCCGGACCTCAACCATCAGGTTGATCATGCCATCAGGCATCCAAAGAACTGTCGGGCATTAGCCGAACTTCAACCATCAGGTTGATCATGCCATCAGGCATTCCGCATTACTGTCGGGCATCAACCGGACTTTGTCAGCAAGTCGGGAGTAGAATTCTTGGTCAATCATGAACCAACTGGGAATATCTAAACCTCTGCCACCAGGCACTCCGCATTAGCTGAGAGAACTGCTTCATTAACACAGTTAGACTTCAATCATGGAGTCTTCAAGGGAGATTTCAACTTCGCCGTTAGAAACCTGCTGGGGATGACGCTTTGCCGCTGGGGAATCTGGAGAACTATCAAGTAACTCCGCTCCGGGGGTCCAGAAATCATTCTGGATGAATCAACTCTGCTGAGGACTTCAAGAATCATCTTGGACAAATAACCTCGCCAGGGACTTCAAGAATCATCTTGAACCGACGACCATTATGGAGATTTCAGGAATCATCCTGAGCAAACACTCTGTTGGGGATTTCAGGAATCATCCTGGGCAACCTTTACTGGGGACTCTAAGCATCAACTTGAGCAACCAATTCTGGAGACTGCACTGGGTACTTAAGAATCATCTTAAGCAAACGACCCTGCTGAGGAATTCAAGAATCATCTTGAACCGAAGACTTCGCTGGGGATCTCAAGAATCATCTTGAGCAAGCGACTTCGTTGGGGAGAATGTCAGGAATCATCATGAGCAATCAATTATGCAGCGAAACACCTGCAAAACAAGAACGGTAACAACCTAGATCATGTTTATTATGCGTATGCTTCGGCAATGGCACAATGCTTCACACGGTGGAAATGCTATGCGTTTATGATAAATGCTATGCAATCATGCACAATGATGCGATCCCGTCAGCAAAATAAATGCCGAGGGGGAATTCTCCTGTCAAGGAGAAAGAACTACTCAGATAGAGGACTCATCCTGCTGAGGAAAACATGGTCACGCCAATCTCAATTGGACTCCGCAGGGGACACAACTTTAGTTAACTTCTGCGGGGGAAACAACTTCAGTTGATTGCTGCAGGGGACCGAAGCTCTACGGGAACCTGGACCTGCTGAGGGAAAGTGATGTCAATCGCGGGAATAAACTGCGTGGCCTTCATGGCTACTTCTCTGGAGATGACGACTCTGTGGGGAAACAACTTCAGCTGTTCAACACTCCATTGGGGAAAACCAATCATGGCTTGAGCAACTTCCAAGGATTAGGCTCTCTTAGGGTATCTGCAAACTCGGCTGAGGAAGGAGAAATCATTCTGCTTCGCTGGAGAGAGTACGACTCTGCGGGGGAATTTCAATTTCGTTGGAGAAGAAGGAATCGCCCGACTTCGGGGTGCACACGGCACTGTCTGGAATATGCTACACCTGTAACAACACAAACAAACATACAAGATACCCTTTTCAAAGGGGCCTATCAAGGTTATTATCTCATGACAATATTCAAGTAATTAATTTCTTCAACAATCAGTGGCCTAGGCCAGTAAGTTTATGTATGCGCATTTTATCAAAAACATCGGCGTTCTTTTTCGCAAACAAAACAGATAAATGTTAAACAGACAAACAGAATTGCTGAATAGTATGCATTTTATTGACAACGAACCCCTGAATGGGTAAAAGTGTTTTACAACAGATGCAAGCTCCTGGAATGAGGAAGCCGCGCAAAGATAAAACATAAATATACATCAGTATATACAAATGTCGGCAACGAGGCGTAGACGAACACCATGAGTTGGTCCCTCTATGACCCACTCGACTTCGATACTTCTCCGACGCTTCAGCTTCGGAAGAGATTGATTCAGATAAACGGCCCCCAGGTCCTCCAAACCACTAAACAATGAAAGTCCACACGCGGAACGCAGTCATTTGCTTTTTCAAATCCCTAACTTTTGCGTGAACTGCCCTTTGCGGGTTTTCAGTTCACCGGGATACCCTTTTTTGCCGAGGCCGCCCAGTGTAGGTTTTCGACTTCGCGGGTGTACCTTTTTTCAATTTATATCCCTAATTTTTGCCCGAACCTTTTTATTCTGTTTTTGGTTCGCCGGGATGCCCCTTTTTTGCCTGGACTCCCCTTTTTTTTTGTCCAGCGGGTCACTTTCAAGCAAAGTATTTTTTAACTGCGTCCGCGTTCACCGGGGATGCAAAATCTTCACCATCCATCGTGGATAACAATAAAGCTCCTCCCAAGAAGACCTTGCTGACGACGTACGGACCTTCGTAATTCGGAGCCCACTTGCCCCGGTGATCGGAGTGTGGAGGAAGAATCTTCTTCAGGACGAGATCACCCGTCTGAAAGCTTCTAGGACGCACCTTCTTATCATAAGCTTTCTTCATTCGGCTTTGGTACAGACGACCAAACGCAATCGATGCTAACCTCTTCTCGTCCATCAGGCTGAGTTGATTCAGTCGGTTCGTAATCCATTCTGCTTCGTCGAGTTTCACATCAACCAAAACTCGCAAAGAAGGGATCTCCACTTCTAACGGTAGGACAGCTTCCATACCGTACACCAAGGAGAAAGGAGTTGCCCCGGTTGATGTGCGTACCGTCGTACGATAACCGTGCAATGCAAATGGCAGCATCTCGTGCCAGTCTTTGTAGGTCACAACCATCTTCTGAACAATCTTCTTTATGTTCTTGTTGGCTGCTTCAACGGCGCCATTCATCTTCGGCCGGTAAGGAAATGAGTTGTGGTGTTCAATCTTGAAACTTAGGCACAGCTCCTTCATCATCTTGTTATTCAGATTCGAACCATTATCAGTAATGATCCGCTCGGGAATTCCGTAATGACAGATGATGTCCCTCTTTATGAATTTAGCCACTACCTGCTTGGTCACATTAGCATACGAGGCTGCCTCCACCCACTTGGTGAAGTAGTCGATAGCTACTAGAATGAAGCGATGACCGTTAGATGCGGTGGGCTCGATCTTGCCTATCATGTCGATGCCCCACATGGAGAACGGCCACGGGGAGGACATGACATTCAACGGGCACGGCGACACATGAACTTTATCCGCATAAATCTGGCATTTATGACATCTCTTCGCGAATCTGAAGCAATCCGACTCCATTGTCAGCCAGTAGTATCCTGCTCTCAGGATCTTTCTCGTCATAGCATGCCCGCCGGCGTGCGTACCAAATGTGCCTTCATGGACTTCCTCCATGAGCATACTCGCCTCCTTCTCATCTACACATCTGAGTAGCACGAGATCGTGATTTCTCTTATACAACACTCCATCAGGATTGAGATAAAAGTTTCCAGACAGCCTCCTCAGAGTCTTCTTATCCTGGGTTGACGCACCCGCAGGATACTCCTTAGTCATAAGGAAAGTATGGATGTCATGGAACCATGGCTTGCCGTCGGCGGCTTCCTCGATTGCAAAGACGAATGCGGTCTATCAAGACGAGAAAGCACAATTCTTGGAGCCTCATTCCAAAAATTGACTTTATACATTGAAGCCAACGTGGCTAAGGCATCAGCCATCTGATTTTCATCCCTGGGCACATGATGGAGTTCCACTTGATCAAAGAACGGAAGTAGCCTTCTGGCATAATTCATGTACGGCACCAAATTCGATTGACGAGTCTCCCACTCCCCTTTAATTTGGTTGATCACAAGCGCTGAGTCACCATATACGTCTAGGTTCTTGATTCTCAAATCAATTGCCTATTCTAGACCCATGATGCATGCTTCGTATTCCGCCTCATTATTGGTGACTGGAAACGTCAGTCTCGCAGTAAACGGGATGTGGGATCCGTGGGGAGTCGTGATGATAGCCCCGATGCCACTTCCATAGGAATTAACCGCCCCGTCAAATATCAGCTTCCACTGGGATTTCCTATCTGGCCCCTCGTCGGGCAACAGCTCATCGCAATCCTTCGCTTTGAGAAACATGATATCCTCGTCAGGGAATTCAAACTTCATCGGCTGGTAATCCTCGATAGGCTGTTCGGCAAGGTATTCAGACAATACGCTACCCTTGATGGCCTTCTGGGACACGTACTGAATATCATATTCCGTTAACACCATTTGCCATCTGGCAATCCTGCCCGAAAGAGCCTGCTTCTCGAAGACGTACTTGATCGGATCCATCTTCGAAATTAGCATGGTTGTGTGATTGAGCATGTACTGTCGTAAACGTTTGGCAGCCCAGGCTAGTGCACAACACGTCTTCTCCAGCATCGAGTAGCGAGATTCACAGTCCGTGAACTTCTTACTCAAGTAGTAAATGGCATGCTCCTTTCTGCCCATCTCGTCGTGCTGACCGAGAACACACCCCATACTATTCTCAAGAACTGTCAAGTACATGATTAGAGGCCGTCCAGCCACTGGGGGTATCAAGATTGGAGGTTCTTGAAGATACTGCTTTATCTTGTCAAATGCCCTCTGGAAATCTTCATTCCAGGTAATAGCCTGATCTTTCTTTAAAAGCTTGAACATTGGTTCACAAGTGGCCGTGAGCTGAGAGATAAACCTTGCAATGTAGTTTATTTTGCCCAAGAAACCACGAACTTCTTTTTCTGTTTTTGGCGCTGGCATTTCTTGAACGACTTTTATTTTCGCAGGATCAACCTCGATGCCTCGTTCACTCACGATAAACCCCAGTAACTTTCCGGACCGTACTCCGAAAGTACATTTGTTAGGATTCAGCCTCAACCTGAACTTCCTAAGCCTCTCAAAAAGCTTCAGCAAATTGACCAGATGCTCTTCCTCCGTTTGGGACTTCGCAATCATGTCATCAACATAGACCTCAATCTCATGATGAATCATATCATGAAACAAAGTTACCATTGCTCGTTGGTAAGTGGCCCCTGCATTCTTCAGACCGAAAGGCATTACCTTATAGCAAAATGTTCCCTAAGGTGTGATAAACGTCGTTTTCTCCATGTCCTCTGGCGCCATCTTGATCTGATTGTAACCGGAGAAGCCATCCATGAACGAAAACACGGAGAACTGGGCTGTGTTGTCGACCAACACATCGATATGAGGCAGCGGGAAATCATCTTTAGGGCTCGCTCTATTCAAATCCCGATAATCGACGCACATGCGTACCTTACCGTCCTTCTTCGGTACAAGCACTATGTTGGCGACCCACGGAGGGTAAGTGGTGACCGCTAAGAAGCCAGCATCAAGCTGTTTCTGCACTTCTTCTTTGATCTTAACGGCCATATCTGGCCGCGTCCTCCTAAGCTTCTGCTTAACGGGAGAGCAATCTTCTCGCAGCGGCAAGTGGTGGACCACGATGTCCGTGTCAAGTCCGGGCATATCTTCGTATGACCAAGCAAAGACGTCGCTATACTCTCTTAGCATCTTGACCAATCTCTGCTTGACATCACTCTGCAGCGCAGCCCCTATCCTGAAGTTTCTGACGAGCTCTTCAGAACCCAGGTTCACGATTTCGATCTCCTCCTCATGAGGCAGAATAACCTTCTCCTCCTGTTTCAACAAGCGGGCCAACTCTTCAGGAAGGTCTTCGTCTTCATCAATCTCTTCTTCGGCTTGATAGATCGGGCAATCGAAGTCGAAGTGAGTCGTAGAAGGTCCAGAGTCGATGTCATCTGTCATGTGGATCCTGCAATAACAAGGGTTAAGTTTAAAACAAGAATATGCAGGTTAGCACAAACCCCATTGCCATTTTACTGTTTTTCAAAACAAACATAAAACAGGAATAACAGAGATCACAATATTTGAATACGAAGAAAACGCCTTTGATTTATTAACAAAATGCATGTACATAATCCAACAAGGCCCTGGCAATAAAACCGCTATGCCCCGGGTAGGACATAGGGTTGTACAATGATTGGAAAAAAGTAAATCATTACTCTTCACTTATCATCTGGATGATATCCTTGATGGTCCAATTGTTGAGGCCCTCGCCCGGCTTGCTTGGCTGAATCCAAGAGTCGAGGTCACAATCGCTATCCCCGTTGTCTTCAGACACCGCGTTGATGCTTTCGAATATCACTCCGCCACTGGTAAATTGGATCGGCCCCTTACCCCGTGACGCACGAGAAGAAGAAGAAGAAGAAGCTTCATCTCCAGGAGAATATCCCAACCCAAACTTGTCCTGCTTGTTGGGTATCTCCAAAATTCGCCCCCAGCCTGGGGTAGATCCAGCTTGGACAACGGCCCGAGCTTCTTTGAACGAGGAGAGATTCATCTCTGGCTTTTCTGTGACTACAGGAGCTACTTCTTTCACCTTGACGACTTCGAACGCTTGGTAGAGAGTTTCATGGATTTCGCCATCCATTTCAACATACTTAAAGGATGACAAATGGCTCACCATTATGTCCTCCTCGCCGCAAACGATTACGATGCTTCCCCCGACAGCATATTTGAGCTTTTGGTGCAACGTGGAGGTCACGGCACCAGCAACATGGATCCATGGCCGGCCCAAGAGGCAACTGTAGGCAGGCATGATGTCCATAATATAAAAGACCGTGTCGAACGTTTCCGGACCGACTTGGATCGGCAGGGTCACCTCCCCGAAAACGTGGCGTTTAGTTCCGTCAAACGCCTTCACCACCAGATCACTGGGTGTGCAGACTACTCCACGAGTATCCAACTTCATTAATGCCTTCTTCGGAAGAACATTAAGTGACGAACCCGTGTCCACCAACACGTGCGACATAATCGTGCCCCTACACTCTATCGAGATGTGCAGGGCGCTATTGTGATTCCTCCCTTTTGGCGTCAGCTCTAAGTCTGTGAACCCTAGCCCATTCCCAGCATTAACGTGGGCTACCACCTCTTCTAGCTGATTCACCGATATTTCTTGCGGCACGTAGGCGGCGTTCAACACCTTTAGCAGCGCGTTGCGGTGTGCTTCAGAACACAGCAACAAGTTGAGAATGGAAATCTTCGAGGGCGTCTGATGGAGATGATCTACAATCTTATAGTCGCTCTTTTTAATCAACCGCATAAACTCCTCGGCATCTTTAACAAGCAAATATTTCTCTACCCCACACGGGACCTCTTCGCCGACTTTGCTTTTACCCTTATCGGCCACATCAGCTCTGACCGCTTTCTCTGCCACGACCTCCGGCGGTGCAAACACTCTTCCGCTGCGAGTAATACCACTGATTCCTGCGAGGTTCTCCACAGTCGACCCATACGGTTCCAGCTCCAACTTCTGTCCGTTGCAATAAACTTCAGCCCCATAATGCCACGGAACAGCGTTAGTGCTCTCGAAGGGTATCGGCCCAGCTTTGGTGATAGTGATTGTAGGCGGTCTGGGCGCAGAAATAGTTATCGGCCGGCGAGGGATGGTGATGGTGGCGACTTCATCGGCCTGCTTCAGCACTACCTCTCCTGATCCACTCTCAGCCCTCTGGCTAAACTGCAGAATCCCCTCAGTCATCAGACTTTGAATTCCTTCTACCAACTGCTCGCATCCATCAGAATGTGTAGCACAGTCCATACATAATTCTCCGCAACCTGGAAAGAACCCTCTTTTCAACAACTTAGCTTTGACGAAGCTAAGCGGTGTCTTTAGGTCTCTGACATCAGTCAACAGATCTGCGCTCTCTTCTTCGATAATGGCGTTCACTCCGCCTCCCCTATGATTCGGCATAGGATTCTTCGTGACATTGGGCACATTATCGGAGAAGTTGATGATCTTGGCATCTACTAAATCCTGCACCTTATGCTTGAAGGCTTTGCAGTTCTCGATTGTGTGGCCTGGTGCCCCTGAGTGGAAATCGCAAGTGGCATTTGTGTCGTACCCTGGTGGAGGTGCCCCTGTCAAGGGAGCCATCTTCCTCTTCTGGACCAACTGAAGCTGAAGCAAAGTCTGCAAGAGCTGCGCGTACGACATGGGCGGTTCCTCGAAGTGACGGTTTGCCAAAGATGCCCGATTCTGGTACTTTCTATATCCCTGTTGATTCGGTTGCTGCTGCTGCTGCTGCGGAGCCGCTGGGATATTTATACTGGCTATCTGCTGCTGAGGGCCTTTACCCTTCCTTCGAGCGTTGGTCACAGCGCTCACATCTCCTTCTCGCCTTTTACCAGCATAAGGTTTCTTTCCACCTCCTCCAGCTGAGGATGACTCACCTTGAATTTTCCCGATCTTGATTCCATTCTCGACGTGCTCGCCCATGATAATGAGAGCCGAGAACGTCCCAGACATACCGCTGACTAACTTTTCATAGTAAACCCCCGGGAGGGTGGCAACAAACATCTACACGAGCTCTCGTTCAACCATCGGCGGCTAAACCCGAGCTGCCAACTCACGCCACCGCTGGGCGTACTCCTTAAACCCTTCATTATTCCTCTGTGACAGGTTTTGGAGCTGGACTCGGTTTGGGGCCAAGTCACTGTTGTACTGGTAATGGTGCATAAATGCTTCAGCGAGATCCTTCCATATGCGCACACTAGTGGGCTCCAGATCCATGTACCACTCGAGGGATGGTCCAGAAAGGCTGTCTTGGAAGAAGTGCATCAGCAACTTCTCGCCTTCGCAATAAGCAGACATC
>CAWUDS030002219.1:5904661-6013373 GCA_963859935.3 Lathyrus sativus | reverse complement strand
AATTGCCAATCACGATTGGACCTCATGTGTTCGATATTACATTCCAAGTCATGGACATTAACCCAGCTTATAGTTGTTTGTTGGGACGACCGTGGATTCACGCCGCTGGGGCAGTGACTTCCACCTTACATCAAAGAATGAAATTTGTTGTGAATGACAAGTTAATAATTGTACACGGTGAAGAGGACCTAATGGTGAGCAATTTGTCATCATTCAAGTATATTGAAGTAGATGAGGGCGCATTAGAAACTTCCTTTCAGGCACTCGAGATAGCTAATGCAGTGATGTTGGAAGAAACAGTGGCTATGAGTGGTCCGTCTTTTGCATCCGCTCAGAGCATCAAGTCTACACTGGAAGAAGGCACTCCTGCAGGTTGGGGAGAGATTATCGAAGTAAAGCCAAAAATGGATCGCCAAGGGTTGGGTTACAAACCAACTCATGATGAAACATCGACACATGACAAGGAACGCCCGAAGACTATACAAGAAGTATTCATCAGTGGAGGTTTCCAAGTCAGTGCTGTGGAAGAAGATTTAAAAGATGAAGACCTTGAGCAGTTAATGTATCATTGCAACACTGCCTTGAGCAACTGGGAAGCTATTGAGATTCCTTTGGTTTTTCCTGAGTTAAAGTAATTTGTTTGTCTTTCTTTTCTTGTTTTTGTTTTGAATCTCCATAGCCATGCCCAAGGCTATAGGAATGTTTTGTAAGGGCCCCGAGCTTTCAAGAAAATCAATTAAAATGAACTATTTTGTTAATTTCCTTGTGTTATTTCCTTTACTATTTTTCTTTCATTTTAAAAAAGAAAAATGGCAATCTTAAAAAAAAAAACCCAAAACAATTTTTCTCTGTTGTGTGCTGCATTTGTCTTTGTGTGTTTTAATAAATTAAGCCATTCCAACGTGCAGTGATGTCCTAAAACCCATTGAATCCTATGACTTTGCATTCCCCCCTGAATATGATTCACCAATATACCAAGCTGAAGATGAGGATGAAGATTTTGAAATCCCTGATGAACTGGTAAAATTGGCACACCATGAGTATGCAGAGCTTCAACCCTACAAAGAACAGGTAGAAGTCATTAATCTTGGCACCGAAGAAAACAAGAAAGAAGTCAAGATTGGGGCAGCTCTAGGGCAGAAGTCAAGCAGCAACTAGAAGAACTTTTGAAAGAATATGTGGATGTATTTGCTTGGTCATACCAGGATATGCCGGGTCTAGACACCGACATAGTGGTTCACAAGTTACCACTTCGACCAGAATGCCCACTGTTGCACCCTAAAATTTGCTCAACCTATTTCACCTGGTTTATGTTTTAATTGCATTATCATTTGCATATTGCATCACATACATAAACTAATCATTTGCATAACATAACATATCAAGTCATCTAACAAGGGATCAAATGCCATTCTTATCTAAAGAAGCACAACAAGGGTTTTTATTCAAGTTTAAGACTATCCAAGTCATCAAGAAATGTTTGAAGCTTTGAGAAGTTTGAGGGTCAACCAGTGGACTTTTCTCCTAATCTGGGGTGTATTGAGGGTCATCAGTGGAGGTATGAGCTATGAATTGAGGGTAGGGGATGTGTACAAAGCTTATGAAATTCCTAGAGGGTCATATTGAAGATGAGACAAGTCATTGATTCAAGTACAAGAGCCACAGTTGAAGTGCAGTCAACTAGGGTTTCATCTGGGTCAACCCTAGGTCAACTGAGTGATTGAAGAGCATCAAGGCTTAATTGAAGGATGTGGGATTCATGAATTTATATGTTGATACATGTGTGGTGTTGTGCCAAGGATAAATCAAAGAGAATCAAGAGAGGGAGGAGTTGCCAAATTAGGGTTTCAGTGTAAAATCCCCTAATTTAGGCCTAACTTCCAAGCAAAATTAGTCAAAATGAAAGTTTTAAATGGATTCTTGGCCAACCTGAAACTTGTATAGCTTCTCAATAGCTTTAATTTGAGTACTATAAGTCTTCAAGGAGATTTGTAGAACTCGAGTTATGGTTCTTGCAAGTTATGGGTCACCAGAGGACACTGAAATTTATTTGTGAAAGTCACTTGACTTCCAAGCAACTTTTGCCCATCAAGGAGTTTTTAAATGGATTATTGGCCAACATAAGAGTTGTATATCATGATCTTAGATTTAATTTGAGTACTAGAAGTCCTCAAGAAGATTTGTGGAACTCAAGTTATGGTCTTGGCAATCCAGGGGTATTTTGGGAAAGTTGAATCATAGGTCATTTTTCAACATAGGTCAAAATCTCCATCTTCCACTCCTCAAATGAAAAAATGTTCAACATGAGATGCGCTTAAAATGATGTTTTTGGGCTAGGAAAGAATTCATTATAGCTTGGAAGGGCTTGTATCACAAAATTACAAAAATGGCCTAAAATAAGGGTGAATTTTAAATGAACCAAGGATGAAAATTGGGATTTTTGATCTATAAGTCCAAACCAAGCCATATGACATACCAAATTGATTGGAAAACATATTTTGAAATCATTGACATTGCCACATTTTTGAGTTGAGGAGTAATTCAATGACTTCCTTTGTAAAGTGGTTACTTACATCATAAGCAACAAATGCAAAACCACTTTTTAGGGTATGACCAAGGCCTTAACCCTTGCCAATCCTTTCAATATGTCATCTAAGGAGAAATTGGATCATAATGAGGTGCAAATGCAAGCTTAGAACTCAGCTGCCATGTGTGAATTTCTCATGACATTTTCAAATGCAAGAGATGTGGAACTTCTCATTGGATCATTCCTGAAGTTTCTAGAGCCTTCGTACAAGTTCTATATAAGATTTGTGATTGATCCAAGGCATGAGTTGGTGGAAATTGAGAGATAAGTGAGAGATAGCACATTGAGTTTTCAGTTTGCAAAACAGAATCGGTTACAACAATTTGATCCATTTCAATCCATTCTTTTGTGTTCAATAGCTTCCTTTGGTGTTGGTGAGTGATTCCAGATACAATTCAAGGCAAGATTGGTGCAAAATCGTGAGAGAGCATTTTGGATTCATCTCTTGCAAGGCAGAATCGGATTCAAGGATTCAAGAGGTTTCAATCCAATTTGTTGCATACAGAAGCTTGGTGATTGATCATAGAACATGTCTGGAAGATCTTGGAGCTTGATTTGAAGGTTTGCTTGCTCTGTTCATCCAAGATTTGCAGGTATGTAAATTTCCTTCTATGGCTTGATTCAGGTAGATTCCTTAGGTTTTAGATGGTGATATGCATTGTAGAACATGGCTAGGTGGATTCTGGTAACAATTGGCACGATTTAGAGACAAAATTAGGATGAGCACCATTTCTATTTATGGATATATCTTGAGGTTTCTTGAGGATTAAACCTAGTTTGATAGTGGATTTTGCTCAGTGTAACATGGTGAAGATTTTAGGCCTCTCAATTTTGAGTTTGGTGATGATTTAGGTTTGATCACTTTCTGAATATTTCTTCGTGTTTTGAGGAAGAGGATGATTCAATGATAATGGATGGCATGAGTGAATTCAGTGTGAAAAAACGAGCCAAATGATGTTATTAGGGTTAAGCTTTAGGTAGGATTAGTGGAGTTGCATTTGGAGAAGATGAAGGTCTCGAGCTCTGTTCAGCCATGGCTTCCTTCTCCCTCTAAAATTCAAATGAAGAAGACGATAGGATGGCCCTTGGATCAGTAGTGGACCTTTGACTCAACCATCATCCAACGGCCACGAGCGAGTCTGAATTTGTGAAGGAATTAAGAATGATGAAAAACTCCGTTTCATTAATGTATTTGGATGGGCTTCAGGATTTTGTTGCTAACCACACCCCAGCCTGGAGGCCCACTTGAAAACACACGTGAAATCCTTGCTATTCGTACCAGCGTTTTTCCATTTTCTTTGTTTTTCATTTTTATTTTCTGAAATGAATTGGGCCTAGTGAGCTTCTTATACGCACCCCCTATGAGCCCAATTGGTGAATTGAACTGGTTCTAATTGCTATTTGTCACGCCCATTTCCCATTTTCATTTTATTTTTCTTTTTATTTCATGGTTTTAGCATAGTTAATAAAAAATTCATAATAAATTGAAAAAAGATCATTTTAGGGTGAGAATTTTTTTCCTTGTTTTCCTTAGGGTTTCTAAAATTTAATAAAACAATAAAAATATTAATTCCTTGCATTTTATATTTTTGGCATATTTTACCAATATTATTGCTTTTATTTTACATTTGTTTGATGCTTTATTTTTCTGAATTTAGTATGAGAGATTGGTGCATGTTTTTGAGTTGATTCTTGTTGGATTGATTAGATTAGAGATACATGCTCCCTTAGAGATTTTTCTCATATTTTTATGATGAAATTTAGGTTAGTTTTGAGTAATGAACTTTAGGGTGCTAGGATTAGGGTTTTACAACACTTAGGTGTAGTTTAGGGCATAGTTTGGAGACTTAGGGTTTGATTTAGGCCTTGGGGTTTATGTGGGGTATGTGGTACACAGTTAGGTTCCCTTAGAAATTAATCTAGGATTTTATGATGAGTATTACTATTTTATCTGATTTTTGCAAATTGGTTGTTGATTGTGTGTTGCCATCTTGGGTATTTGGATTGTTGCTTGGGTTTGGGCCATTCTAATTGGGCTTGGGGCTTGAGTTTTGCTTGATGGAGCCAATGGAGACTTGGAGATGATTGGAGCAAAGGATGGAGATTGGAGCATGAAGATTCCTATCCTTGAAGGTTGCTTTTGAAGACTTATGAGATAGGAGATATAGGGAGAACTTTAGATTAGACTGATTTCTTCTTTCAAACATAGAGAGCTTCTTGTGCCTCTATCCCATCCTATGACACAAGGTCCCTCAAAGAAGTTCCATCCCTCCTTAGGAGGGATGTAGAGCATGCTTTGATTGGGTAAAACCTTGAGGATACCTTTCACCTGCTAGGTTAAGATCTTAGTGATTTCCTTGGGTTGTCACTAAGCCTCTTAACATTTCAACTTCATCTATTAGTTGATTCTCTCCTGTGAGTGCTTGCCTTGAGTAAGGGAACCTATTGGAGAATGAAGTGTATTGAAGAGAGGTGAAGATGAAGCTTGTTCCTGTCAAAGCTGGGTATCTGTTGAAGACTAGGGTCTTGCTGCTGTTTGAAGCTGTTTACTTGTTGGGGTTCATGGCTTGCCATAGCTTGGAGATTTTTGGAGATAAGGGCTTATCTAAAGCTTGAAGATCATTGAAGATTGAAGATGGGGCCTTACTTGAAAGGGTTATTGGACCCGTAATCAGGAGAAAACCTTTTCAGAAAGATAAAAAACAGTCAGACAAATCTGTGTCTTCCGTAGCCCGAACTACGTTTGCTCTGATCTTTCATGCTGTATGAAAGTACGTAGGCATAGGATGCCATATCCTAACGAGCAACCTTCCCTTCCTTTCCCGTAGGTAGGCGAACTACGTTGACTCTGATTTCTCGTTCCAGACGAGAATACGTAGGCATAAAGTGCGATACTTTGCCGAGTCATATTCTTTTCTTTTAACCCCAGACCCTTAGTATAGATAGAATAACAATCCGTACTAGAAAACAAGCGTGGATCTCGTCGAGTACGACGCACGTGAGGGGTGCTAATACCTTCCCCTTGCGTAACCGACTCCCGAATCCAGGATTTGGTTGCGATGACCATTCCTTTCCCGTCTTTGCGGTAGGTTTACTTCGAGCTTTTCCTTTCCCTCTTTTGGGATAAATAACGCACGGTGGCGACTCTTCTGTCATAGCCGGCGCCAATTTTCGCAGTAGCGACAGCTGGCGACTCTGCTGGGGACAGGGATATCCCCTATGCGAGTCAATCCTAGTGCTTGTTTTCTCGTCGTGGGTGTTGTATAGATTTACTTTTCTGTCTTTACTTTCCGCATTTTATTATCAGCTTTATATTGTTATTGCTGTTGTGGGGAGGGGGTAATCTGTTGAGAGATAAGCCGAACCTGGGCTTGAGGTAACACATAGAATTAGAAGTAGAGAGTAGTGGTTAGCCTGCTTGCTTAGCTCGCACCAGCTAGCCGCGAAATTTACGCTCGGACGAGATTCTCTTTGATGCTTCTTGCCTGGCC
Organism: Lathyrus sativus; assembly: GCA_963859935.3. Lineage (NCBI taxonomy): Eukaryota > Viridiplantae > Streptophyta > Magnoliopsida > Fabales > Fabaceae > Lathyrus > Lathyrus sativus. The sequence goes on along the minus strand of CAWUDS030002219.1, from coordinate 6,007,295 downwards.
CTTAGGGCTCGACAAGTTGTCTGACCCGAGGATTGTCGACTCTGGGGACCTATCAATTGGGATTCAGGCCGCTTCAAGGGATGATGATGCCACACCTTCTGGGTATCGTATCATCGCTCTTGAAAGTCTGTGACGTTGAACCCGCATAGGATGCCGTACCTCGTCTGCGAATTAAGTACATACCTGTGAGGGGTAGGTGGGGGCTGTTTGCAGGAAACCTTTGACCTCAGAATACCTGGTTTATCTCTGTCAGTGAGATGTGGTTACAGGGTTCATGTGAGTGGTTGGTTTGGTTTGAGATGAAGATTTGATGGTTCTCAGGCTTCAGTACAGAGCAGCACAGTTCATCAGCATTGCACTTGATCCCTTGTTTGCATATGCATGTGCATTTTCATGACTGCATTTCATTAACATGTATTTATGTTGCAGGTGTGATCATTCCCCTCTGATTCTAGTATCCTCTAGCCAGACATGGAGTCCTTGAAGAGGACAGTTGCTTATCGGTTGCATTCACCGGATATCAGTTCCTTGCTGGGTTTAGTTGCTGTAGCAGATGAGAGGGTGATGGCTGAGTTCAGAGTATCCTATGGGAGATTGCTTAGTCTGTTATACAGACCTTCCGCATTTGAGACGACTGGGGTGTATACTTTGATGCAGTTTTATGAGCCGCAGCTGAGATGTTTCTTATTTCCCGACTATATTCTGGCGCCCACTTTGGAGGAGTATTCTACGATGTTGGGAGTTCCTGTGTTAGACCAGACGCCCTTCATACATGTTGATGTTGAGCCTGAGTTAGCTGCACTTGCTGAGATTGTCAGTTTAGACGCTTCTGAGTTCCCTGGAGGTTTGATCAAGCTGAACGGAGCTTATGGTTTTCACTTGTCTGTCCTGGTAGAGAAGGCTACACAGTGCGCGAAGAGTGGATGTTGGGTTACCTTCAGTGCTATTCTAGCTGTCTGCATCTACGGGATTGTCTTGTTCCCTAATGTGCCAGATTTTGTCGACTCAGATGCCTTCTTGATTCTTGCCTCAAAGAATCCAGTTCCTACTCTCTTGGGCGATGTTTATCATTCTATTCACTACAAGAATGAGAAACGTCGTGGCAAGAACGTTTCCTGCTGTCTTCCTCTCTTGTACAGGTGGTTCCAGGGGCATCTTCCGAAGACAGGACCTTTTGTTGATGCTGTTGATACTTTGGATTGGTCATCCCAGTTGATGGGGCTGTCTGCTGAGAACATCATTTGGTTTGATTGGAGTATGCTGGGCACTGATATTATATATAGTTGCAGTGGCTTTCCGAATGTCCCCTTGACTGGATGGAAAGGCTGTATCAACTATAACCCTTCATTGCTGGTAAGACAATTCGGTTATTCTTTGAGGGACGCTCCTATTGATAAGGAGATACAGGAATCTCTGTATCTCACAGGCTTATTAGACACGGCTGTTTTGATCAGATTGAGACATGCATGGGCTAACATCCATAGGAGAGGGAAAGCTTTACTTGGTAAGAGCAACAACAGAGCTTATGATCCTTATTTGACTTGGATCCGCGAGAGAGCTAGTACTTCCTTGTTGCCTTATCCTGCTGCGGAACCCCTGTATCTTCCATTGATTGAGGTACATACTTCAGAAGAGAGTGAGAAGTATAACAAATTGTTGGCTGAAAACGAAGAACTGAAGAAAGCCAATGATGAGTTATAGAAAGAGATCTTCCAGTTACGTCATGAGAAGAATGAAGCTACCTTCACTATGAAGGAACAAACTGAATTGATTAACAGGTTGGGTTCAAAGCTGACGGAAGAGATCAACAAGAAAGAAAAAGTGGGAATAGCCTTGAACGGTGTCAGCAAGGTGCTTGCTTCCAAGAAGGAACTTTTAAGCAAAGCTTATTCCCGTCTCAACAAGTGGGAAGCTTTGTGGAATGCCACGCTTACCAAGCGGAAGGAGCGTGAAGAAAAACTGAAGCTGCAGATTGCCACGCTGGAGGCACAGATTAGAGCCCAAGACGCAAAGATTGCCGAAGAGACATCACTTAGGAGCGCTGTTGAGCTTAGAGTAAGTGACCTTGACGAGAAGCCTAGAGGTTACGAAGTGAAGGCCGATTCCAAGAGGTACAGACTTGACGAGAGTTCTGGCGAAGGAACCTGCCAGGACGACGCCAAAAAGCTGAGATCCGCTACCGAGCGGCATGCCTTACTGATACAGGAGCTGATCTCCCGACTAGGGCATTCGGAGACGTTGAGGATATTGGAAGACGTCAGAACGCGCCATTTGGCCTGAGTTATCTTTGCCTTGATTTTGTTATCTGTACTTGTATTTTGACCATCGCCAGACTTGTTGGCCGAGGTCTCTTCAGTGTATTCAGTCGTACTCTTGTACTCTGCCTCTTGGCATTTGCTTATATATGAGGGTTTTCTGATTCCTTGCTTGCTTGATAGGGACTCCATTGTCGTAATGGCCTTCTCTTTGAGACTAGAATCGGGGGGAATATAACCTGTAGCATAGTTACACATTTGCATTTGCATTCATATTGCATGACCGATATTCTTGAATCTGTATCTTATTTCCTGTATCTTCAGGTTTTTCAGGATTGACGAACAAAGAGTTCACCGCTATTCAACCCGAAACAACTGCAAGAGAATCATGGATCAAGTCCAAGTAGAGATGCAGGAAATTCGCGAGAAGTTGAATCTGTTCATGCAAGCGATGGAGAACATTGCTAAGGGCCAGGAGAGCCTCCAGACTTTGGTACAGCCGCTGCTGACGCGGACTAATGGGAATGGCAACAATGACCACAATTCTGTGCACGTTGAAACTATTCCGGAGGATGGGCCCCCTACGCCTGTGGTCCCACCTGTAGTGACCCCACCTGTTGTGGTTGTAAACGAGGGCGCCGGCGCTGGCAATGGCAACACAGGGAATGGAAATGAGACTGTTGTTAACAATGTTGGGTTTGGGGACGCCAACCAAGGCGGCGGTAACAACAATGGTGGTAATGGTTTTGGGAACAATGGTTTTGTCTACAATGATCAGGGATTTGATTACGTCAATCAGGACGGGAAATCCGGCTTCAACGCTCAGGGTTTCGGTTATGACGGTTTTGGTAACACTAACCAAGGGTATGGTGGATTTGGTAATATGAATGGTGCTGGGGTGATTCATGTCAACACTGGGTTTGGACCTGTTAGGATCAACCAAGGTTTCGGTAACGGGGGACGAGGTCCCATGATCAATCAGCAAGGGTTTGGTCGCAACACTGGTTACGACGGATATGGAAATGGAAATGTGAATTGGGGCGAAGACCGCTAGGAGGACGCCTTTTCTGGAAGAGGCATGGGATTTGAAGGACCTGTTGATCCTGTGCAGAGGATCAAGATGCTTGAAGAATAGATGAAGGGGGTAGTGAATCAGAACTCCACCGGTTTGGACATGACTACAATGGGCTTGGTACCAGGGCTGAGGGTGTCGTTGAAATTCAAGGCTCCCACTTTTGATAAGTACAAAGGGACACCTGCCCTAAGGTCCATGTTCTCTCTTACTACAGGAGAATGTCCGCGTATTCAGATGATGAAAGGATGCTCATGCATTTCTTTCAGGACAGCTTGTCAGGACCTTCACTTGAATGGTATATGGGGCTGGAGCCCACGCAGATCAAAACATGGAAGCAATTGGCGGATGCTTTCGTGACCCATTACAAATACAACAGCGATCTGGCGCCAAACCGGGTCCAATTGCAGGGTTTGTCACAGAAGAACGGTGAAAGCTTTAAAGAGTATGCGCAAAGGTGGCGCGATATGGCAGCGAGGGTGCATCCTCCTTTAATTGAAAGGGAGATGAATGATATGTTCATTGGGACATTTACGGGGGTGTTCTACGAAAAATTGTTTAGTGTGTCATTGAGCAGTTTCTCAGACTTGATTCTCATGGGGGAGATGATTGAAAACGGGATTAAAGTGGGAAGGTTCCAAGCAAATGAGTCTACTTCAACAAGAGGTGCTAGAAAAGCATTTGGTGGTAGACGACAGGGTGATTCTAGTGCCGTGTTTGGTGGCAGGGGCAGGGGCAGAGGAAGACATCAGTATGTTCAGCCGCAACAGATAGCTAGCGTCACTATTCCGCTTCCTCAACAGAGACAGCAACAACAACAACAACCGCAGCAACAGCAAGGACATAATCCTGGCCAGAGAAGGATACAGAATGCGAGAGCGAAGAGAGTGTTCGACGCACCTCCTTCCACGTATGCAGAACTCCTCCAGACCTTGCTAGGTTTGAACTTGGTTGAAAAGAGGACTTTGGCACCGCCTACAGGGGCAGTACTTCCTTACGGATATGATGCCAACAAGCATTGCGAATTTCATTCCGGGGCACCCGGGCATGATATAGAGGCTTGTCAGGCATTTAAACATAAGGTTCAGGATTTATTGGATAGCAAAGCTATTAACTTTGGACAGGCGGGTCCAAATATAGTACAACAGCCTATGCCCAATCATGGGGCAAACGCCATCCTGGCAGAGGAGAATCTGAATCTAGTGATGGATGTCAATGAGCTGAGGACACCGTTGGGGGAGATTAAAAGCAGGTTGTTAAGAGGGGGTGTGTTCCCGGGGTGTGATGAATTTTGCTTGGATTGTTGGGTACAGCCAGAGGGTTGTAATGAGTTAAAGCAGAGCATTCAGGCTATGATGGATGAAGGTACCTTGCAATTTGATAGAACTGCGGTTGAAGAGCCTGTAGAGGCGTTATGTGATGAGTTGAACGATGTTGCTACAGTGACGATTCCGAGGAAAACAATAACGATAACGGCACCTGCCAAGCGGTCGACGATCACAATTACTAAAGCAGGACCGGTTCCTTTTGAGAGTACTAAAGCGGTGTCGTGGACTTATGGATTGGAGGTATATTGCGATGGTGAGAAAATTGAGGTCAATAGACAACCAGCTGGGGTTGTAGATAATGTTGTTGGAACAGGGGGTATGACCAGAAGCGGGAGAATCTTCACATCACCCGAGGTAGAGGCGGAAAGACTAGCCAAGGGTAAAGCTAAGGTAACCGAGGGTGGTCCGTCTCAGTCAAATGAAAAGGACACGTCACTTAAGGATGTGGAGGAGTTTATGAGGCTCATTCGTAAAAGTGATTACAAAATCGTGGAGCACCTCCAGCAAACACCGTCAAAAATTTATATCCTATCATTGCTGTTATGTTCCGAGGCCCATCGGAACGCTTTGCTGAAAATTCTAGACACATCGTTCGTCCCTCAAGAGGTTTCTGTTAATCAGTTAGAAGGGGTGATGGTGCATGTCAATGCGGGGCACAGTTTGGGCTTTACAGACTTCGATTTGACTCCGAGAGGGCGAGAACATAATATGGCATTGCATGTGTCAGTTGAATGCCGGGGCACGATCATGTCCCACGTTTTAGTAGACACTGCATCTTCCCTGAACGTTCTACCGAAGAAAGCCATGATGAAGTTAGACATCAGGGGATTATCTGCACACCCAGTGACCTAGTGGTGAGAGCGTTCGATGGAACGAGGAGGTCGGTTTTCGGATCAATAACATTACCGTTGCAGGTGGGGCCTGAAATATTTGAAACTGAATTCTATATAATGGACATCCAGCCAGCATATAGTTGTCTCCTTGGGCGCCCATGGATCCATGCTGCCGGGGCAGTCACGTCCATGTTACACCAAAAGTTGAAGTATATGGTTGGGGATAGTGTCGTCACTGTTTGTGGAGAAGAAGATATTCTGGTTAGCCATTTAGCTTCGTTCAAATATGTGGAAGTCGACGGCGAAATACATGAAACACCCTATCAAGCCTTCGAGGGGCTGCGAGCTAAAGACAAAGTTCCAGTGCCTAGTACAATATCAGATGCGGCAGTGTCATCATACAAAGAGGCTCAGGCTCTAGTGCAGGCAGGCAAAACCAAGGGATGGGGACAGGTGTTGGAGATTCCCGTGAAGAATGACAGGTTCGGGCTTGGATATCATCCTTCATCATCAGCATCCTCTTTAGGAGCGCCCAGGTTCAAGGGACCAGTCACGATTACGCCAAGCGGGGTGAGCTTCGAGACTATCAATGCTGTTTCCGATTCTGAAGAAGGAGATAGCGATTGTGATATGGACGCGTGGATCAAGCCAAGCGTGCCAGGACAAAGTCTCTGCAATTGGTATATCCGGGAAACTGTTCCTGTGACAACTAAACAGTAATGATTTGTTTTCTTAATTGTTGAATAATCCTGTGTCTTACCCGGGGCATAGTGATTTTGCTTAGGGCCATTTGGTTATGTACATTACATTGTTTAATCATGAAATAAAGGCGTTTTTCATATACAAATGTTGTGATCCCTGTTTTTCCTGTTTTTATCTTTTACAATAAAATGGCAACATGATTATTCGCTTTGTATGCGTTTTAAAGCATTTAACCATTTCCTTTGCAGGATTACTATTTCAGATGACATCTATGAACCGCCTATGACTCACTTCGACTTCGAGCACCCGGTATTTCAGGCTGAGGAAGAGATTGTGGAAGATGGCGACATACCAGAAGAGTTGACCTGGTTATTGAAACAAGAGGAAAGAATCATTCTGCCTCATGAGGAAGTCATTGAGATTATCAATTTGGGGTCGGAAGAGGTTGTGAGAAACATCCGTATAGGGGCTGCGCTGCAGAGCGACATCAAGCAAAAGTTGGTTGAGATGCTCAAAGAGTATAGTGATATATTTACTTGGTCGTACGAGGATATGCCCGGGTTGGATATGGATATGGTTGTTCACCGTCTGCCACTGCGAGAGGAATGTCCACCTGTTAAACAAAAGCTCCGAAGAACTAGACCGGACATGGCTGTGAAGATCAAGGAGGAAGTTCAAAAACAGTGGGATGCTGGTTCCTGGCTGTTACAAAATATCCCTCACGGGTCGCTAATATTGTGCCAGTACCGAAGAAAGACGGTAAAGTGCGAATGTGTGTAGACTACCGTGATTTGAACAAAGCGAGCCCGAAAGATGATTTTCCACTTCCTCACATTGATGTGCTGGTTGATAACACTGCTCAATTCTCCGTATTCTCCTTCATGGATGGCTTCTCGGGCTATAATCAGATCAAAATGGCGCCAGAAGACATGGAGAAGACTACTTCATTACTCCTTGGGGAACATTTTGTTACAAAGTGATGCCCTTCGGGCTGAAAAACGCTGGGGCAACATATCAACATGCTATGACGACTCTCTTTCATGACATGATGCATAAAGAGATCGAGGTTTATATTGATGATATGATTGCCAAATCCCAGACGGAGGAGGAGCATTTGGTTAATCTGCTGAAACTGTTCAAGAGGCTTAGGAAGTTCAGGTTGAGGCTGAACCCTAACAAGTGCACCTTCGGGGTAAGGTCAGGTAAACTGCTGGGGTTTTTTGTGAGCGAAAAAGGAATAGAGGTTGATCCTGCGAAAATAAAAGCAATACAAGAAATGTCGACGCCTAAAACAGAAAAAGAAGTGCGTGGATTTTTAGGGAGGTTGAACTATATCGCCCGGTTCATATCTCACTTAACTGCGACATGTGAGCCGTTATTCAAGTTGTTGAAAAAGGACCAGGTTGTGACCTTGAACGAAAATTGTCAAAAGGCGTTCGACAAGATAAAAGAATACTTGCAGGAACCTCCTGTTTTGATACCCCCGGTGGCCGGGAGACCTCTGATTATGTATTTGACAGTTCTTGAGGAAAGTATGGGTTGTGTTCTCGGTCAACACGACGAGACAGGACGTAAAGAGCATGCGATCTACTATTTGAGTAAGAAGTTTACCGACTGTGAGTCCAGATACTCAATGCTCGAGAAAACATGTTGTGCGCTATCCTGGTGTTGCACCCCAAAATTTGACCAACCTTTATTTACCTAGCTTGTGGTTCATCTTGTTGCACCCTAAAATTTTCCCAACCTTATTCATTTGGTTTATGTTTCAATATCATTAGCATTTGAATATAGGGTCATGTACATAGGTTACTCATCTGCATAGCATAAGCATAGCAAGTCATTCAACAAGGGATCAAGCATTATTCTCATCTCTAGAGGCCTATCAAGAGGTTATTATCCTAATTCCATCTCATTCAAGTCATCAGAAAAGAATTTGAGAGCAGAGAGTGCAGCAGATTAAGCCTTGAGTCTATCTCCTATCTGAGGGTATCTGAGGGTCAACAAGGGGGTTGTGAGCTGTGAATGGAAGGCATGGAGAGTATCTAGACATAATGAGAGGCTTAGAAAGTCATTTGGAGAAGAAAACAAGTGGTTGATGTGATCACAAGAATTGCAGTTGAAGACAGTCAACTAGGGTTTCATCTGGGTCAACCCTAGGTCAACCCTAGGTCAAAGGATTGTTGGAGAGGCATTAAGGGCTATTGAAGAGATGTGGGGTTCATCATTTAACATGGAGAATAAGGATATGTTGTTATGCTAAGAAGAATTCAAGAGAAATCAAGGAGAAGAGGAGTCTCTAAATTAGGGTTTCTATGTAAAAGCCCCTAATTTAGGTCAAATTTCCAAGCAAGATAAGTCAAAATGCAAGCTTCAAAGGGATTCTTGGCCAACATGAAACTTGTAGAGGATCCCAAGACCTTTAATTTGAGTGGTGGAAGACATCAAGGAGATTTATAGAACTCAAGTTATGGTCCTTGCAAGTTACAGGTCATCTGAGGTATCTGAAATTTTGTCTGTGAAAGTGACTTGACTTCCAAGCAACTTTTACCCCTCAAGGAGATTTCAAATGAATTTCTGGTCAACATAAGAATTGTTCCTCATTGTCTTAGATTTCTAGAATGGTATAGTATGCCTTCATATGATTTGGGGAACTCTACTTATGGTCTTGGCAAGAAAAGGGTATTTTGGTCATTTGTGAATTACAGGTCATTTTAACCTATGTCCAAAACTCATACAAGGAGGCCTCAAATGGAAAAACTTACAACATCAAACTTGCTCCAAATGACATTTTGGGTCTAGAAAAGTGACCATGAGAGATTGGAAAGAATCATATCACAAGGTTTCAAAATTGTTGAATTTAATGAAGGAAAATGGCTTAAAAAATGATATTTTTCATATCTTGGCCAAATGATGCAAAATTATAGGTCATTTTGAATGGAAAAAGCATTTTAAAGACATTGGATAAAGTGGAATTTTGAGCTTAGGTCATAATTTGTGAGTTATCCATGGTTGCTTGAAGTGAAAGTAACATAATCCAAATTGAAAGGGAAAAGTGTAAGGGAAACTTCTCCAAGTTTCTAGGAGGTTCTAATGCAACCTATATATTCATGCAAGCTGATTCATGCAAGGGTTGGTGCTCCCATTTGTCCAAAATCTCCATTTTCATCCATTTTCTCATTCTTGCATAAGCTACTCAAACTCTCACAAATCTCTCAAAACTCTCACATCTTTGGATTGGATCTTCATCATCATCATTCAAACCCTAGGATTCACATCAAAAAGTGGTTGAATTGATCAAGAATTATACCAATTATCTTCTTCACTCCAAGTTGCATTTTCATCACAAATCCATTAAAACTTCCTCCATCATTCTGATCTCTGTTACCATCATCATCCACTATCATCAGGGAGTAATTGGCACAAGGAATTGGAGAGAATTCGCGGCTGTGTGAAGAGATTCAAGTTGAAACTCCAACTTGCATGAAGGATGGAATAGAGTAATTCACAAGGATTAAGCACAAATCACTGCAAACAGAAGCATACACATTCATTAGAGAGCATTTTCAGCAAGTGTCAAGGGTTGAATTGAAGTCTAACTACCATTACCATCACCAAGTGCAAGGTATGTAAACTTCTTCGAATCTCACTATTCTGGCTGGTAGAGATCATGTGGTTAGGATAGGATTGTTTAGAGACCCTAGGGGAATGATTCTTGAAGTTTAGGGATAGTTTCGTGGAGATCCATGACAGGTTGCCATTTCTGTTAGCTTCAAGAATAAGCTGTGTACTGGACTAAAATCAATGTAATGATGCATAGAATAATGAGGGAAGTATGTAGATGATCTGTAGATCATTAGGTTAGAGTTCTGGCAAAGTTGACAACAGGCAAGCATGGTGTACCCTGAGTTTCGTGCCCTCTGTTTGGAGTCTACAACGAGAGTTAGCGAAAACTAGGATTAGACATGGATTCCTTGGGTTTTATAGAGTATTTTAGGGCTTGGAATTTTTCATTTTCATCAAGAAAGCATGGAGAAAGATTGGATGGAATTTTCGTGCATGGAGTTCATGACTGAAACCCTAGACGGAGGGAGGAAGAAGACGACTCATAGGCCCTTGGATCTGGTGGGTAAGATTGACTTGACCACGAATCGAATGGTCCACGTTTAGTCTGAGTTTTGGTGGGAAGTTTCAAAAATTGAAACGCAGCGTTTCATTAATTGGGGGGATTGGGCTCAAACAGCTATTCGCACCCCCCAATTTAATAAGCCCAACGCGCTGAACTTGGATATCTTGCTATTCTCACCCCCTCTGACTATTTCTTTATATTTTCTATTTTTATTTTTCTTTTCATTTTTCATGCATCTTATAAAAATCATAATAAATGGAAAAATCATCATTTTTAATTCATTCTTTTTGCATATTTTTCTTTAGGATGTCAAGAAAATTATAAAAAATAAAAATGGCATTTTATTTTTTATTTGATATTTTTCCCATATTTTCTAAATAAATAACATTTTACATAATTTCATTTCATACATGATTTTATTAATTTTTGTTCTACTAGACACTTTCATATTTTTCATCCATTCTTTTTAGGTTGTTTAGATTAGACATTAAACATGTAGATTCAATTTAGTTCCCATTTTTAGAAATTAAATTTAGGTGCTTAGTGTAAGTGTGAATAACATGGATAAAACTAGGGTTTTGGGTGATGACTTAGGAGATTTGATTCTTTTCTCTTAGGACTTAGGGTTTGACTAGTTTAGTTATGGGACTATAGGGACTATGGGTAGTTATTAGATCCCTTAGAAAAGTCAGGATTCCCCTACTGCTATTAATATACTGTATATCTGATTGACTGGTGTGGTGTGCCCTCTGGGGATTATTGCTTGCTTGCTTGGGTATTGGGATTGTCTGGGGACTTGGGAGAGCTGAAGACTTAAGGAGATGAAGACCATTGGAGATCCAGAGATTGAAGATCAACTGCCAGAGTTGGAGAGGAGGTTCTTGCTAGCAGCTGCTGAGGAGACTAGGGTTTAGGAGCTAGGCAGAGCTCTAGATTAGAAAGCTTGCTTCTCAAACATAGATGGCTTTGTTTGCCTCTATCCTTTCTCTATGATTCAAAGTCTCTTTCAAATATCCACCTCCTTCCTTTGGAAGGATCAGTGAATATATTTGAAAGATAGAACTTTTGAGAGGAACCTGTCTGCATAATGTTAACAGTTAATGAGCCACCTTTGGTAGGCAATTTACTGTTTAACATTCATCTCCTCTTGTTGACTGATGTTCATCCTTGAGGATTGGAGACTTGAAGAAAAGCCATTGCTTATAGGAAGCTGATTATCAAAGCCCTTTCCTGAAGGCTATGGAGATGGAGATTGATGCTTGTTGAAGCCCATAAATGATTGGAGATTACTTGAAGCCAGATGTTGATTCAGAGTTGCGGATGCTGTTTCTCTTGCTGTTATATTTCATTGCTGATGTATTGTTTGGTTTCCTTGACTGTATTGTTTGCTGATTACCCTGCTGGGTTGAAGGTGAAGTATGTTCACTTTTGCCTATTGTTTTCCAGGTTCGAGGTTGAGTGGGACTCCCTTTCCTCGCTTGTACTGCTGCATTCATGCATTTTACTGTTTTACTGTATATATCTGCTATTGTTTATGTTTCTGCCTATTCCCTTAGGATCTCTGTTTCTCTCTGTGCAAGAGAGGAACATGATAGACACTAGGTCTTAACCCATGCATGATAACCTTAGGATAGTTTGATTCCCCTTGCAACCGTCGGTTAGAGTTCTGTCTCTTTCTTTCTCAAAACAAACAGAAAAACACAATAAATATTTCAAACACGATAAAAGACACTTCTTCCGTAAAAGAATGTGAACTCATCAAAACGTCATTTTTTGTCCGCTGGGACTGCTAATCAAGAAAACCTTTTTCAGAAGGAATAAAATCAATCAAGACAAGCCTGTGTCTTCCGTGGCCCGAACTACGTTTGCTCTGATCTCCCATGCTGTATGGAAGTACGTAGGCATAGGATGCGATATCCTAGCGAGCAACCTTCCCCTCCTTTCCCATAGGTAGGCGAACTACGTTGACTCTGATTTCTCGTTCCAGGCGGGAATACGTAAGCATAAAGTGCGATACTTTGCCGAGTCATTTTTATTTTCATTTTGTTTTCTTTTTAACCCTTGACCTATAGTTTAGATAGAATAACAATCCATACCTGAAAACAAGCGTGGATCCCGTCGAGTACGACGGACGTGAGGGGTGCTAATACCTTCCCCTTACGTAACCGACTCCCGAATCCAGGTTTTGGTTGCGACGACCATACCTTTCCCGTGTTGTGCGAGGTTTACTCTGAGCGTTTCCTTTCCCTCCCGTGGGATAAATAACGCACGGTGGCGACTCTTCTGTTCAGCCGGCGCCGATTTTCGCAGTAGCGACAGCTGGCGACTCTGCTGGGGATCCAACGTCCCCTGGCTGCTAAGGACTGCGATATTTCCTTATTCATTTGGGATCCAACGTCCCTTAAGCGAGTCAATCCTAGCGCTTGTTTTCCCGTCGAGGATTTTGTATGGATTTATATTTCTGACCTTTATTTTCAGCTTTGTATATTGATTATTATTGCTGTATTTGGGGTGTGACGGGTGTTCTGATATTGAGTGAGAAGCCGGACCTGGGCTTGAGTGCACCTAGAATTAGCGTAGAAAGTAGTGGGCGCGTGCCGGCTTTGCTTGCATTAGTGTCTCATGAAATCTACACTCGGACGAGGTTCTTCTGGTTGGCTTCTTTTTCTACCCTTTGGGTCGAAGGGGTTGTTGGTCAGCTGAATTGTCGACTCCGGGAACCGATCATTTGGAAGTTGGCTAAGTGAGGCCTCTTCAGGATTTGATGATGCCACTCCTTCTGGGAATCGTATCATCAACCCTGAAAGTCTGTGACGCCGACGACCGCATAGGATGCCATACCTTTGTCAGTTACTAGGACATCCACCTGTGAGAGGGTTTGGGGTTATGCAGGTAACTAGACCTTCAGACTACCGGTTATTTCTTGATCAGAGATCCTGGGTATTTATGGAGAGTTAGGAGGTCTGTCAGAGACCATTTGGAGATGTGTTCTGAGGTCTGTCAGAGACCAGTTGGAGTGTTCTGAGGTCTGTCAGAGACCAATTGGAGATGTGATTTGAGGTCTACCAGAAACCAGTTGGAGTTATGGTTTGAGGTCTGTCAGAGACCAGTGTGGGAGCTTTGTTTTAGGTCTGTCTGAGACCAGGGTTTGATGACTTCTGGATGGTCTATCTGAGACCTTTCTTGATTGGGTTCAGGCTATTCAGCTACAGCTTTGGTCCCTGTTGCATGTTACTTGCATTGCATTGCCTGCATATCCATTACCACTTGCATTTCAATAACGTGTGTCTGTGCTGCAGGTGCATTTGCATATTCCCCGGTTCTAGTGCCCAGACTTCTGAGTATTGACTATGGCTAGTTTGAGGAAGACAGTTGCGTATAAGCTGCCTTCACCTGATATTACTTCTTTGCTTGGTCTGATATCTCTTGCCGATGAGGAGGTTAGGAGAAGCTTCAGAATGAGTCATGGGAGATTACTGAGATTAGTCTGCAAGCCCACTGCTGATGAGATGAACGGGCTATACACCTTGATGCAGTTCTATGACCCCGCATTGAGATGTTTTACGTTTGCTGATTTCATTCTAGGGCCTACCATTGAGGAGTATGTGGAGTTTACTGAGCTTCCCGTGCAGAACAAGGTTCCCTTTATTCACTCTGCTGCTGAGCCCAAGTTGGAGGACTTAGCCAAAGCCTTACATATGAATGCTGCTGAGTTGTTGGTAACTTCTTGGCTTGGGGTTCCCGGTTTCTCTCTAGATTTTCTGGTTGGCAAGGCTCAAGAGTACGCCAAGAACGGTTGTTGGGTGGTTTTCAACGCTATTTTGGCTTTATGCATTTATGGAATTGTGCTATTTCCTAACTTGCCCAACTTCGTAGATCTGGATGCTTTTTATCTGTTTGCTGCAGGCAACCCAGTGCCAACGTTGATCGGAGACTTCTACCACTCATTGCACTACAAGAACGAGAACCGAAGGGGAAAAGTTGTTTACTACTGTGCTCCTCTATTAAATATGTGGTTCAAAAGTCATCTCCCCATGAAGGGACCATTTGTGGACAGTGCAACCTCAGCCAGTTGGTCAGAGCGCCTGATGAGGCTATATTCCGAAGACGTTGTGTGGTTTGATCGAGACCTGTTGGGATCTGAGCTCATCTCCAGCTGTTCTGGGTACCCTAATGTGCCGCTGATAGGAAGAAAAGGGTGTATCAATTACAACCCTTCTCTATTCATTCGTCAGTTCGGATATGCACTGAAGAATCCACCTCAGGAGGAAGAAGTACGGGAATCTCTGTACTTCACAGGTGACGTAAAGGGGGAGTTATTAGCCAAGTTGCAACATGCCTGGACACGCATTAACCGCAAAGGGAAGCCACTGTTAGGTAAGAACGATTGCCAGGCTTATGAACCTTACAGGGTTTGGATCCAGGAAAGAGCAAGTCAGTTATTAATGCAATTTTCCGCTGCACCCGTCACTGATCCCGTCCCGGCGGAAGAGCCAACTACTGTTTCTAGGGAGGCCTACGAGCAAGTTGTGAAGGAAAAGGAAGCCTTGTTGAAGATCAACGAAGGGTTAGAACAAGAGCTAGCTCAAGTACGCAGTGAGAAAAACAAGGCCGTATATGCTTTCCAACAACAAATCGAGCTGTTAAACAGGTTAGGGGCTGAGTTGACTGAGGAAAAGAAAAAGCGTGAACGTCTGGGGCAAGAGTTCAGAAGCTCCCATGACATGCTGGAAGCCAAAAAGAAGGCGCTTGACGCAGCACACCGAGAAATCTCCTCCTGCAATAAGACTTGGAATGCTACTCTCACCAACAATAAGATGAGAGAAGATAAGCTGAAGCAGCAAATTTCCGACCTCGAGGAGAAGTTGAAGTCTAGCATCAAGAAGTGTGAGGAAGAAGTGATGACCCGGTATAGTGTCCAGCATGCACTGAACAAGGCAATCAAATCCAGAGATGAAGCGGTGTCTCAGAAGCGAAAGCTAGAAGATTGCTTCGGAGAAGCGACCTGGGAAGAAACTGCTGAAGACGTTCGCCGTGTTCTTAAGAAAAGAAACCAACTTGTCGAAGGGCTGCTTGATCGACCAAGTCATCCAGAGACCAAGAAGTTGATAGAAGAGTACCATACTTTTGGGAGGATTTGATCATTTCATGTAGTAACTTGTAGTAACTTGTATGCTTTATTTGCATAAGTGCTGACCATCACCAGGATTGTTGGTTGAGGTCATGCCTTCTTATCGTACTCTCAGCGACATTGTATTCTGGTTTTCTCAGCAATATATGAGGCTTTCTATGATTCAGCTCTGATATTCCTATTGTCAACACTGTCACTGCATTGGCACCTTCACACTAGAACTGGGGGAATGAATTTCCCTAATGCACAGACACATTGCATTGCATTCATATTCATATTGCATTACACGTAATCTTTGAATAAGTGTCTTATTTCCTGCTCTGTATCAGGTACTTTTCAGGATTGCAGATCAACACCCGCACCGCTATTCTACCCGCACCAACTGTCGAAGAATCATGGATCAAATGCAAAACGAGATGCAAGATGTGCGCGAGAAGCTCGCTCTCTTTATGCAGACCATGGAAGCTATTGCAAAAGGGCAGGAGAATTTACAGGCCATGGTCCAACCTCTGTTGGCTCGAAATGCTGGTCACGGTAATGAAGATCATCAGTCTGTGCGGGTCGATACTGTTCATGGAGACGACACTCCCACGCCAGTAGCTCCACCTGTAGTCAATACACCTGCTGCTAATGTCAACAACGCTACCGCTGCTGTGAATGGTAACGTCGGAGTTGGGAATGAGACTGTTGTCCATAACGTTGGGCTGGGTGATGTCAATTTGGGGGATAATACGGGAGGCAATGGCTTCGTCAATGCTGGATTCGGATTCAACGATCAGGGATTCGATAACACTGGGAAGTATGGCTTTAATGCTCAAGGCTTTGGGCAAGACGGTTATGGCGCAACCAACCAGGGTTACGGAGGTTTCGGAAATGGAAACGGCGCAGGATTTATGGCTTTTGGCCCTGCTGGAGGTGTTCAAGGGTACGGCAACAGAGGCCGAGGTCCGGGGATGAATCAGATCAGAGCTGGACGTAATAATGGATATGATGGGTATGGGGCTGGAAATGGTATGTGGCAAGAAGATCAGCAGGAGGACGCTTTCTCCGGAGGAGGTTTCGAAGGGCCGATGGATGATTCCCAGAAGATCAGAATGCTGGAAGAGCAAATGAGGGGAGTCCTAAACCAAAGTGCTGTGGGTTTGGACATGGCAACAATGGGTCTGGTACCTGGCTTGAGGGTGCCAATCAAATTCAAAGCCCCTGCGTTCGACAAGTATAAAGGAGACACATGTCCAAAAGTGCATGTACGAGCTTATTACAGAAAGATGTCTGCGTACTCAACTGATGAAAGAATGCTAATGCATTTCTTTCAGGATAGTCTGTCGGGTCCTTCCCTAGAGTGGTACATGGGATTGGAGCCAACTGATATCAAGACGTGGAAGCAATTAGCAGAGGCATTTGTAGCTCACTACAAGTATAATAGCGATTTGGCGCCCAATCGGGTCCAATTGGCAGGGCTGTCGCAGAAGAAAGGGGAGAGCTTTAAAGAGTACGCGCAAAGGTGGCGCGATATGGCTGCCAGGGTCCGTCCTCCTGTAGAAGATAAGGAAATGAATGACATGTTTGTTGGCACATTCACAGGTCTGTTTCATGATATGCTGTTTCACACGTCTCTAGCCAGTTTTTCAGACCTAATTCTGATGGGGGAAAAGATTGAACGTAACATTAAGCAAGGAAAGTTCCAAGTTGAGGAATCAACTGCATCTGGCAGTAATAGGAAAGCTTATGGTGGGCGCCGTCAGGGCGAGGCAAGTGCAGTATTTGGAGGCCGAGGCCGGGGCCGAGGCAGGGGACGAGGTCAATATCGTCAGCCGCAGCAGGTGGCGAGTGTTACTATCCCGTACCAACAACAACCACTCCAGCAACAACAACCGGTCCAGCAACAGCCAATGCAACAGCAGCAGCAGCCTCAGCAGGGGGCACAGCAGGCTCAGCGAAGATTCCAGGGTAGTAAACCGAGAAGAGTGTTTGAGAAGCCTCCCTCAACCTATGTCGATTTGTTGCAGACATTGTTGGGATTAAACCTGGTAGAGAAAAGAACTCTGGCACCGATAACAGGAGCTCCCCCGTTTGGTTACGATGCAAGCCGGCACTGTGAGTTTCATTCTGGAGCCCCGGGCCACGATATAGAAGGTTGTCATGCTTTTAAGCATGTTGTGCAGGATCTTTTGGACAATAAGACTATCAATTTCGGAACGGCAGGTCCGAATATAGTGCAGAAACCCATGCCTAATCACGGGGCAAACGCCATTCTGACTGAGGAAGGGTTGGATCTGATTATGAATGTCGATGATTTAAAGACGCCGCTGAGCGAGATAAAGAGCCGACTGTTGCAAGAGGGTGTTTACCCAGGATGTAACGAGTATTGCTTAGACTGTTGGACCCTAGCTGGAGGGTGTGATGATTTGAAGAAGGGCATTCAGGCTTTAATTGATGAAGGTATATTGCAGTTTGACCAAGCAGCAACTAAAGAGCCCGCAGGGGCAGTAGCAGATGATCAGAATGATGTGGCCACTGTGACGATTCCTCGGAAGACAATCACCATTGCAGCACCAGCTCAGCGCCCACCGATCTCCATAACTAAGGCCGGGCCAATTCCGTACGAGAGCACGAAAGCAGTCCCATGGTCATATGGGTTGGAGGTGTATTGTGACGGGATAAAGATTGATGTTAATAAGCGGCCAGCCGAGACTGTGGATAATGTTGTTGGGTCGGGAGGTATGACAAGGAGTGGTAGGATCTTTATATCCCCTGAAGTGGAGGCTGAAAGATTAGCAAAGGGAAAAGGGAAAGTGGTTGAGAATGTTCCGGTGCAAGCAAGTGACAAAGAATCGGCATCGAAAGACGTAGAAGAGTTCATGCGCTTGATTCGGAAAAGTGATTATAAGATTGTGGAGCATCTGCAGCAGACGCCGTCCAAAATATCTATCCTGTCATTGCTGTTGTGTTCGGAAGCTCACAGAAATGCTTTGTTGAAAGTCCTGGATACTTCTTTTGTACCCCAAGACGTCTCCGTGAATCAGCTGGAAGGAGTGCTGGCACATGTGAATGCAGGCCACAGCTTGGGCTTTACCGACTTTGATCTGACCCCGAAAGGGAGA
Source organism: Lathyrus sativus (assembly GCA_963859935.3). Lineage (NCBI taxonomy): Eukaryota > Viridiplantae > Streptophyta > Magnoliopsida > Fabales > Fabaceae > Lathyrus > Lathyrus sativus. The sequence continues at coordinate 5,988,744 of CAWUDS030002219.1, read as the reverse complement.
GACCATAATATGGCGTTGCACGTATCTGTCGAGTGTAGAGGATCAGTAATGTCACACGTATTGGTTGACACCGGATCGTCTTTGAATGTGCTGCCCAAGAAGGCGATGATGAAGCTGGATGTTAGAGGAATCTTGTGTACGCCCAGTGATTTGGTAGTCAGAGCGTTTGACGGCACGCGGAGAACAATCTTTGGATCGATTACATTGCCTCTACAGGTGGGGCCAGAGGTGTTTGCAACTGAGTTTTATATCATGGATATACAGCCTGCGTACAGCTGCTTGCTTGGAAGACCCTGGATTCATGGGGCGGGGGCAGTCACGTCCACCCTGCATCAGAAGTTAAAATATATGGTCGGAGACAGCGTAGTCACCGTGTGCGGAGAAGAGGACATCCTGGTCAGCCATCTGTCGTCATTTAAATATGTGGAGGTCGACGGAGAAATCCACGAAACACCCTGCCAAGCATTCGAAGGTTTGCGCATCAAGGACAAAGGTCCCGGGCCGAGCAAAGCGTCGGAGATGGTCGTCTCATCGTATAAAGAAGCTCAAGCTCTAGTAGAAGCAGGAGAAGCAAAGGGCTGGGGTAAAGTGCTGGACATTCCTGTGAAGATGGACCGGTTCGGGCTGGGATACCAACCGTCGTCATTAACTCCTTCCGTGGGGGCACCCCGTTTCAGAAAGCCAATTACCATCTCTGCTAGTGGGGTGTGTCACGAAACCGTCAATGCTGCTTCGGAGTCTGACGAAGGAGACAGCGATTGTGATATGGATGCCTGGATTCAGCCAAGCATGCCAGGACAAGGACTGTGCAACTGGTCTATTCAGGAGCTTGTTCCTGTGACTTTTGAACAGTAATGCTTTGCTTTATTAATTGTTGAATAATCTGATGTCTTGCCCGGGGCATCAGGATTTGCTTAGGGCTGTGTTGTTATGAACATTGCGTGTCAATCATTAAATAAATGGCGTTTTTCGTGTGCAAATACTGTAATCTCTGTCTTTCTTGTTTTATATTTTTCAATAAAATGGCAACGTGGTTGTTCGCTTTATACGCGTTTTGAAGCACTTAACCGTTTCTTTTGCAGGATCACATTTTCAGATGACATCCTTGAACCACCTATGACTCGTCCCGACTTTGAGCACCCGGTATTTCAGGCCGAAGAAGAGGTTGTCGAAGATAGTGATGTTCCTGAAGAACTGTCTTGGTTGGTGAGGCAAGAGGAAAGAGCCATTCTGCCTCACGATGAGGTCATCGAAATTATCAACTTGGGGTCGGAAGGGGTTGAGAAGAATATTCGTATCGGAGCCGCACTGCAGAGCGATGTCAAGCGAAGACTGGTTGAAATGCTCCGAGAGTATAGTGATGTATTCGCTTGGTCGTATGAAGATATGCCGGGGCTCGATACAGACATGGTTGTGCATCGCCTGCCACTGAAAGAAGATTGCCCGCCGGTCAAACAAAAGCTTCGCAGAACTCGACCAGATATGGCAATGAAGATCAAAGAGGAAGTTCAAAAACAGTGGGACGCTGGTTTCCTGGCTGTGACAAAGTATCCCTCATGGGTTGCCAACATCGTACCAGTGCCAAAGAAAGATGGCAAGGTTCGAATGTGCGTGGATTATAGAGATTTGAATAAAGCAAGCCCAAAAGACGATTTTCCACTTCCTCATATTGACGTGTTAGTTGATAATACTGCTCAATACTCCGTATTCTCCTTCATGGATGGCTTTTCAGGCTATAATCAGATTAAAATGGCGCCAGAGGATATGGAGAAGACCACTTTCATAACGCCTTGGGGAACATTTTGCTACAAAGTGATGCCCTTTGGTTTGAAAAATGCTGGGGCAACATATCAGCGTGCGATGACGACTCTTTTCCATGACATGATGCATAAAGAGATCGAAGTTTATGTTGACGATATGATTGCCAAATCCCAGACGGAGGAAGAGCATCTGGTGAATCTGCTGAAATTATTTAAAAGACTTAGGAAGTTCAGGCTGAGGCTGAACCCTAACAAATGCACCTTCGGGGTGAGATTGGGTAAACTGCTGGGGTTTATCGTAAGCGAAAAAGGAATAGAGGTCGATCCTGCTAAAATAAAAGCAATTCAAGAAATGCCGACGCCTAAAACAGAGAAAGAGGTGCGCGGGTTTTTAGGGAGGTTGAACTACATCGCTCGGTCCATATCTCACCTAACTGCTACGTGCGAACCATTATTCAAGCTGTTGAAGAAAGATCAAGCTGTAACGTGGAACGAAAATTGTCAAAAGGCGTTCGATAAAATAAAGCAGTATTTGCAGGAGCCTCCCATTTTGATACCCCCGGTGGCAGGAAGACCCTTGATAATGTATTTGACGGTTCTTGAGGGAAGCATGGGTTGCGTTCTCGGTCAACACGACGAGACAGGGAGAAAAGAGCATGCGATCTATTACCTGAGTAAGAAATTTACAGACTGCGAATCTCGGTATTCAATGCTGGAAAAAACGTGCCGCGCGCTAGCCTGGGCCGCCAAGCGTTTGAGGCAGTACATGCTGAATCACACAACCATGCTCATCTCGAAGATGGATCCTATCAAATATGTGTTTGAAAAGCAGGCGTTGTCAGGTAGAATTGCCCGTTGGCAGATGGTCTTGACTGAATATGATATTCAATATGTCTCGCAAAAGGCTATAAAGGGGAGTGTGCTGTCTGAGTATCTGGCGGAGCAGCCTATTGAAGAATACCAATCAATGAGATTTGATTTTCCTGACGAGGATATCATGTATCTAAAGATGAAAGATTGTGAAGAGCCGTTGCCAGACGAGGGACCAGAGTTGGGTTCCAAATGGAAGATGATATTTGACGGAGCTGTGAATGCTTACGGTAACGGAATAGGGGCGATCATCACCACGCCACACGGGTCGCACATCCCGTTTACTGCTCGACTGACTTTTGCCGTTACCAATAATGAGGCCGAATACGAAGCTTGTATAATGGGGCTTGAAGAAGCCATTGATTTGCGAATCAAACATCTGGACGTATACGGAGACTCAGCTCTGGTGGTGAATCAGATCAAAGGGGAATGGGAGACACGTCAGCCCAATTTGATACATTACATGAATTATGCAAGGAGATTGTTGCCTTTCTTCGACAAGGTCGAATTGCATCACGTACCACGGGCAGAGAATCAAATGGCTGACGCCCTGGCCACTTTGTCTTCCATGTACAAAGTCAACTTCTGGAATGAGGCTCCCCGAATCATTATCTCTTGGCTTGACAGGCCAGCTTATGTATTCGCTATTGATGAAGCATCTGATGACAAACCATGGTATTTCGATATCTTTAATTTCCTGAAGAATAAAGAGTATCCGGCTGGGGCATCCAGTCAAGATCAGAAGACTCTCAGGAGATTAGCGGGTAATTTCTACTTGAATCCGGATGGCGTCTTATACAGAAGGAACCACGATTTGGTGCTGTTGCGTTGTGTAGACGAAAAAGAGGCAAAGCTTCTCATGGAGGAAATACACGAAGGTACCTTTGGTACGCATGCGGGTGGGCATGCTATGACGAGAAAGCTGCTGAGGGCAGGTTACTTTTGGCTGACGATGGAAACTGATTGTTTCAAGTTCGCAAAGAAGTGCCACAAGTGCCAAATCTATGCTGATAAGATCCATGTGCCTCCGAGTCCTCTAAATGTGATGTCATCACCTTGGCCATTCTCGATGTGGGGGATCGATATGATTGGAAAGATCGAGCCGACAGCTTCTAACGGGCATCGGTTCATCCTAGTAGCAATCGATTATTTCACCAAGTGGGTAGAAGCGGCGTCTTACGCAAATGTAACGAAGCAAGTGGTAGCCAAATTCATCAAGAGAGATATCATTTGCCGCTATGGGATCCCCGAGGGGATAATCACAGACAATGGTTCAAATTTGAACAACAAAATGATGAAGGAGCTCTGTCAAAATTTCAAGATCGAACATCACAACTCCTCCCCTTACCGACCCAAGATGAATGGCGCTGTTGAGGCGGCCAATAAGAATATCAAGAAGATCGTTCAGAAAATGGTGGTAACCTACAAGGACTGGCATGAGATGCTACCTTTCGCTTTGCACGGTTATCGTACGACGGTACGCACATCAACCGGGGCAACTCCGTTCTCATTGGTATATGGAATGGAAGCGGTGCTACCGTTAGAAGTCAAGATCCCTTCTCTGAGGGTATTGCGAGACGTTCAGTTAGACGAGGCAGAATGGGTGAAAGACAGGTTGAATCAACTGAGTTTGATGGATGAGAAGAGGCTAGCTTCTCTAGCATACGATCGTCTGTACCAGAGCCGAATGAAGAAAGCGTACGACAAGAAGATACATCCGCGAAGCTTTCAGACGGGCGACCTTGTGCTGAAAAGGATTCTCCCGCCGCAAGAAGATCACAGGGGCAAGTGGACCCCCAATTACGAAGGGCCATACGTTGTCAGGAAAGTCTTTTCAGGAGGAGCGTTGTTGTTGTCCACTATGGACGGAGAAGACTTCACGTCACCTGTGAATTCGGACGCAGTTAAAAAATACTTTGCTTGAAATAGACCCGCTGGACAGAAAAAGAGAGTCCAGGCAAAAACGGGGCATCCTGGCGAACCAAAAACAGAATGAAAGGTTCGGGCAAAAATTAGGGATAAAAATTGAAAAAATGTACACCCGCGAAGTTGAAAACCTACACTGGGCGACTTCGGCAAAAAGGGGTATCCCGGTGGACCGAAAACCCGTAAAGGGCGGTTCACGCAAAAGTTAGGGATTTGAAAAGCAAATGACTGTGGTCCGAATTTAATAATTGCAATGAGCATCAATGCGGGAGAATACATTTGAGGAGTCGGTTATCTGATACAATCTCTTCAGAAGTGGGGATACCGAGAGAGCATTAGAGTCGGGTGAGTCATGGGAGGATCAGTTCGTGATGTTCATCTGCATCCCGTTGCCGACATGTGTATAAATTTAAGTTGTCAATATTTATGCATACTTGTATACTGGTACATTTGCTTTGTGTAGCTTCCTCATTTCAGGAGTTACATCCTGTGTACAAAACTCCGCCCATTCAGGGGTCAATCAATAAAATACGTTATTCAGTACTTGACACTGTTCTTTACTGTTTTGTGCATGATTAACGCCTAAGTTTGATGAAACTAGCATGTGCATAACGTCACTGGCCCTTGCCAACAGTTGCTAAAGCTTTGAATTAACTGAAAATAACGTCACTAACCTGAATTGATTTGGTTGCATAGGCTTGTCTTGTCTTGTTTGTGTTGTTGCAGGTTTCATAACCGTACGAGGAGGATGATCAAAAGATTGCAATAACGAAAGACTCAGCCCTCACGCAGGTCATGCAGGTTCTTCCTGAAGAAGGATAGAACGCTCCAGCTAGTCGCAGCCTATCCAGAAGGCATGTCCCTACAAAGCCATTTATTCTCAACAGAATTGACGATTCCAAGATTATAAGGCTGTGGTGAGTTGTATCCATGCAGTTTACCTTTTCCCGCAGAGTCATTTACTCTCTCCCCGGGGAGTCGGTTGATTTTCCCAAGAGAATCATCCCATCCTTAGCGGAATTCTCTTTTCAGCAAGTGTTCTTTCCTCCCAGTGGAACTCGAAGATTAAGACTCTCCCCAGCAGAGTTGGTGAAGGGTCCTGTCATTTATTTTGTCCGGGACGCCGTGTAATATCAGTTCACGCTCCAGCAGAAAGTCCGATCGTACTGTGCACGTCTGCTATCCCCCAGCAGAGTTATATCCCCCAGCAGGGTGCTACTTCAACAAGGCGTTTGGTTTAAGTTCCTAATTTCCCAGCAGGGTCGACTTCACCCTTCCAGCATTTATTTTGCTGAAATAATTCTGTAGCATCTGGCTATCCCCGGCGGAGTTGGCATTATCTTCAGCATTTATTTTGCTGAAGCAGTTCTGTACTCTAGCAGTTCAGATGGAGAGAATTTTGGCTCAGATCAACTACCAAACATTCAGGATCTCGGCATGAGACATCCAATGATAACGTCAGTTCGGCAGTATTCCCCACAGAGTTACCAGGATAAGTTCCTCTTTATTTCCAAGCAGAGTTATTTGTCATCAAGGGGTTTCATGAATCAGAATTTCAGAAGTTGCCTCCGGTCATCAGAGCAGGCATCCGGTAGTTTGGTTCCCAGATATCCCCAGTAGAGTCCGCCTCAAAGACGCTGTCACGTCAGTGCTAAAGAAGTTTGTGGGTTGGGATCAATGGAGAACTAAGTCCTGACGTGGACAATTTATTCCTATATTGACAGGATTCCTTCAGAAGTGGGCGTCCTAACGTAGACAGATTTATTTCCCCGGGTTGATGAAATGTGTTAGTCCTAACGTGGACAGATTCGTGTTCTCAGAATTGGTGGGATGTGAAGTCATGACGTTGACAAAACTGATTACTCTTTGTGTTGGTGTCCTGACGTGGACCATTTACTCTCAGCAGTTATCTTTCTTCGTGTTGGTGAAGCGTGGGTCCTGACGTGGACAGAACAGACGAAGGTGTGAGTCCTGACGCGGACGAGTTTTGCTTTCTCAACAGAGGAGATGTGAGTCCTGACGTGGACAAGTTTTATTTCCCCAGCGGGTCGAAGATGCCTGAGTCCTGACGTGGACAAATCAGGACGAAACATGGGTCTTGACGTGGAACGAAGTTGTTTCCTTACGTGGAAAGATTGAATCCTTACGTGGACATATCAAGCCAGAGTCCTTACATGGACAGATTGATAACGTATTCATTACGTGGAAAAAGATCATATTCCTTACGTGGAAAGACGAGTTTATTCCTTACGTGGAAAGATTGAGTCCTCACGCGGACATATCAAGATTGATTCCTGACGTGGAAAGAAAGAGATTATCCCTGACGTGGAAGAGTTTAGTCCCGACGCGGACAGATCAAAGAAGTTATTCCTAACGTGGAAGAAGAAGATAGGTTCCTTACGTGGAAAGTTTAGTTCTGACGTGGACGGAAAGAAGAAACGGTATTCCTTACGTGGAAAGAAGAAGCATTCCTGACGTGGAAAGAAAGATCGATATAGTATTCCTCACGTGGAAAGATTGGGGTTCCTTACGCGGAAAATTTGTGATTCCTAACATGGAAAAAAGAAAGAGTCCTTACGTGGACAAAGCAAAAGAAGACGTATTCCTTGCGTGGAAGAGTTTGACAAAGCAGAGAAAAGTCACCCCTGACGGGGAAAAGCGATGTATTCCTTACGTGGAAAGGTAAGTCCTAACGTGGACAGTATTATTCCTAACGTGGAACGGTTATTCCTTACGTGGAAAGGTGAGTCCTAACGTGGACGGTGGTATTCCTAACGTGGAAGAGTTTATTCCTAACGTGGACTCTGACGAGAAGGCAGACGAGCCGTCCCCAGCAAAGTTGTTGAAGTTTTTTTTCGAGTTGACAACAGATAGAGTCCTGATGTGGACAAGCAAAGGACGAAGTTTCCGATGATTCAATCTTTTTCAGGATGAGGAGAAGAATATCCAGCACGGTCGCACGAGATCAGTGGGTTGCCGTAACAGTCAGATTTAGCTGATGAATGTCGTTCCCCAAGCAGGAGCGCAGTTTATTTCTGCGGTTGGCAAATTTCTGGTTTCACTAGTATTCAACCGTCTCGTACCGCGAATGTCTGAAGGTCGTTCGCTCTTCACCCAATCGGGTCCAAGTCGCTTGAATAGGGGCAGCTGTTGCACCCTAAAATTTGCCCAACCTTATTCATTTGGTTTATGTTTCAATATCATTAGCATTTGCATATAGGGTCATGTACATAGGTTACTCATCTGCATAGCATAAGCATAGCAAGTCATTCAACAAGGGATCAAGCATTATTCTCATCTCTAGAGGCCTATCAAGAGGTTATTATCCTAATTCCATCTCATTCAAGTCATCAGAAAAGAATTTGAGAGCAGAGAGTGCAGCAGATTAAGCCTTGAGTCTATCTCCTATCTGAGGGTATCTGAGGGTCAACAAGGGGGTTGTGAGCTGTTAATGGAAGGCATGGAGAGTATCTAGACATAATTAGAGGCTTAGAAAGTCATTTGGAGAAGAAAACAAGTGGTTGATGTGATCACAAGAATTGCAGTTGAAGACAGTCAACTAGGGTTTCATCTGGGTCAACCCTAGGTCAACCCTAGGTCAAAGGATTGTTGGAGAGGCATTAAGGGCTATTGAAGAGATGTGGGGTTCATCATTTAACATGGAGAATAAGGATATGTTGTTATGCTAAGAAGAATTCAAGAGAAATCAAGGAGAAGAGGAGTCTCTAAATTAGGGTTTCTATGTAAAAGCCCCTAATTTAGGTCAAATTTCCAAGCAAGATAAGTCAAAATGCAAGCTTCAAAGGGATTCTTGGCCAACATGAAACTTGTAGAGGATCCCAAGACCTTTAATTTGAGTGGTGGAATACATCAAGGAGATTTATAGAACTCAAGTTATGGTCCTTGCAAGTTACAGGTCATCTGAGGTATCTGAAATTTTGTCTGTGAAAGTGACTTGACTTCCAAGCAACTTTTACCCCTCAAGGAGATTTCAAATGAATTTCTGGTCAACATAAGAATTGTTCCTCATTGTCTTAGCTTTCTAGAATGGTATAGTATGCCTTCATATGATTTGGGGAACTCTACTTATGGTCTTGGCAAGAAAAGGGTATTTTGGTCATTTGTGAATTACAAGTCATTTTAACCTATGTCCAAAACTCATACAAGGAGGCCTCAAATGGAAAAACTTACAACATCAAACTTGCTCCAAATGACATTTTGGGTCTAGAAAAGTGACCATGAGAGATTGGAAAGAATCATATCACAAGGTTTCAAAATTGTTGAATTTAATGAAGGAAAATGGCTTAAAAAATGATATTTTTCATATCTTGGCCAAATGATGCAAAATTATAGGTCATTTTGAATGGAAAAAGCATTTTAAAGACATTGGCTAAAGTGGAATTTTGAGCTTAGGTCATAATTTGTGAGTTATCCATGGTTGCTTGAAGTGAAAGTAACATAATCCAAATTGAAAGGGAAAAGTGTAAGGGAAACTTCTCCAAGTTTCTAGGAGGTTCTAATGCAACCTATATATTCATGCAAGCTGATTCATGCAAGGGTTGGTGCTCCCATTTGTCCAAAATCTCCATTTTCATCCATTTTCTCATTCTTGCATAAGCTACTCAAACTCTCACAAATCTCTCAAAACTCTCACATCTTTGGATTGGATCTTCATCATCATCATTCAAATCCTAGGATTCACATCAAAAAGTGGTTGAATTGATCAAGAATTATACCAATTATCTTCTTCACTCCAAGTTGCATTTTCATCACAAATCCATTAAAACTTCCTCCATCATTCTGATCTCTGTTACCATCATCATCCACTATCATCAGGGAGTAATTGGCACAAGGAATTGGAGAGAATTCGCGGCTGTGTGAAGAGATTCAAGTTGAAACTCCAACTTGCATGAAGGATGGAATAGAGTAATTCACAAGGATTAAGCACAAATCACTGCAAACAGAAGCATACACATTCATTAGAGAGCATTTTCAGCAAGTGTCAAGGGTTGAATTGAAGTCTAACTACCATTACCATCACCAAGTGCAAGGTATGTAAACTTCTTCGAATCTCACTATTCTGGCTGGTAGAGATCATGTGGTTAGGATAGGATTGTTTAGAGACCCTAGGGGAATGATTCTTGAAGTTTAGGGATAGTTTCGTGGAGATCCATGACAGGTTGCCATTTCTGTTAGCTTCAAGAATAAGCTGTGTACTGGACTAAAATCAATGTAATGATGCATAGAATAATGAGGGAAGTATGTAGATGATCTGTGGATCATCAGGTTGGAGTTCTGGCAAAGTTGACAACAGGCAAGCATGGTGTACCCTGAGTTTCGTGCCCTCTGTTTGGAGTCTACAACGAGAGTTAGCGAAAACTAGGATTAGACATGGATTCCTTGGGTTTTATAGAGTATTTTAGGGCTTGGAATTTTTCATTTTCATCAAGAAAGCATGGAGAAAGATTGGATGGAATTTTCGTGCATGGAGTTCATGACTGAAACCCTAGACGGAGGGAGGAAGAAGACGACTCATAGGCCCTTGGATCTGGTGGGTAAGATTGACTTGACCATGAATCGAACGGTCCACGTTTAGTCTGAGTTTTGGTGGGAAGTTTCAAAAATTGAAACGCAGCGTTTCATTAATTGGGGGATTGGGCTCAGACAGCTATTCGCACCCCCCAATTTAATAAGCCCAACGCGCTGAACTTGGATATCTTGCTATTCTCATCCCCTCTGACTATTTCTTTATATTTTCTATTTTTATTTTTCTTTTCATTTTTCATGCATCTTATAAAAATCATAATAAATGGAAAAATCATCATTTTTGATTCATTCTTTTTGCATATTTTTCTTTAGGATGTCAAGAAAATTATAAAAAATAAAAATGGCATTTTATTTTTTATTTGATATTTTTCCCATATTTTCTAAATAAATAACATTTTACATAATTTCATTTCATACATGATTTTATTAATTTTTGTTCTACTAGACACTTTCATATTTTTCATCCATTCTTTTTAGGTTGTTTAGATTAGACATTAAACATGTAGATTCAATTTAGTTCCCATTTTTAGAAATTAAATTTAGGTGCTTAGTGTAAGTGTGAATAACATGGATAAAACTAGGGTTTTGGGTGATGACTTAGGAGATTTGATTCTTTTCCCTTAGGACTTAGGGTTTGACTAGTTTAGTTATGGGACTATAGGGACTATGGGTAGTTATTAGATCCCTTAGAAAAGTCAGGATTCCCCTACTGCTATTAATATACTGTATATCTGATTGACTGGTGTGGTGTGCCCTCTGGGGATTATTGCTTGCTTGCTTGGGTATTGGGATTGTCTGGGGACTTGGGAGAGCTGAAGACTTGAGGAGATGAAGACCATTGGAGATCCAGAGATTGAAGATCAACTGCCAGAGTTGGAGAGGAGGTTCTTGCTAGCAGCTGCTGAGGAGACTAGGGTTTAGGAGCTAGGCAGAGCTCTAGATTAGAAAGCTTGCTTCTCAAACATAGATGGCTTTGTTTGCCTCTATCCTTTCTCTATGATTCAAAGTCTCTTTCAAATATCCACCTCCTTCCTTTGGAAGGATCAGTGAATATATTTGAAAGATAGAACTTTTGAGAGGAACCTGTCTGCATAATGTTAACAGTTAATGAGCCACCTTTGGTAGGCAATTTACTGTTTAACATTCATCTCCTCTTGTTGACTGATGTTCATCCTTGAGGATTGGAGACTTGAAGAAAAGCCATTGCTTATAGGAAGCTGATTATCAAAGCCCTTTCCTGAAGGCTATGGAGATGGAGATTGATGCTTGTTGAAGCCCATAAATGATTGGAGATTACTTGAAGCCAGATGTTGATTCAGAGTTGCGGATGCTGTTTCTCTTGCTGTTATATTTCATTGCTGATGTATTGTTTGGTTTCCTTGACTGTATTGTTTGCTGATTACCCTGCTGGGTTGAAGGTGAAGTATGTTCACTTTTGCCTATTGTTTTCCAGGTTCGAGGTTGAGTGGGACTCCCTTGCCTCGCTTGTACTGCTGCATTCATGCATTTTACTGTTTTACTGTATATATCTGCTATTGTTTCTGTTTCTGCCTATTCCCTTAGGATCTCTGTTTCTCTCTGTGCAAGAGAGGAACATGATAGACACTAGGTCTTAACCCATGCATGATAACCTTAGGATAGTTTGATTCCCTTGCAACCGTCGGTTAGAGTTCTGTCTCTTTCTTTCTCAAAACAAACAGAAAAACACAATAAATATTTCAAACACGATAAAAGACACTTCTTCCGTAAAAGAATGTGAACTCATCAAAGCGTCATTTTTTGTCCGCTGGGACTGCTAATCAAGAAAACCTTTTTCAGAAGGAATAAAATCAATCAAGACAAGCCTGTGTCTTCCGTGGCCCGAAATACGTTTGCTCTGATCTCCCATGCTGTATGGAAGTACGTAGGCATAGGATGCGATATCCTAGCGAGCAACCTTCCCCTCCTTTCCCGTAGGTAGGCGAACTACGTTGACTCTGATTTCTCGTTCCAGGCGGGAATACGTAGGCATAAAGTGCGATACTTTGCCGAGTCATTTTTATTTTCATTTTGTTTTCTTTTTAACCCTTGACCTATAGTTTAGATAGAATAACAATCCATACCTGAAAACAAGCGTGGATCCCGTCGAGTACGACGGACGTGAGGGGTGCTAATACCTTCCCCTTGCGTAACCGACTCCCGAATCCAGGTTTTGGTTGCGACGACCATACCTTTCCCGTGTTGTGCGAGGTTTACTCTGAGCGTTTCCTTTCCCTCCCGTGGGATAAATAACGCACGGTGGCGACTCTTCTGTTCAGCCGGCGCCGATTTTCGCAGTAGCGACACATCTCATTCATCATCTGCATCTCATTGGTAGGTGTGCAGTAGATTAAGAGGTATGATTACCCTGCAAGAGTTGCATGAGACTGTGAAGCTAGCCAAGAAGGTTATTCAAGTGTTCAAAGGTTGATATCTTTGTCAGAAAACTCAAGAGATCCTCAGAGAGATTGGTTGAAACCAAGGTTGTGTGTCTCATAACTTGAGAGTTGTGGGAGCCCCTCAGATGATTCTGAGGCTATGAGGAGGGACTTGAAGCTTTGAGAAAGCTTATGAGATGTCTTGAAAGCCATCATGAGGCCTAGAGAGGTCATTGTACAAGAATTCAGAAGATTCAGCCATGGGTGGTGGAATTAGGGTTTGACTGGGTCAACCCTAGGTCAACTGATGATTTGGAGAGGGTTGAGACCTAATCCAAGAGCCATGTGATCATGGATTGATTCATTGAGATGCTATAAGGATTATTCCTAGAACAACTCATCATGATTGAGGAGTTTGAGAAGTTTCAAGCTAGGGTTTCTAAGGCTTAACAGTGTAAAATCCCCTAGTTTGATCCCTATCTTCAAGGAAGTTTAGCTCAAGATGTGGTTGTCATCTCATCTTACCCATAACATGAATGTTGTAGAGCTTGCTCTTATATTTAATTTGAGTACTATAAGTCCTTGATAGGATTTGTAGATCTCAAGTTATGACTTTGACAAGTTACAGGTCATCTGAGGCATGTGAATCTGGGTCCTTGAAGGTCACCCAACTTGCATCCAACTTTTTACCTAGTAGGATGATTCCTATGAATTCTTGGTCAACATTAATGTTGTAGAGAATCTTATTAGCTTTCTATAGAGTACTAGAAGTCCTTGATAGGATTTGTAGAACTCAACTTATGGCTTTGACAAGTTAAGGGCATTTTGGTCATTTGGAGATTATAGGTCATTTCAAGCATAAGGCCATATCTCCTATTTCCAAGCTTCAAATGGAAAAATCTTCAACATCAAACTTGCTTAGAATGATGTTTTAAGGCTAGTAGGGAGGTCATGAGATGTTGAAAAGGCTTGTATCAAAAAGTGATAAAAATGACCTAAAATGGAGGCATAAGTTAAATAAGTTGAAATTGGAAATTGGAAATCCCAAGTTACACATCCAAACCATGTCATATAATAGGTCATTTTGACTCTAAAATACATTCTAAAAACAATGGTTCAGCCACAATTTTGATTTGAGGCCTAGATCATGGGGCTGCTTTGGAAATGGCTTGCTTGCATCTTAAGGCACAAAAGCAAAACTTAAGAAAACTCAATGAACAAGTTAGTTAAGGGTTTTAACACACCATATATCTCATATGAGGATAATTTCAAGTCAGAATTGGTGGTTACAAGGACTATGGCATGATATGATACATGGTATGAGATGAATTCATAATGTCATGACATGAGATTTCCAATTTCTCATGGGAAGGTTCTAGATGGTTCTAGATGATTCTAAATCACTCTATATAACATATAGAACTTGCTCAGATGCAAGGTTGGTGTAAGATTTGAGAGAAGAGAGAGTTGGCCATTTCACTTGCTTCCATTGCAAGTTGAAAGTGAATTCCCTATTCTGAACCATTTCCATTCATTCTTTCCATCTAAACACACTCCATTGATCATAGTGAAGTTGTGCAGATCAATTTGAGAGCAAAACCATGGTGATTTGAGAAGTTGGCAATTGAATTTTCAAGGCTGCAAGTCAGAATCGAATTCTGAGATTCAAGCACTCTCCCTCAAATCTTTTGCAAACAGTAGCAAGATCATCATCCAAGGAAGCTTTCTGAAGAATTTCAAGGCTTGAAGTGAAGGTTTTCACCATCTGTTGATCAAGAAATACCAGGTTTGCAAAACTCACTCTACACCATAATTTATGCATAGTTAGGTAGATTGGTTAGGGTAGAAAGGTTAGAGACACATAGGTGATCATTTCTGGAGAGTTAGAGAGTAATTGATGAAGATTGAGTTATGGACACCTTTTCTTTGATGATCAAGAACTCGTGGTATAGTGAGATATAATACATGTGTGATAGCTTATTTTAACCAGTGAAGTGTGGTGATCATTTTAGTACCAAGAAATCCAAGAATTTTTGAAGTTGAGGATTGACCATAATTTCAATCTTGGACCGTGTTTCATGTTGGAGGAGGTTTCAAGGAATTCTAGGGGTATGGTTGTATTCAGCATGAAAAATGGAGCATGTTAGTGTTTTGAATTGTTAAATTTGATGATGATTTGAGAGCATACGATGGGAGGGAAATCTGAAGTTTGAAACTCTGTTTATGGTGGTTGCCCCTCCAAACCCTAGCTGAAGGTTGAAGACGATCCCTCATCCGTCAGATCGTGCTTGACTCATTGACCTCACCCAGATCCAAGGGCCACGACATAACCTCACGTTTTGAAAGGGAATTCTGAAGACATGAGGAAACGTAGCGTTTCATTAAAAGAAGTTCTTGGGCTTTAGTAAAGAAACAACTACCCACACCCCCAATCCTGGCCCATTGTGAAAATGCACTGGAAATCATTACTATCCACACAGTTCTTTTTCTTTTTCTTTTCAGTTTATTAATTGGTTTTCTGAATTAATTGGGCCTAGCACGCATGACTAACTGCACCCCCCATTTTGAGCCCATTGATGATTTGAACTGGACATAGTTACTATCTGCACCCAAGTTTTATCTTTTTCATTTCTTTTTCTCCATTTTATGTTAAACTTTGAAAAATCATAATAAATAGAAAATTAATGATTTTTGCATGGATTTTTTCTCCCACTTCATGATAATGTCTAGAAAATTATCAGATAAAAATATGTGCATTTCAGGCATTTTTAATATTTTTTGTGTATTTTTCATTTTAATAGCTTTTTATTTCTTTTATGTTGATACATGAATTTGTAGAATTTTGTTTAGCTAGTTCCCTTCATATTTTTAGGCCATTCTTTTTTAGGATAGTTAGATTAGGACTTTACCTCCCCATGGATTTATTTCATAATTTTGTGATGAAGTTTAGGTTAGTTTTTCTTAGATGACATTAGGTTGTGTAGAATTAGGTCAATCCTTAACATAGGTCCACAATAACACTAGAATTTTGGGTTTCTAGGTCAAGATAGACATTGGGGCATATAAGGGTATTAAGGGTAGATATATAAGATCCCCTAGAAATTTTATTAGAATTTAATATAGTAGTATACTATTTTTAGATGATTTTTGTAGTTGATGATTGTTTGTGTTGCCCTTGTGGGCTTGTATTTTTGTTTGCTTTGCTTTGTGGGCTTGGAGAGCTTGGTATTGCTTGGAGGAGCATTGAGGAGCATAGTAGGAGCATTGAGGAGCTTGAGAGCTTGATCTTGTTTGTTTTGTTGTTGTTTTAGGGTTAGGGATTAGGAAGAGTTTAGACCTAGTTAACTTCTTTCTTAAACATGGATGGTATCTTTCACCTCCATTCCTCCCTATGATTCAAAGTCCTTCCATGGTATACACCTCTCTCCTTTGGAGGGATAAGTGATGGTACCTAGGAAGTAGAACTTTTGAGGGAACCATTCCTTTGATGTTTAACCCTTATAGGTCACCTTTGGTGGTCAATAAGCAGTTTAACACCCTAGCTTATCCAGTTAAGTGATTTCCTCTGGTTTGAATATCTTGAGAGATGTTGAGCTTGAGTGGGAAGATGAAGACTTCATTGAAGAGGATGGAGGAGGATGAGTCCTTGAGCATTGCCATTCCAGCTGAAGCTTGAAGAGCAACAAGAAGCAAGTTGATACTTGAAGACCCTGAAGATGAAGTAAAGACTGAAGGATGAAGTTGATACTTCTAAGTGACTGAAGATTGATTCTGAAGAGCTGAAGCTTGAAGAACCAAGGAAGTTGATACTTACTTTGATACTTGGAGATCCTGAAGGAGATCAAGTTGATACTTGTGGTTAACAGTGAATCCTGAAGGTGAAGCTGATCAAGGAGCTGAAGCTCAGAGAAGATAAGTTGAAACTTATGTTGAAGGGTTGAAACCTGGAAAAGCAAATTGATATTTGTCAAGAGTGATGTAAGTCTGAAGACTGAGTTGTTGTTGGAAGGGCTGAAGCTTGAGGTTGAGAGAGGAGTTGATCTGCTTTCTTTTCTTTTTCTTCTCTGTATTGATGTGTTTTGTTTGACTTGCTTGATGCATTAGGATAAGTCCATATCTAGAATAAGGAGAATCTAGGAGCATGATTGCACTAGAGGTTGAGTTGCTCCCTCTGCTTGTATTGTTACTGTGTGGCTTTGCTTGCGGGTATTCGGTAGAGCCCAGCTCCCTTGCCCATGTGGGTTGTTTGCCTGATGGCATTTTATTTCATTTTCTTCTGTATGATTGCAGTTTACTATTATTGCTTGATAGCATGTTTTACTTTCAGTATGATTACTGTTATTCATTCTGGCTTGAGGTTGAGATGAGCTTGTGGAGGCTGAAGCCCCACACACATTTCCTCAATCACTTGCATTGCATGCATTTTACCGTTTAAGCTGATGCTTTGTCTGTTTTGGTGTATCATTGACATGATCCCTTAGGACTCTCATTTCCTTTGATAAGGAATTGATGATAGAACTTTAGGTTGAAACCTATGCATGACAACTTCTAGGAGTTCCCTGTTCAAACCTCAACCCTAGGATGAATCCTTGGCATGACAACAGTAGGACTTGATAGTCTCCCTCCTAGTTGGGCCTGTTCTCTTCTCACCTCAAAACAGTTTAAGATACAGTAATCATGAATGATTTCTTTCTTACGTTACGAGTCTTAAGCTACCCGAGAAAGGATTGTGGGAGAGTTTCTTTTCCACAGTCCGGATGTTTAGTATGGTACCCTTTGGGTGACATGCGACGCATTCACTCTCAAGTCATAGTCTCTAGTGCGATTGAAATTGCAAACACAATAAAAAACACTTCTTTCGTAAAAGACAGGAAATAAGCATAGTTTCCCGAACTACGTAAGCTCTGATCTCTCATACCTGTTGAGAGTACGTAGGCACAATACTGATGTATTGGCGAGCTACCTTCCCCCATAACCCGTCGTAGGCCGAACTACGTTGACTCTGATTTCTCGTTCTCTGATGAGAATACGTAGGCATAAAGTGCGACGCTTTGCCGAGTCATTTTTCTTTTCTTTTTAAGCCAGCCTTGATAGGTAGATAGATAAAGACAACCCGTCCAAGTAAACACAACAAGCATGGATCCCGTCGAGTACGACGGACGTGAGGGGTGCTAATACCTTCCCCTTGCGTAACCGACTCCCGAACCCAGACAATGGTTGCGACGACCTTGTCTTACCCTTTTTCGTTAGGTTTTTCCGATCGTTTCCTTTCCCGCTCCGAGGGATAAATAACGAAAGGTGGCGACTCTTCTGTTGTGCCGACACCTTATTTTCGCGCAAGCGACAACTGGCGACTCTGCTGGGGACTTCAACGGTTCCCTATGCGAGTCAATCCTAACGCTTGTATGATTACTTGTTGGGTTGCGTTTATTTATCGCATTTTACTTCTCGCACTTTATTTCCCGCATTTTATTTTCAGTATAATATGATTATCTGTGCTGTTGTGGGAAGGGGCATTCTGATGAGTGAGAAGCCAGACCCAGGCTTGAGTGCACCATAGAATTAGAGTGGAAATTAGTGGGCGCATGCTTGCTTTGCAGGCACTAGTGTCTCATGAAATCCATGCTCAGGCGAGGTTCTCCCGGTTGGCTTCTCTTTCAACCCTTTGGGTTGAGACGGTTGCTGGTTTGGTGGATTGTCGACTCTGGGGACCGATCATTTGTGATTCAGCCGAGTGAGGCCGCTTCATGAGCTGGTGATGCCACACCTTCTGGGTATCGTATCACCCCTCTTGAATGTATGTGACGCTGATGAACGCATAGGATGCCGAACTTGAGTCAGTTTAGGTCCATACCTGTGAGCGGGGTTGGGTTTATTGCAGGAAACCTTGACCTTCAGACTACCTGGTTTTCTTGACAGTGAATCAGTTTTGTTGGTACCAGGGTTTCTCAGTTGCAGATTTATCTGTTCTTGATAGAGCAGGTTTTGATCAGAGGATCTTATCATCAGATGTGTATTTGTTCTAGATAGAGCAGAGTTTTCATCATCAGTTGTTTGTTCTTGATAGAGCAGATTTTGGAGTGGGGTCTGAAGATCTCATCAGCAGATGTTGTTTGTTCTTGATAGAGAAGATTTTTGAGTGGGGTCTGAAGATCCCATCAGCAGATGTTGTTTGTTCTTGATAGAGCAGATTTTTGAGTGGGGTCTGAAGATCCCATCAGCAGATGTTGTTTGTTCTTGATAGAGCAGATTTTTGATTGGGGTCTGAAGATCTCATCAGCAGATATATGTTTGTTCTTGACAGAGCAGGTTTCTTGGTCCTACATCAGCGGTCCTTATTATCAGACATTTGTTCTTGACAGAGCAGAATTATGATCCTATGTATATGGCCCTATCAGATGGTGGTTCTTGGCAGATCAGATTTGTGGTCCTACATCGGGGTTTTCTTCTTATCAGTGGTTGTTGATACAGAATCTCCACAGCACCAGTTGCCCTGACCTCTTATTGCATGATTGCATTTTGCATTAGTTTGCATACTCATTTGCATGTCATTAACGTGTGTCTGTGTTGCAGGTACCGTTTTCCCCGATCCAAGATTTCTTGCCTCCTATTGTATCGTTATGGGTTCTCTGAGGAAGACCGTGGCTTACAAGTTCCCTGCCCCTGATGTGGTTAATTGGACTGGTTTGATAGCTTTAGCAGATGATTCTGTGAGGGATGAGTTTAGAAAATCTTACGGCAAGTTGCTCAGTTTGGTTCATAAACTTTCTGTGTTCGAGTTGAATGGGTTGCACGCTCTGCTGCAGTTCTACGACCCTCCGCTGAGATGTTTCACCTTCCAGGATTTTGTTCTCGCACCCACGCTAGAAGAGTATGCTGATTTGCTAGGTGTGCCTATCAAGAGGCAGATGCCTTTTGTTCACATGGATGCTGAGCCTGATCTGGAATCCGTCGTTGTTGGTCCGACAGTTCGCGTATGCTTTGAGAACTCCGCCGAAGGATGAAGAGGTACAGGAATCTCTGTACCTCACTGGTCTTCTAGAGGGGGATCTGTTGTCCAAGCTTCAGCGCGCGTGGAATGGTATCAGTAAGCGAGGAAAGCCATTGCTGGGAAAAAGCAACAATCAAGCCTACCCTCCGTATGTAACTTGGATCAGAGCCAGGGCCGATGCTATAGGGATGCCGTTTCCTCATGCCAAGCCAGAAAGCCCTCCAATGATTGAAGAGCCTACTATTGTGCCCATTCAGCAGCATAATCAGGTGTTAGTTGAGCGGGATGAATTGAAGCGGGCGAACGAAGAACTGGAGAAGGAATTAGCTCAGCTCCGAAGCGAGAGGAACGAAGCCGTTCATTCTTTCAAAAGGCAGACAGAGTTGTTGAACCAGCTGGGTACAAACCTGACTAAGCAGATAGCCGAGCGTGAACGCATGGGTCGAGACTTCAAAGCTGTCAACGACGTACTGGCTACGAAGAAGCAGCACTTGGACGAAGCATATCGGAGGATATCCAAGTTCAACCAGCACTGGAAGGCTTCCCTGGCCACCAGGAAAGAGCGGGAAGATAAGCTGATGCTATAGATCTCCAAGCTGGAAGCCCAGGTGAAGGACAGTGAAAAGAGGTTTGATGAAGAAACCGCCCGCAGATACGCCGCCGAAGGCCATCTCAACAAAGCTCTCGCTAACCTGAAGGAGCGCAAGCTGATGTTTGAGTCCAAGAAGCGGAAGTTAGAAGATTGCTTCAGCGAAGAAGCATGGGAAAGTTCGGTCGAAGGACTTCAGTATACCATTGTGCAGAGGGAATTGCTCGTCGAGGGGTTGCTCACTCTGCCAGATCATCCAGAGACGAAGGAGTCGTTAGAAGAGTATCCCGCCCGTGGCTGTACTTGACTATTTGTATTCCTTTTGTTTTGATCATTGTTGTATGCTGACCATCACCAGGCTTGTTGGATGAGGTCACGCTGTTGATTCATCTTGTACTCGCTGATGCTATGTACCACCTTGATAGGCTTTCTTTATATATGAGATTGTTGTTTCCATGATTGGACCTGGACTTCTTATTATTATTATTATCAGCACTGGCACTTAGGCACTAGGATCGGGGGAGATCTCCCCAACACACAGACACACGCATGCATTTGCATGACGAGCATTTTGTTGTTTTTCCTAACCCTTCTGTGTTTACAGGTTTTTCAGGTTTACAGGTTGTCCCAGGTTGTTTCCGGTGGTTCCAGGATTGATCAGAGACTAATTCACCACTATCCTACTAGAGCTAATCAGACCAGGATCATGGATCAAGTGCAAACTGATGTTTAGAAGCTCCGTGAAAGGATGGATCGCTTCATGGAGCTCATGCAAGTGGTCGCCAATGGCCAGGATCAGCTCAGAACGTTGGTTCAGCCTTTGATCTCCAGGGTTGATAGCAACGACGTGCTCCACGGTGGGACCGTGCATACTCCTCCACCAGTCGAAACTCCGCAGAATGGTGTCCCCGTGGCCGGGGGCAACGGCAGCGCTAATGGCAATGTGATGGCCAACATCGGACTCAATACGGCGGGCGTTGGTAATGGGAGTCTGGGAGCTAATGTCAACATCGGGCCGGGCAACGACAATGCAGGCGTCGGGAATCTGTTTGTGCCTTAGCCATGGCTAGAGGATCGTCAGGATGATGTGTTCTCTCAGAAGGGTGCTGAAGGGGAGATGAATGCTGAAACGCGGCTTAGATTCAAGGCACTTGAAGATAAAATGAGAGATATTGAGAATCAGAATACTTTGGGCGTTGATATGTCCAAGCTGGGATTAATTGCTGATTTCAAGGTACCTCCTAAGTTCAGGGTGCCTGAATTTGAAAAATATAAGGGCACCATTTGCCCTCGTGTCCACCTGAGATCGTATTACAGGAAGATGTCTGCTCATTCCGAAGACGAGAAGTTGCTGATGCACTTCTTCCAAGACAGTCTTTCCGGGCCATCCCTCGAGTGGTACATGGGTCTGGAGCCCACTAGTGTGCGCACATGGAAGGATCTCGCTGAAGCGTTTGTGCACCACTACCAATACAATAGCGACTTAGCCCCGAACCGAGTTCAGCTGCAGAACCTATCGCAGAGGAACAATGAAGGGTTTAAGGAGTACGCCCAGCGGTGGCGTGAGTTGGCAGCCAGGGTTCAGCCGCCGATGGTTGAACGAGAGCTCGTGCAGATGTTTGTAGCCACCCTCCCAGGGGTTTACTATGAAAAGTTATTCAGCGGTATGTCTGGGAAGTTCTCGGATCTCATTATCATGGGTGAACACGTCGAGAATGGGATCAAGATCGGGAAAATTCAAGGTGAGTCATCCTCAACCGAAGGAGGTGGAAAGAAACCTTATGCTGACAAAAGGCGAGAAGGAGAAGCGAGCGCTGTGACCAACGCTCGAAGGAAGGGCAAAGGCCATCAACAGCAGGTAGCCAGTATAAATATCCCGGCAGCTCCGCAGCAGCAGCAGCAGCAACCGAATCAACAGGGATATAGAAAGTACCAGAATCGGGCATCTTTGGCAAACCGTCACTTCGAGGCGCCGCCTATGTCGTACGCGCAACTCTTGCAGACTTTGCTTCAGCTACAGTTGGTCCAGAAGAGGACGATGGCTCCCTTGACAGGGGCACCTCCACCAGGGTACGACGCCGATGCCACTTGTGATTTCCATTCAGGGGCACCAGGCCACACAATCGAGAACTGCAAAGCCTTCAAGCATAAGGTGCAGGACTTGGTGGATGCCAAGATCATTAACTTCTCCGATAATATGCCCAATGTCACGAAGAATCCTATGCCGAATCATAGGGGAGGCGGTGTGAACGCCATTATCGAAGAAGAGAGTGCAGATCTGTTGACTGACATCAGAGATCTGAAGACGCCACTTAGCTTCGTTAAAGCTAAGTTGCTAAAATGAGGGTTCTTTCCAGGATGCGGAGAGCTATGCATGGACTGTGCCACACATTCTGATGGATGTGAGGAGTTGGTAGAAGGAATTCAAAGTCTAATGACTGAGGGGATTCTGCAGTTTAGCCGGAGGGCTGAAAGTGGATCAGGAGAGGTAGTGCTGAAGCAGGCCGATGAAGTCGCCACCGTCACCATCCCTCACCGGCCGATAACCATTTCTGCGCCCAGACCGCCTATAATTACTATCACTAAAGTTGGGCCAATACCTTTCGAGAGCACTAATGCCGTTCCGTGGCATTATGGGGCTGAAGTCTATTGCAACGGACAAAGGTTGGAGCTAGAGCCGTATGGGTCGACTGTGGAGAATCTTGCGGGAATCAGTGGTATTACTCGCAGCGGAAGAGTATTTGCACCGCCAGAGGTCGTGACGGATAGAGCGGTCAGAGCTGATGCGGCCGATAAAGGCAAAAGTAAAGTCGTTGAAGAGGTCCCGTGTGGGGTAGAGAAAGACTTGCTTGTTAAAGATGCCGAGGAGTTTATGCGGTTGATTAAAAAGAGTGACTACAAGATTGTAGATCATCTCCATCAGACGCCCTCGAAGATTTCCATTCTCAACTTGTTGCTGTGTTCTAAAGCACACCGCAATGCGCTGCTGAAGGTGTTGAACACCGCCTACGTACCGCAAGAAATATCGGTGAATCAGCTAGAGGAGGTTGTAGCCCACGTAAATGCTGGCAATGGGCTAGGTTTCACAGACTTAGAGCTGACGCCAAAAGGGAGGAATCACAATAGCACCCTGCACATCTCGATAGAGTGTAGGGGCACGATCATGTCGCACGTGCTGGTGGACACGGGTTCGTCGCTTAATGTTCTTCCGAAGAAGGCGTTAATGAAGTTGGATACTCGTGGAGTGATCTGCACACCCAGTGATCTGGTTGTGAAGGCGTTCGACGGAACTAAACGCCACGTTTTCGGGGAGGTGACCCTGCCGATCCAAGTCGGTCCAGAAACGTTCAACACGGTCTTTTATATTATGGAAATCATGTCTGCCTACAGTTGTGTCTTGGGCCAGCCATGGATCCGTGTTGCTGGTGTCGTAACCTCCACGTTGCACCAAAAGCTCAAATATGCTGTCGGGGGAAGCATCGTAACCGTGTGCGGCGAGGAGGACATAATGGTGAGCCATTTGTCATCCTTTAAGTATGTTGAAATGGATGGCGAAATTCATGAAACTCTATGCCAAGCGTTCGAAGCTGTCAAAGTAAAGGACGTAACTACTGTGGTCACAGAAAAGCCAGAGATGACTCTCTCATCGTTCAAGGAAGCTCGGGCCGTTGTCCAAGCCGGATCCACCCCAGGTTGGGGGCGAGTTTTGGAGATACCTAACAAGCAGGATAAGTTTGGGTTGGGATATTCTCCTGAAGCTGAAGCTTTTTCGTCTTCTTCTAGCAGTGCGTCACGAGGTAAGGGGCCGATCCAATTTACCAGTGGCGGAGTGATTTTCAAAAGCATCAACGCAACGTCTGAAGACAGCGGGGATAGCGATTGTGACCTCGACTCTTGGATTTAGCCAAGCAAGCCAGGCGAGGGCCTTACCAATTGGTCCATCAAGGACATCATCCAGATGACAAGTGAAGAGTAATGATTTACTTTTTTCCAATCATTGTACAACCCTATGTCTTACCCGGGGCATAGCGGTTTTATTGTCAGGGCCTTGTTGGATTATGTACATGCATTTTGTTAATAAATCAAAGGCGTTTTCTTCGTATTCAAATATTGTGATCTCTGTTATTCCTGTTTTATATTTGTTTTGAAAAACAGTAAAATGGCAATGGGGTTTGTGCTAACCTGCACATCCTTGTTTTAAAATTTAACCCTTGTTTATGCATGATCCACAAAACAGATGACATCGACTCTGGACCTTCTACGGCTCACTTCGACTTCGATTGCCCGATCTATCAAGCCGAAGAAGAGATTGATGAAGACGAAGACCTTCCTGAAGAGTTGGCCCGCTTGTTGAAACAAGAGGAAAAAGTTATTCTGCCTCATGAAGAGGAGATCGAAATCGTGAACCTGGGTTCTGAAGAGCTCGTCAGAAACGTCAGGATAGGGGCCGCATTGCAGAGTGATGTCAAGCAGAGATTGGTCGAGATGCTTCGAGAGTATAGTGACGTCTTTGCTTGGTCATACGAAGATATGCCCGGACTTGACTCGGACATCGTGGTCCACCACTTGCCGCTGCGAGAAGATTGCCCTCCCGTTAAGCAGAAGCTTAGGAGGACGAGACCAGATATGGCCGTTAAGATCAAAGAAGAAATGCAGAAACAGCTTGATGCTGGCTTCTTAGCGGTCACCACCTACCCTCCGTGGGTCGCCAACATAGTGCCTGTACCGAAGAAGGACGGTAAGGTACGAATGTGCGTCGATTATCGGGATTTGAATAGGGCGAGCCCTAAAGATGATTTCCCGTTGCCTCATATCGATGTGTTGGTCGACAACACAACCCAGTTCTCCGTGTTTTCGTTCATGGAGGGCTTCTCCGGTTACAACCAGATCAAGATGGCGCCACAGGACATGGAGAAAACAACGTTTATCACTCCCTGGGGAACATTTTGCTATAAGGTAATGCCTTTCGGTCTAAAGAACGCAGGGGCCACTTACCAACGAGTAATGGTAACTTTGTTTCATGATATGATTCATCATGAGATTGAAGTCTATGTTGATGACATGATTGCGAAGTCCCAAACGGAGGAAGAGCACCTGGTCAACTTATTGAAGCTTTTTGAGAGGCTTAGGAAATTCAGGTTGAGGCTGAATCCTAACAAATGTACTTTCGGAGTACGGTCCGGAAAGTTACTGGGGTTTATCGTGAGTGAACGAGGCATCGAGGTTGATCCTGCGAAGATTAAAGCGATACAAGAAATGCCAGTGCCAAAAACAGAAAAAGAAGTTCGTGGTTTCTTGGGCCGAATAAACTACATTGCAAGGTTTATCTCTCAGCTCACAGCCACGTGTGAACCGATGTTCAAGCTTTTAAAGAAAGATCAGGCGATTACTTGGAATGAGGATTGCCAGAATGGCTTTCCTCGCTTACTGATACCATTCCACGCGCGCTGAAGCTTGGACAACAGATCCCCCTCTACAATCCGTCGTTGTTGGTCCGACAGTTCGCGTATGCTTTGAGAACTCCGCCGAAGGATGAAGAGGTACAGGAATCTCTGTACCTCACTGGTCTTCTAGAGGGGGATCTGTTGTCCAAGCTTCAGCGCGCGTGGAATGGTATCAGTAAGCGAGGAAAGCCATTGCTGGGAAAAAGCAACAATCAAGCCTACCCTCCGTATGTAACTTGGATCAGAGCCAGGGCCGATGCTATAGGGATGCCGTTTCCTCATGCCAAGCCAGAAATCCCTCCAATGATTGAAGAGCCTACTATTGTGCCCATTCAGCAGCATAATCAGGTGTTAGTTGAGCGGGATGAATTGAAGCGGGCGAACGAAGAACTGGAGAAGGAATTAGCTCAGCTCCGAAGCGAGAGGAACGAAGCCGTTCATTCTTTCAAAAGGCAGACAGAGTTGTTGAACCAGCTGGGTACAAACCTGACTAAGCAGATAGCCGAGCGTGAACGCATGGGTCGAGACTTCAAAGCTGTCAACGACGTACTGGCTACGAAGAAGCAGCACTTGGACGAAGCATATCGGAGGATATCCAAGTTCAACCAGCACTGGAAGGCTTCCCTGGCCACCAGGAAAGAGCGGGAAGATAAGCTGATGCTATAGATCTCCAAGCTGGAAGCCCAGGTGAAGGACAGTGAAAAGAGGTTTGATGAAGAAACCGCCCGCAGATACGCCGCCGAAGGCCATCTCAACAAAGCTCTCGCTAACCTGAAGGAGCGCAAGCTGATGTTTGAGTCCAAGAAGCGGAAGTTAGAAGATTGCTTCAGCGAAGAAGCATGGGAAAGTTCGGTCGAAGGACTTCAGTATACCATTGTGCAGAGGGAATTGCTCGTCGAGGGGTTGCTCACTCTGCCAGATCATCCAGAGACGAAGGAGTCGTTAGAAGAGTATCCCGCCCGTGGCTGTACTTGACTATTTGTATTCCTTTTGTTTTGATCATTGTTGTATGCTGACCATCACCAGGCTTGTTGGATGAGGTCACGCTGTTGATTCATCTTGTACTCGCTGATGCTATGTACCACCTTGATAGGCTTTCTTTATATATGAGATTGTTGTTTCCATGATTGGACCTGGACTTCTTATTATTATTATTATCAGCACTGGCACTTAGGCACTAGGATCGGGGGAGATCTCCCCAACACACAGACACACGCATGCATTTGCATGACGAGCATTTTGTTGTTTTTCCTAACCCTTCTGTGTTTACAGGTTTTTCAGGTTTACAGGTTGTCCCAGGTTGTTTCCGGTGGTTCCAGGATTGATCAGAGACTAATTCACCGCTATCCTACTAGAGCTAATCAGACCAGGATCATGGATCAAGTGCAAACTGATGTTTAGAAGCTCCGTGAAAGGATGGATCGCTTCATGGAGCTCATGCAAGTGGTCGCCAATGGCCAGGATCAGCTCAGAACGTTGGTTCAGCCTTTGATCTCCAGGGTTGATAGCAACGACGTGCTCCACGGTGGGACCGTGCATACTCCTCCACCAGTCGAAACTCCGCAGAATGGTGTCCCCGTGGCCGGGGGCAACGGCAGCGCTAATGGCAATGTGATGGCCAACATCGGACTCAATACGGCGGGCGTTGGTAATGGGAGTCTGGGAGCTAATGTCAACATCGGGCCGGGCAACGACAATGCAGGCGTCGGGAATCTGTTTGTGCCTTAGCCATGGCTAGAGGATCGTCAGGATGATGTGTTCTCTCAGAAGGGTGCTGAAGGGGAGATGAATGCTGAAACGCGGCTTAGATTCAAGGCACTTGAAGATAAAATGAGAGATATTGAGAATCAGAATACTTTGGGCGTTGATATGTCCAAGCTGGGATTAATTGCTGATTTCAAGGTACCTCCTAAGTTCAGGGTGCCTGAATTTGAAAAATATAAGGGCACCATTTGCCCTCGTGTCCACCTGAGATCGTATTACAGGAAGATGTCTGCTCATTCCGAAGACGAGAAGTTGCTGATGCACTTCTTCCAAGACAGTCTTTCCGGGCCATCCCTCGAGTGGTACATGGGTCTGGAGCCCACTAGTGTGCGCACATGGAAGGATCTCGCTGAAGCGTTTGTGCACCACTACCAATACAATAGCGACTTAGCCCCGAACCGAGTTCAGCTGCAGAACCTATCGCAGAGGAACAATGAAGGGTTTAAGGAGTACGCCCAGCGGTGGCGTGAGTTGGCAGCCAGGGTTCAGCCGCCGATGGTTGAACGAGAGCTCGTGCAGATGTTTGTAGCCACCCTCCCAGGGGTTTACTATGAAAAGTTATTCAGCGGTATGTCTGGGAAGTTCTCGGATCTCATTATCATGGGTGAACACGTCGAGAATGGGATCAAGATCGGGAAAATTCAAGGTGAGTCATCCTCAACCGAAGGAGGTGGAAAGAAACCTTATGCTGACAAAAGGCGAGAAGGAGAAGCGAGCGCTGTGACCAACGCTCGAAGGAAGGGCAAAGGCCATCAACAGCAGGTAGCCAGTATAAATATCCCGGCAGCTCCGCAGCAGCAGCAGCAGCAACCGAATCAACAGGGATATAGAAAGTACCAGAATCGGGCATCTTTGGCAAACCGTCACTTCGAGGCGCCGCCTATGTCGTACGCGCAACTCTTGCAGACTTTGCTTCAGCTACAGTTGGTCCAGAAGAGGACGATGGCTCCCTTGACAAGGGCACCTCCACCAGGGTACGACGCCGATGCCACTTGTGATTTCCATTCAGGGGCACCAGGCCACACAATCGAGAACTGCAAAGCCTTCAAGCATAAGGTGCAGGACTTGGTGGATGCCAAGATCATTAACTTCTCCGATAATATGCCCAATGTCACGAAGAATCCTATGCCGAATCATAGGGGAGGCGGTGTGAACGCCATTATCGAAGAAGAGAGTGCAGATCTGTTGACTGACATCAGAGATCTGAAGACGCCACTTAGCTTCGTTAAAGCTAAGTTGCTAAAATGAGGGTTCTTTCCAGGATGCGGAGAGCTATGCATGGACTGTGCCACACATTCTGATGGATGTGAGGAGTTGGTAGAAGGAATTCAAAGTCTAATGACTGAGGGGATTCTGCAGTTTAGCCGGAGGGCTGAAAGTGGATCAGGAGAGGTAGTGCTGAAGCAGGCCGATGAAGTCGCCACCGTCACCATCCCTCACCGGCCGATAACCATTTCTGCGCCCAGACCGCCTATAATTACTATCACTAAAGTTGGGCCAATACCTTTCGAGAGCACTAATGCCGTTCCGTGGCATTATGGGGCTGAAGTCTATTGCAACGGACAAAGGTTGGAGCTAGAGCCGTATGGGTCGACTGTGGAGAATCTTGCGGGAATCAGTGGTATTACTCGCAGCGGAAGAGTATTTGCACCGCCAGAGGTCGTGACGGATAGAGCGGTCAGAGCTGATGCGGCCGATAAAGGCAAAAGTAAAGTCGTTGAAGAGGTCCCGTGTGGGGTAGAGAAAGACTTGCTTGTTAAAGATGCCGAGGAGTTTATGCGGTTGATTAAAAAGAGTGACTACAAGATTGTAGATCATCTCCATCAGACGCCCTCGAAGATTTCCATTCTCAACTTGTTGCTGTGTTCTAAAGCACACCGCAATGCGCTGCTGAAGGTGTTGAACACCGCCTACGTACCGCAAGAAATATCGGTGAATCAGCTAGAGGAGGTTGTAGCCCACGTAAATGCTGGCAATGGGCTAGGTTTCACAGACTTAGAGCTGACGCCAAAAGGGAGGAATCACAATAGCACCCTGCACATCTCGATAGAGTGTAGGGGCACGATCATGTCGCACGTGCTGGTGGACACGGGTTCGTCGCTTAATGTTCTTCCGAAGAAGGCGTTAATGAAGTTGGATACTCGTGGAGTGATCTGCACACCCAGTGATCTGGTTGTGAAGGCGTTCGACGGAACTAAACGCCACGTTTTCGGGGAGGTGACCCTGCCGATCCAAGTCGGTCCAGAAACGTTCAACACGGTCTTTTATATTATGGAAATCATGTCTGCCTACAGTTGTGTCTTAGGCCAGCCATGGATCCGTGTTGCTGGTGTCGTAACCTCCACGTTGCACCAAAAGCTCAAATATGCTGTCGGGGGAAGCATCGTAACCGTGTGCGGCGAGGAGGACATAATGGTGAGCCATTTGTCATCCTTTAAGTATGTTGAAATGGATGGCGAAATTCATGAAACTCTATGCCAAGCGTTCGAAGCTGTCAAAGTAAAGGACGTAACTACTGTGGTCACAGAAAAGCCAGAGATGACTCTCTCATCGTTCAAGGAAGCTCGGGCCGTTGTCCAAGCCGGATCCACCCCAGGTTGGGGGCGAGTTTTGGAGATACCTAACAAGCAGGATAAGTTTGGGTTGGGATATTCTCCTGAAGCTGAAGCTTCTTCGTCTTCTTCTAGCAGTGCGTCACGAGGTAAGGGGCCGATCCAATTTACCAGTGGCGGAGTGATTTTCAAAAGCATCAACGCAACGTCTGAAGACAGCGGGGATAGCGATTGTGACCTCGACTCTTGGATTTAGCCAAGCAAGCCAGGCGAGGGCCTTACCAATTGGTCCATCAAGGACATCATCCAGATGACAAGTGAAGAGTAATGATTTACTTTTTTCCAATCATTGTACAACCCTATGTCTTACCCGGGGCATAGCGGTTTTATTGTCAGGGCCTTGTTGGATTATGTACATGCATTTTGTTAATAAATCAAAGGCGTTTTCTTCGTATTCAAATATTGTGATCTCTGTTATTCCTGTTTTATATTTGTTTTGAAAAACAGTAAAATGGCAATGGGGTTTGTGCTAACCTGCACATCCTTGTTTTAAAATTTAACCCTTGTTTATGCATGATCCACAAAACAGATGACATCGACTCTGGACCTTCTACGGCTCACTTCGACTTCGATTGCCCGATCTATCAAGCCGAAGAAGAGATTGATGAAGACGAAGACCTTCCTGAAGAGTTGGCCCGCTTGTTGAAACAAGAGGAAAAAGTTATTCTGCCTCATGAAGAGGAGATCGAAATCGTGAACCTGGGTTCTGAAGAGCTCGTCAGAAACGTCAGGATAGGGGCCGCATTGCAGAGTGATGTCAAGCAGAGATTGGTCGAGATGCTTCGAGAGTATAGTGACGTCTTTGCTTGGTCATACGAAGATATGCCCGGACTTGACTCGGACATCGTGGTCCACCACTTGCCGCTGCGAGAAGATTGCCCTCCCGTTAAGCAGAAGCTTAGGAGGACGAGACCAGATATGGCCGTTAAGATCAAAGAAGAAATGCAGAAACAACTTGATGCTGGCTTCTTAGCGGTCACCACCTACCCTCCGTGGGTCGCCAACATAGTGCCTGTACCGAAGAAGGACGGTAAGGTACGAATGTGCGTCGATTATCGGGATTTGAATAGGGCGAGCCCTAAAGATGATTTCCCGTTGCCTCATATCGATGTGTTGGTCGACAACACAACCCAGTTCTCCGTGTTTTCGTTCATGGAGGGCTTCTCCGGTTACAACCAGATCAAGATGGCGCCACAGGACATGGAGAAAACAACGTTTATCACTCCCTGGGGAACATTTTGCTATAAGGTAATGCCTTTCGGTCTAAAGAACGCAGGGGCCACTTACCAACGAGCAATGGTAACTTTGTTTCATGATATGATTCATCATGAGATTGAAGTCTATGTTGATGACATGATTGCGAAGTCCCAAACGGAGGAAGAGCACCTGGTCAACTTATTGAAGCTTTTTGAGAGGCTTAGGAAATTCAGGTTGAGGCTGAATCCTAACAAATGTACTTTCGGAGTACGGTCCGGAAAGTTACTGGGGTTTATCGTGAGTGAACGAGGCATCGAGGTTGATCCTGCGAAGATTAAAGCGATACAAGAAATGCCAGTGCCAAAAACAGAAAAAGAAGTTCGTGGTTTCTTGGGCCGAATAAACTACATTGCAAGGTTTATCTCTCAGCTCACAGCCACGTGTGAACCGATGTTCAAGCTTTTAAAGAAAGATCAGGCGATTACTTGGAATGAGGATTGCCAGAAGGCATTTGACAAGATAAAGCAGTATCTCGAAGAACCTCCAATCTTGATACCCCCAGTGGCTGGACGACCATTAATCATGTGCTTGACAGTTCTTGAGAATAGTATGGGGTGTGTTCTCGGTCAGCACGACGAGACAGGCAGAAAGGAGCATGCCATTTACTACTTGAGTAAGAAGTTCACGGACTGTGAATCTCGATACTCGATGCTGGAGAAGACGTGTTGTGCACTAGCCTGGGCTGCCAAACGTCTACGACAGTACATGCTCAATCACACCACCATGCTAATTTCGAAGATGGATCTGATCAAGTACGTCTTCGAGAAGCAGGCTTTTTCGGGCAGGATTGCCAGATGGCAAATGGTGTTAACGGAATATGATATTCAGTACGTTTCCCAGAAGGCCATCAAGGGAAGCGTATTGTCTGAATACCTTGCCGAACAGCCGATCGAGGATTACCAGCCGATGAAGTTTGAATTCCCTGACGAGGATATTATGTTTCTCAAAGCGAAGGATTGCGATGAGTCGCTGCCCGACGAGGGGCCAGATAGGAAATCCCAGTGGAAATTGATATTTGACGGGGCGGTTAATTCTTACGGAAGTGGCATTGGGGCGATCATCACGACTCCCCATGGACCCCACATCCCGTTCACTGCGAGACTGACGTTTCCAGTCACTAATAACGAAGCGGAGTACGAAGCATGCATCATGGGTCTAGAAGAGGCAATTGATTTGAGAATCAAGAATCTAGATGTATATGGTGACTCGGCACTTGTGATCAACCAGATTAAAGGGGAGTGGGAGACTCGTCAATCGAATCTGGTGCCGTACATGAACTATGCCAGAAGGCTACTTCTGTTCTTTGATCGAGTGGAACTCCATCATGTGCCCAGAGCGGAGAATCAAATGGCTGATGCCTTAGCCACGTTGGCTTCAATGTATAAAGTCAATTTTTGGAATGAAGCTCCAAGAATTGTCTTTTCTCGTCTTGATAGACCTGCATTCGTCTTTGCAATCGAGGAAGCCGCCGACGGTAAGCCATGGTTCCATGACATCCAGACCTTCCTTATGACTAAGGAGTATCCTGCGGGTGCGTCAACCCAGGATAAGAAGACTCTGAGGAGGCTGTCTGGAAACTTTTATCTCAATCCTGATGGAGTTCTGTATAAGAGAAACCACGATCTCGTGCTACTCAGATGTGTAGATGAGAAAAAGGCGAGTATGCTCATGGAAGAAGTCCATGAAGGCACATTTGGTACGCACGCCGGCGGGCATGCTATGACGAGAAAGATCCTGAGAGCAGGATACTACTGGCTGACGATGGAATTGGATTGCTTTAAATTCGCGAAGAGATGTCATAAATGCCAGATTTATGCTGATAAAGTTCATGTGCCTCCGTGCCCGTTAAATGTCATGTCCTCCCCGTGGCCGTTCTCCTTGTGGGGCATCGACATGATAGGCAAGATCGAACCCACTGCATCTAACGGTCATCGCATCATTCTAGTAGCAATCGACTACTTCACCAAGTGGGTGGAGGCAGCCTCATATGCTAATGTGACCAAGCAGGTGGTAGCTAAATTCATAAAGAGGGACATCATCTGTCGTTACGAAATTCCCGAGCGGATCATTACTGATAATGGTTCGAATCTGAATAACAAGATGATGAAGGAGCTGTGCCAGAGTTTCAAGATCGAACACCACAACTCATCTCCTTACCGGCCGAAGATGAATGGCGCCGTTGAAGCAGCCAATAAGAACATAAAGAAGATTGTTTAGAAGATGGTTGTGACCTACAAAGACTGGCACGAGATGCTGCCATTTGCATTGCACGGTTATCGTACGACGGTACGTACGTCGACCGGGGCAACTCCTTTCTCCTTGGTGTACGGGATGGAAGCAGTCCTACCGTTAGAAGTGGAGATCCCTTCTTTGCGAGTTTTGGTTGATGTGAAACTCGACGAGGCAGAATGGATTACGAACCGACTGAACCAACTCAGCCTGATGGACGAGAAGAGGTTAGCATCGATTGCGTTTGGTCGTCTGTACCAAAGCCGAATGAAGAAAGCTTATGACAAAAAGGTGCGTCCTAGAAGCTTTCAGATTGGTGATCTCGTCCTGAAGAAGATTCTTCTTCCACACTCCGATCACCGGGGCAAGTGGACTCCCAATTACGAAGGTCTGTACGTCGTCAGCAAGGTCTTCTCAGGAGGAGCTTTGTTGTTATCCACGATGGATGGTGAAGATTTTGCATCCCCGGTGAACGCGGACGCAGTTAAAAAATACTTTGCTTGAAAGCGACCCGCTGGACAAAAAAAAAAGAGAGTCCAGGCAAAAAAGGGGCATCCCGGCGAACCAAAAACAGAATAAAAGGTTCGGGCAAAAATTAGGGATATAAATTGAAAAAAATGTACACCCGCGAAGTCGAAAACCTACACTGGGCGGCTTCGGCAAAAAAGGGTATCCCGGTGAACTGAAAACCCGCAAAAGGCGGTTCACGCAAAAGTTAGGGATTTGAAAAAGCAAATGACTGCATTCCGCGTGTGGACTTTCTTTGTTTAATGGTTTGGAAGACCTGAGGGCCGTTCATCTGAATCAATCTCTTCTGAAGCTGAAGCGTCGGAGAAGTATCGAAGTCGAGTGGGCCATAGAGGGATCAACTCATGGTGTTCGTCTATGCCTCGTTGCCGACATTTGTATATACTGATGTATATTTATGTTTTATTTTTGCACGGCTTCCTCATTCCAGGAGCTTGCATCTGTTGTAAAACATTTTACCCATTCAGGGGTTCGTTATCAATAAAAAGCATACTATTCAGCAATTTTGTTTGTCTGTTTAGCATTTATCTGTTTTGTTTGCGAAAAGGAACGCCGATGTTTTTGATAAAATGCGCATACATAAACTTACTGGCCTAGGCCACTGATTGGTGAAACAATGAATTACTTGAATATTGTCATGAGATAATAACCTTGATAGGTCCCTTTGAGAAGGGTATCTTGTCTGTTTGTTTGTGTTGTTACAGGTGTAGCATATTCCAGACAATGCGCCTTGCGCATCCCTGAAGCAGGATGATTCCTCCTTCTCCAGCAGAGTTCAGCAGCCTCTCCCCGCAGAGTCTGAACGCGAGATCATGAGTATTGATATGTCTCCCTAGGCAGAGATGATTCTCTCCCCAACCCGATGCGTCCTGAAGGAACGTCATCCCCTCAGCTGAGTCAGGCGCCGAAGCGCGTGTTCATCCCCCAGCACCGGGTCACAAGTGCAGGTTTCGTAGGAAACTATTCGTTCACTGAAGTGTGCAGCAACTGATAGTCCAGACTGAAGTCTCCAGCGGAATTGAATTCCCCACTAGAGTCGTACTCTCCCCCGAAGTCGGATGATTCCTTCTTCTCCAGCGGAATTGAGATTCCCCCCGCAGAGTCATACTCCCCGGCAAGCAGAATGATTTCTCCTTCCTCAGCCGAGTTTGCAGATACCCAAGAGAGCCGAATCCTTGGAAGCTGCTCAAGCCATGATTGGTTTTCCCCCCAGTAGAGTGTTGAATAGCTGATGCCGTTGTTTCCCCACAGAGTCGTTATCTCCAGAGAAGTAGCCATGAAGGCCACGCCGATTATTCCTGCGATTGACATCGCTTTCCTTCAGTAGGTCCAGGTTCTCGTAGAGCTTCGTTCCCCTGCAGCAGTCAACTGAAGTTGAGTCCCTCGCAGCAGTCAACTGAAGTTGTGTCCCCTGCGGAGTCCAGTTGAGATTGGCGTGACCTTGTTCTCCTCAGCAGGATAATTCCTCTATCTGAGTAGTTCTTTCTCCTTGACAGGAGGATTCTCCCTTCGGCATTCATTTTGCTGACGGGATCGCATCATATTGCATGATTGCATAACATTTATCATAAACGCATAGCATTTCCACCGTGTGGACCATTGCGCCATTGCTGAAGCATATGCATAATAAACATGATCTAGGTTGTTACCGTTCTTGTTTTGCAGGTGTTCCGCCGCAGAATCGATTGCTTAGGATGATTCCTGACGTTCTCCCCAACGAAGCCGCTTGCTCAAGATGATTGTTGAGGTCCCCAGCAAAGTCTTCGGTTCAAAATGATTCTTGAATTCCCCAGCAGGGCCGTTTGCTTAAGATGATTCTTAAGACCCCAGTGCAGTCACCAGAGTTGGTTGCTCAAGTTGATACTTAGAGTCCCCAGTAAAGGTTGCCCAGGATGATTCCTGAAATCCCCAACAGAGTGTTCGCTCAGGATGATTCCTGAAATCTCCAGAATGGTTATCGGTTCAAGATGATTCTTGAAGTCCCCGACGGAGTTATTTGTCCAAGATGATTCTTGAAGTCCTCAGCAGAGTTGATTCATCCAGAATGATTTCTGGATCCCCGAAGTGGAGTTACTTGATAGTTCTCCAGAATCCCCAGCGGAGATGCGACATCCCCAGTAGGTTTTGAACGGCGAAGTTGAAACCTCCCTTGAAGACTCCATGATTGAAGTCTGACCGTGTTAATGAAGCAGTTCTCTCAGCTGATGCGGAGTTCCTGATGGCAGAGGTTTAGATATTCCCAGTTGGCTCATGATTGACCAAGAATTCTATTCCCGACTTGCTGATGAAGTCCGGCTGATGCCCGACAAGTTCTTTGAATGCCTGATGGCATGATCAACCTGATGGTTGAAGTCCGGCTTATGCCCGACAAGTTCTTTGAATGCCCGATGGCATGATCAACCTGATGGTTGAAGTCCGGCTGATGCCCGACAAGTTCTTTGAATGCCTGATGGCATGATCAACCTGATGGTTGAAGTCCGGCTGATGCCCGACAGTTTCTTTGAATGCCTGATGGCATGATCAACCTGATGGTTGAAGTCCGGCTGATGCCCGACAGTGTTCTTTGAATGCCTGATGGCATGATCGACTATGTATTACCAGTTACCGCGTGACCAATTCTCCAGCTAGTTGTCGTGCAGCTATTATTTCAATGTTCGAAGATTTGTTCCTATCAGAGTACCGTGTGCTTGTGCAGTTGGCAAATTTCCGGGTTTATCGGTATTCAACCGTCTCGCACCTCGATTGGCTGAGAGTCGTTTGCTCCTCACCCAGTCAGGTTCAAGCCGTTTGAATAGGGGCAGCTGTTACACCCCAAAATTTGACCAACCTTTATTTACCTAGCATGTGGTTCATCTCATTCATCATCTGCATCTCATTGGTAGGTGTGCAGTAGATTAAGAGGTATGATTACCCTGCAAGAGTTGCATGAGACTGTGAAGCTAGCCAAGAAGGTTATTCAAGTGTTCAAAGGTTGATATCTTTGTCAGAAAACTCAAGAGATCCTCAGAGAGATTGGTTGAAACCAAGGTTGTGTGTCTCATAACTTGAGAGTTGTGGGAGCCCCTCAGATGATTCTGAGGCTATGAGGAGGGACTTGAAGCTTTGAGAAAGCTTATGAGATGTATTGAAAGCCATCATGAGGCCTAGAGAGGTCATTGTACAAGAATTCAGAAGATTCAGCCATGGGTGGTGGAATTAGGGTTTGACTGGGTCAACCCTAGGTCAACTGATGATTTGGAGAGGGTTGAGACCTAATCCAAGAGCCATGTGATCATGGGTTGATGCATTGATATGCTATAAGGATGATTCCTATACCAACTCATCATGATTGAGGAGTTTGAGAAGTTTCAAGCTAGGGTTCCTAAGGCTTGACAGTGTAAAATCCCCTAGTTTGATCCCTATCTTCAAGGCAGTTTAGCTCAAGATGTGATTGTCATCTCATCTTCCCCACAACATGAATGTTGTAGAGCTTGCTCTTATCTTTAATTTGATTACTATAAGTCCTTGATAGGATTTGTATAGCTCAGGTTATGACTTTGACAAGTTACAGGTCATCTGAGGCATGTGAATCTGGGTCCTTGAAGGTCACCCAACTTGCATCCAACTTTTGCCCTAGTATGATGATTCATATGAATTCTTGGTCAACATGAATGTTGTAGAGCATCTTCTTAGCTTTCTATAGAGTACTAGAGGTCCTTGATAGGATTTGTAGAACTCAACTTATGGCTTTGACAAGTCAAGGGCATTTTGGTCATTTGGAGATTATAGGTCATTTCAAGCATAAGGCCATATCTCCTATTTCCAAGCTTCAAATGGAAAACTCTTAAACATCAAACTTGCTTATAATGATGTTTTAAGGCTAGTAGGAAGCTCATGAGATGTTGAAAAGGCTTGTATCAAAAAGTGATAAAAATGACCTAAAATGGAGGCATAAGTTAAATAAGTTGAAATTGGAAATTGGAAATCCCAAGTTACACATCCAAACCATGTCATATAATAGGTCATTTTGACTCTAAAAGACATTCTAAAAACAATGGTTCAACCACAATTTTGATTTGAGGCCTAGATCATGGGGCTGCTTTGGAAATGGCTTGCTTGCATCTTAAGGCACAAAAGCAAAACTTAAGAAAACTCAATGAACAAGTTAGTTAAGAGTTTTAACACACCATATATCTCATATGAGGATAATTTCAAGTCAGAATTGGTGGTTACAAGGACTATGGCATGATATGATACATGGTATGAGATGAATTCATAATGTCATGACATGAGATTTCCAATTTCTCATGGGAAGGTTCTAGATGGTTCTAGATGATTCTAAACCACTCTATATAACATATAGAACTTGCTCAGATGCAAGGTTGGTGTAAGATTTGAGAGAAGAGAGAGTTGGCCATTTCACTTGCTTCCATTGCAAGTTGAAAGTGAATTCCCTATTCTGAACCATTTCCATTCATTCTTTCCATCTAAACACACTCCATTGATCATAGTGAAGCTGTGCAGATCAATTTGAGAGCAAAACCATGGTGATTTGAGAAGTTGGCAATTGAATTTTCAAGGCTGCAAGTCAGAATCGAATTCTGAGATTCAAGCACTCTCCCTCAAATCTTTTGCAAACAGTAGCAAGATCATCATCCAAGGAAGCTTTCTGAAGAATTTCAAGGCTTGAAGTGAAGGTTTTCACCATCTGTTGATCAAGAAATACCAGGTTTTCAAAACTCACTCTACACCATAATTTATGCATAGTTAGGTAGATTGGTTAGGGTAGAAAGGTTAGAGACACATAGGTGATCATTTCTGGAGAGTT
Organism: Lathyrus sativus; assembly: GCA_963859935.3. Lineage (NCBI taxonomy): Eukaryota > Viridiplantae > Streptophyta > Magnoliopsida > Fabales > Fabaceae > Lathyrus > Lathyrus sativus. The sequence goes on along the minus strand of CAWUDS030002219.1, from coordinate 5,950,024 downwards.
AGAGAGTAATTGATGAAGATTGAGTTATGGACACCTTTTCTTTGATGATCAAGAACTCGTGGTATAGTGAGATATAATACATGTGTGATAGCTTATTTTAACCAGTGAAGTGTGGTGATCATTTTAGTACCAAGAAATCCAAGAATTGTTGAAGTTGAGGATTGACCATAATTTCAATCTTGGATCGTGTTTCATGTTGGAGGAGGTTTCAAGGAATTCTAGGGGTATGGTTGTATTCAGCATGAAAAATGGAGCATGTTAGTGTTTTGAATTGTTAAATTTGATGATGATTTGAGAGCATACGATGGGAGGGAAATCTGAAGTTTGAAACTCTGTTCATGGTGGTTGCCCCTCCAAACCCTAGCTGAAGGTTGAAGACGACCCCTCATCCGTCAGATCGTGCTTGACTCATTGACCTCACCCAGATCCAAGGGCCACGACATAACCTCACGTTTTGAAAGGGAATTCTGAAGACATGATGAAACGTAGCGTTTCATTAAAAGAAGCTCTTGGGCTTTAGTAAAGAAACAACTACCCACACCCCCAATCCTGGCCCATTGTGAAAATGCACTGGAAATCATTACTATCCACACCGTTTCTTTTTTCTTTTTCTTTTCATTTTATTAATTGGTTTTCTGAATTAATTGGGCCTAGCACGCATGACTAACTGCACCCCCCATTTTGAGCCCATTGATGATTTGAAATGGACATAATTACTATCTGCACCCAAGTTTTATCTTTTTCATTTCTTTTTCTCCATTTTATGTTAAACTTTGAAAAATCATAATAAATAGAAAATTAATGATTTTTGCATGGGGATTTTTTCTCCCACTTTATGATAATGTATAGAAAATTATCAAATAAAAATATGTGCATTTCAGGCATTTTTAATATTTTTTGTGTATTTTTCATTTTAATAGCTTTTTATTTCTTTTATGTTGATACATGAATTTGTAGAATTTTGTTTAGCTAGTTCCCTTCATATTTTTAGGCCATTCTTTTTAGGATAGTTAGATTAGGACTTTACCTCCCCCATGGATTTATTCCATAATTTTGTAGTTGATGATTGTTTGTGTTGCCCTTGTGGGCTTGTATTTTTGTTTGCTTTGCTTTGTGGGCTTGGAGAGCTTGGTATTGCTTGGAGGAGCATTGAGGAGCATAGTAGGAGCATTGAGGAGCTTGAGAGCTTGATCTTGTTTGTTTTGTTGTTGTTTTAGGGTTAGGGATTAGGAAGAGTTTAGACCTAGTTAACTTCTTTCTTAAACATGGATGGTATCTTTCACCTCCATTCCTCCCTATGATTCAAAGTCCTTCCATGGTATACACCTCTCTCCTTTGAAGGGATAAGTGATGGTACCTAGGAAGTAGAACTTTTGAGGGAACCATTCCTTTGATGTTGAACCCTTATAGGTCACCTTTGGTGGTCAATAAGCAGTTTAACACCCTAGCTTATCCAGTTAAGTGATTTCCTCTGGTTTGAATATCTTGAGAGATGTTGAGCTTGAGTGGGAAGATGAAGACTTCAGTGAAGAGGATGGAGGAGTACGAGTCCTTGAACATTGCCATTCCAGCTGAAGCTTGAAGAGCAACAAGAAGCAAGTTGATACTTGAAGACCCTGAAGATGAAGTAAAGACTGAAGGATGAAGTTGATACTTCTAAGTGACTGAAGATTGATTCTGAAGAGCTGAAGCTTGAAGAACCAAGGAAGTTGATACTTACTTTGATACCGGGAGATCCTGAAGGAGATCAAGTTGATACTTGTGGTTAACAGTGAAGCCTGAAGGTGGAGCTGATCAAGGAGCTGAAGCTCAGAGAAGATAAGTTGAAACTTATGTTGAAGGGTTGAAACCTGGAAAAGAAAATTGATATTTGTCAAGAGTGATGGAAGTCTGAAGACTGAGTTGTTGTTGGAAGGGCTGAAGCTTGAGGTTGAGAGAGGAGTTGATCTGCTTTCTTTTCTTTTTCTTCTCTGTATTGATGTGTTTTGTTTGACTTGCTTGATGCATTAGGATAAGTCCATATCTAAAATAAGGAGAATCTAGGAGCATGATTGCACTAGAGGTTGAGTTGCTCCCTCTGCTTGTATTGTTACTGTGTGGCTTTGCTTGCGGGTATTCGGTAGAGCCCAACTCCCTTGCCCATGTGGGTTGTTTTCCTGATGGCATTTTATTTCATTTTCTTCTGTATGATTGCAGTTTACTGTTATTGCTTGATAGCATGTTTTACTTTCAGTATGATTACTGTTATCCATTCTGGCTTGAGGTTGAGATGAGCTTGTGGAGGCTGAAGCCCCACACACATTTCCTCCCTCACGTGCATTGCATGCATTTTACCGTTTAAGCTGATGCTTTGTCTGTTTGGGTGTATCATTGACATGATCCCTTAGGACTCTCATTTCCTTTGATAAGGAATTGATGATAGAACTTTAGGTTGAAACCTATGCATGACAACTTCTAGGAGTTCCCTGTTCAAACCTCAACCCTAGGATGAATCCTTGGCATGACAACAGTAGGACTTGATAGTCTCCCTCCTAGTTGGGCCTGTTCTCTTCTCACCTCAAAACAGTTTAAGATACAGTAATCATGAATGATTTCTTTCGTACGTTACGAGCCTTAAGCTACCCGAGAAAGGATTGTGGGAGAGTTTCTTTTCCACAGTCCGGATGTTTAGTATGGTACCCTTTGGGTGACATGCGGCGCATTCACTCTCAGGTCATAGTCTCTAGTGCGATTGAAATTGCAAACACAATAAAAAACACTTCTTTCGTAAAAGACAGGAAATAAGCGTAGTTTCCCGAACTACGTAAGCTCTGATCTCTCATACCTGTTGAGAGTACGTAGGCACAGTACTGATGTATTGGCGAGCTACCTTCCCTCATAACCCGTCGTAGGCCGAACTACGTTGACTCTGATTTCTCGTTCTCTGATGAGAATACGTAGGTATAAAGTGCGACGCTTTGCTGAGTCATTTTTCTTTTCTTTTTAAGCCAGCCTTGATAGGTAGATAGATAAAGACAACCCGTCCAAGTAAACACAACAAGCGTGGATCCCGTCGAGTACAATGGTTGCGACGACCTTGTCTTACCCTTTTTCGTTAGGTTTTTCCGATCGTTTCCTTTCCCGCTCCGAGGGATAAATAACGAAAGGTGGCGACTCTTCTGTTGTGCTGGCACCTTATTTTCGCGCAAGCGACACCTGGGCCGCCAAATGTTTGAGGCAATACATGCTAAATCATACAACCATGCTAATTTCAAAGATGGATCCAATCAAATACGTGTTTGAGAAGCAAGCACTCTCCGGAAGAATTGCCCGATGGCAGATGGTGTTAACCGAATATGATATTCAGTATGTCTCTTAAAAGGCTATTAAAGGTAGCGTTTTGTCAGAGTACCTTGCGGAGCAACCTGTTGAGGACTACCAATCGATGAGGTTTGATTTTCCTGACGAGGATATCATGTACCTGAAAATGAAGGATTGTGAAGAACCGTTGCCGGAAGAAGGACCAGAGTTGGGTTCCAAATGGCAGTTGATATTTGATGGAGCTGTAAATTCCTATGGTAGCGGAATAGGTGCAATTATTACTACTCCTCAGGGGTCGCACATCCCCTTTACCGCCCGATTGACTTTTCCCGTTACCAATAATGAGGCTGGATATGAGGCTTGCATCATGGGTCTGGAAGAAGCTATTGATTTGCGAATCAAGCATCTGGAGGTGTACGGAGATTCAGCTCTAGTGGTGAACCAGATTAAAGGAGAATGGGAGACACGTCAGCCCAATTTGATACCGTATATGAATTATGCAAGGAGATTGTTGCCTTTCTTTGACAAAGTGGAATTGCATCATGTGCCGCGAGCAGAAAATCAAATGGCTGACGCCCTGGCGACATTGTCCTTGATGTATAAAGTTAACTTCTGGAACGAGGCTCCCCGGATTGTAATCTCTCGGCTCGATAGGCCTGCATTCATATTTGCCATTGATGAAGCTCCCGATGATCAACCCTGGTACTTTGACATCCAAAATTTCCTGAAGAACAAGGAGTATCCGGCTAGGGCATCCAGTCGAGATCAGAAGACTCTCAGGAGATTGGCTGGTAATTTCTATCTGAACCCGGACGGTGTCCTATACAAAAGAAACCACGACTTGGTGTTGCTACGCTGTGTAGACGAGAAAGAGGCGAAGTTACTCATGGAAGAGATACATGAGGGTACGTTTGGTACACATGCGGGTGGGCATGCTATGACAAGAAAGTTGCTGCGGGCAGGTTATTACTGGCTAACTATGGAAATAGACTGTTTCAAGTTTGCAAAGAGGTGTCATAAATGCCAAATTTATGCGGACAAGGTACATGTACCCCCAAGTCCTCTGAATGTGATGTCATCACCGTGGCCCTTCTCGATGTGGGGAATTGATATGATTGGCAAGATCGAGCCTACGACATCCAATGGACACCGGTTCATCTTGGTGGCAATTGATTACTTCACCAAGTGGGTGGAAGCAGCATCATATGCCAATGTCACCAAACAAGTGGTCGCCAGATTTATCAAACGAGATATTATCTGCAGATATGGAATCCCTGAGCGGATTATCACTGACAACAGTTCGAACTTGAATAACAAGATGATGAAAGAGCTGTGCCAGAATTTTAAGATCGAGCATCACAACTCTTCTCCTTACCGACCCAAGATGAATGGCGCTGTTGAAGCGGCCAATAAGAACATAAAGAAGATTGTTCAGAAGATGGTTGTGACATATAAGGACTGGTACGAGATGCTACCTTTCGCTTTGCACTGTTATCGTACGACGGTACGCACATCAACCGGGGAAACCCCTTTCTCATTGGTATACGGAATGGAGGTAGTGTTACCGTTGGAGGTTGAGATTCCTTCCTTGAGGGTTTTACGAGATGTCCAACTTGACGAGGCTGAATGGGTTAAAGACAGGTTGAATCAGCTCATCTTAATGGATGAGAAGAGGCTAGCTTCTCTCGCATACGGTCGGTTGTACCAGAGCCGGATGAAGAAAGCATACGATAAGAAGATACACCCTCGAAGTTTTCAGACGGGCGACCTTGTGCTGAAGAGGATTCTCCCGCCACAAACGGATCACAGGGGCAAGTGGACCCCTAATTACGAAGGGCCCTACGTTGTCAGAAAAGTCTTCTCTGGAGGAGCCTTGCTACTATCTACCATGAATGGTGAAGACTTTACGTCGCCTGTGAATTCGGACGCAGTTAAAAAATACTTGGCTTGAAATTGACCCGCTGGATAAAAAAAAGAGAGTCCGGGCAAAAATGGGGCATCCTGGCGAACCGTAAAAAATGAATAAAAAAGGTTCGGGCAAAAGTTAGAGATAAAATTGAAAAGATGTACACCCACGAAGTCGAAAACCTGCATTGGACGACTTCGGCAAAAAAGGGTATCCCGGTGAATTGAAAACCCGCAAAGGGTGGTTCACGCAAAAGTTAGGGATTGGAAAAGCAAATGACTGCAGTCCGAATTTGCTACTGCATTGCTTAGTGGCTTGGGAGTACCTGAGGGTTCGTTTATCCGACGTAATCTCTTCCGAAAACCGGGAAAGCGCCAGAGTCAAGCGAGTCATAGGAGGATCAGCTCATGATGTTTGTCTGCACCACGTTGTCGACATGTGTACAAATTTGATTTGTATTTGTATTTTTATGCTTTGTGCATATATGTATGGGTGTGTGCGTAACTTCCTCTTTTCAGGAGTTGCATCCGGTGTACAAAACTTTGCCTATTCAGAGGCCTGTTATTAATAAAACATGTTATTCAGTATTTGATGTTTGTGCTTTAATGTTTTGTATGTGGAAAATGCCAATGTTTTGATGAACTTACATGTGCATAACTTTGCTGGCCCTTGCCAACGATTGATAAAACTTCGAATTACTGAAGTAATGTCGCGAATGCTAACCCGAATAGATTGGGTTGTATATATTTGTTTTGTCTCGTTTGTGTTTTGCAGGATTCTCACCTTTGAAGCGGACAATCAGAAACTTGTGGCCTCGGCCGGAGGTTCGTGGTGAAAGACTTGACTTTGTTTGACGCTAATCCCCACGCAGGTCGCACCTCACCCCCCAGAGGTTGAGACGATGTTATCCCTTACCGAAGGAGGGATTGTTTTCCCCAGAAGAGTATCCTCATGGAAGTTGTCTACAGGACATCCCCAGCAAGACAAGATCAGTGTCCCATGCAGAGTTTATACTCCCCAGAGAGTCGAAATTACGCACATTCAATCCCCAGCTGGGAGGATTTCCATGGCACATAGACAAGATAGAAGTTCAGAAGGAGTATCCCCACCGAGGATGGTTCTCTTTCTCCCCGCAGGTCGTCATGCCTTCGTCAGGATGATTATCCCCAGCGGAGTAGTAGTTTCGAGTTTGTAAACTGTACCCAGACAGTTGTCCCCCAGCTGAGTTAATCTTCCCAGCAGGTGTTATTCTCTCCTCCAGTGGAAATCGATGTGTAATCTCTCCCCGGCAGAGTTGGTTGTATTTCTGGCATTTATGTTGCCAGAATACTTTGCGGTATCCGTTCAACCCCAACAGGGTGATATTTGTTCTCAACAGCCATGTTAAAGCAAGCTTGTCAGAGCTCCCCAGCAGCCTGAACCTGCATTTGCATGGGCATACATTATCATGTTTGCATTTACCCAAAAACGCGTAGCATTTCCATGCCGTATGGAGCATTACGCCATTATCAGACATATGCATTTTTGAAACATAAATCAGGTTGGTTAACCTTTTGCTTTCAGGTGTGTTTCTCAGCAGGAGTATGGGGTCTTATCTCAGATCTATTTCCAGATATTCGAAGTCTCGCTGTGAGACGTGTGATGATATAGTTCTTGTTATCATTCCCCACAGAGTTACTGGTTGAATTTTCTCTTATCCGACCAGCAGAGTGTTTTTCTTCAGGTTTGCTGTCGCGACAGCATTTCAGGGTTTCATAAATCAAGATTTCAGAAGAGGTCACTTGTTGTTGAAACGGGTGTCGGGCAGTTATTTTCAAGAATATCCCCAGTGGAGTTAGCTACTACCGCGAACAGGATAGGAAGCTATATCCAAGGTTATCTTTTCCGTAAGAATCATGCGGAAGAACTTTCCTATATGTATTAGGAAAATGTGTTATCTTTTCCCGTAAGAATCAGACGGAAGAACTTTCCTGTATGTATCAGGCAGATGTGTTATATTTTCCGTAAGAATCAGGCGGAAGAACTTTCCTGTATGTATCAGGCAGATGTGTTATCTTTTCCCGTAAGAATCAGGCGGAAGAACTTTCCTGTATGTATCAGGCAGATGTGTTATCTTTTCCCGTAAGAATCAGGCGGAAGAACTTTCCTGTATGTATCAGGAAGATGTGTTATCTTTTCCCGTAAGAATTAGGCGGAAGAACTTTCCTGTATGTATCAGGCAGATGTGTTATCTTTTCCCGTAAGAATCAGGCGGAAGAACTTTCCTGTAAGTATCAGGCAGATGTGTTATGTTTTCCCGTAAGAATCAGGAGGAAGAACTTTCCTGTATGTATCAGGCAGATGTGTTATATTTTCCCGTAAGAATCAGGCGGAAGAACTTTTCTGTAAGTATCAGGCAAATGTGTTATGTTTTCTCGTAAGAATCAGGTGGAAGAACTTTTCTGTAAGTATCAGGCAGATGTGTTATGTTTCCCGTAAGAATCAGGCGGATGAACTTTCCTGTATGAACCAGGAAGATGTGTTATAAGAATCAGGCGGATGAAATTTCCTGTATGAATTAGGCAGATGTGTTTTCCAGTATGAATCAGGAAGATGGAGTTTCCCGTATGAAGCAGGCGGATGAATTTTCTGGTACCCAGATAGATGATTTTCCCGTGATAGACAGAGTATGTGAGTTGTGTTCCGATATTTGACAAAAATATTTTCCCCAAGGAAGTCGTCGTGATTTCCTCGTGTTACTATCCCCAGTTAGAGTCCTCTTCAAAGTCGTTTGTGGGATATACCAACGAAGGTGGCTACTGCAGAGGTGGGCAGAGAAACAGTATTCAGATGATTTTTCCCGTATGAAGCACGCGGATGAATGTTCAGACAAAATTATTTCCTCAGCGAAGTCGTCGGGAGGTTGCTGTGTTGACAGGATATAGTGTCCTAACGTGGACAAAATTCTATCCTCGCGATGATAGAATCCTTTTTCAGGCTGATGAAAATAATCCCCAACACGGTCGCTAATTGATCAGTTTGTTGTCGTAACAACCGGATCCAGTCAGCGGATGTTGTTTTCCAAGCAGTTTGTGCAGTTTATTTCTGCGGTTGGCAAATTTCCGGGTTCTTAGTATTCAACCGTCTCGTACTTCGATTGTTTGAAGGTCGTTCGCTCTTCACCCAGTTGGGTCCAAGCCGTTTGAATAGGGGCAACTGTTGCACCCTAAAATTTGCTCAACCTATTTCACCTGGTTTATGTTTTAATTGCATTATCATTTGCATATTGCATCATGTACATAAACTAATAATTTGCATAGCATAGCATATCAAGTCATCTAACAAGGGATCAAGTGCCATTATTATCTAAATAAGTACATCAAGGGTTTTTATTCAAGTTTAAGACTATCCAAGTCATCAAGAAATGTTGAAGCTTTGAGAAGTTTGAGGGTCAACCAGTGGACTTTTATCCTAATCTGGGGTGTATTGAGGGTCATCAGTGGGGGTATGAGCTATGAATTGAGGGTAGGGGATGTGTACAAAGCTTATGAAATGCCTAGAGGGTCATATTGAAGATGAGACAAGTCATTGATTCAAGTACAAGAGCCACAGTTGAAGTGCAGTCAACTAGGGTTTCATCTGAGTCAACTCTAGGTCAACCCTAGGTCAACTGAGTGATTGAAGAGCATCAAGGCTTAATTGAAGGATGTGGGATTCAATAATTGATATGTTGATACATGTGTGGTGTTGTGCCAAGGATAAATCAAAGATAATCAAGAGAGGGAGGAGTTTCCAAATTAGGGTTTCAGTGTAAAATCCCCTAATTTAGGCCTAACTTCCAAGCCAGATAAGTCAAAATGAAAGTTTCAAATGGATTCTTGGCCAACATGAAAATTGTAGAGCTTATCAATAGCTTTAATTTGATTACTAGAAGTATTCAAGGATATTTGTAGAACTCAAGTTATGGTTCTTGCAAGTAAAGGGTCACCAGAGGACACTGAAATTTATCTGTGAAAGTCACTTGACTTCCAAGCAACTTTTTCCCATCAAGGAGTTTTCAAATGGATTCTTGGCCAACATAAGCGTTGTAGATAATGATCTTAGCTTTAATTTGAGTACTATAAATCCTCAAGAATATTTGTGGAACTCAAGTTATGATCTTGGCAATCCAGGGGTATTTTGGGAAAGTTGAATCATAGGTCATTTTTCAACATAGGTCAAAATCTCCATCTTTCACTCCTCAAATGAAAAAATGTTCAAAATGAGATGTGCTTAAAATGATGTTTTTAGGCTAGGAAAGAAGTCATGAGAGCTTGGAAGGGCTTGTATCACAAAATTACAAAAATGGCCTAAAATAAGGGTGAATTTTAAATGAACCAAGGATGAAAATTGGGATTTATGATCTATAAGTCCAAACCAAGCCATATGACATACCAAATTGATTGGAAAACATATTTTTTTAAACATTGACATTGCCACATTTTTGAGTTGAGGAGTAATTCAATGACTTCCTTTGTAAAGTGGTTACTTACATCATAAGCAACAAATGTAAAACCACTTTTTAGGGCATGACCAAGGCCTTAACCCTTGCCAATCCTTTCAATATATCATCTAAGGAGAAATTAGATCATAATGAGGTGAAAATGCAAGCTTAGAACTCAGCTGCCATGTGTGAATTTCTCATGACATTTTCAAATGCAAGAGATGTGGAACTTCTCATTGGATCATTCCTGAAGTTTCTAGAGCCTTCCTACAAGTTCTATATAAGATTTGTGATTGATCCAAGGCATGATTTGGTGGAAATTGAGAGAGAAGTGAGAGATAGCACATTGAGTTTTCAGTTTGCAAAACAGAATCGGTTACAATAATTTAATCCATTTCAATCCATTCTTTTGTGTTCAATAGCTTCCTTTGGTGTTGGTGAGTGATTCCAGATACAATTCAAGGCAAGATTGGTGCAAAATCGTGAGAGAGCATTTTGGATTCATCTCTTGCAAGTCAGAATCAGATTCAAGGATTCAAGAGGTTTCAATCCAATTTGTTGCATACAGAAGCTTGGTGATTGATCATAGAACGTGTCTGGAAGATCTTGGAGCTTGATTTGAAGGTTTGCTTGCTCTGTTCATCCAAGATTTGCAGGTATGTAAATTTCCTTCTACGGCTTGATTCAGGTAGATTCCTTAGGTTTTAGATGGTGATATGCATTGTAGAACATGGCTAGGTGGATTCTGGTAACAATTGGCACGATTTAGAGACAAAATTAGGATGAGCACCATTTCTGTTCATGGATATATCTTGAGGTTTCTTGAGGATTAAACCTAGTTTGATAGTGGATTTTGCTCAGTGTAGCATGGTGAAGATTTTAGGCCTCTCAATTTTGAGTTTGGTGATGATTTAGGTTTGAGCACTTTCTGAATATTTCTTCGTGTTTTGAGGAAGAGGATGATTCAATGATAATGGATGGCATGAGTGAATTCAGTGTGAAAAAACGAGCCAAATGATGTTATTAGGGTTAAGCTTTGGGGAGGATTAGTGGAGTTGCATTTGGAGAAGATGAAGGTCTCGAGCTCTGTTCAGCCATGGCTTCCTTCGCCCTCCAAAATTCAAATGAAGAAGACGATAGGATGGCCCTTGGATCAGTAGTGGACCTTTGACTCAACCATCATCCAACGGCCACGAGCGAGTCTGAATTTGTGAAGGAATTGAGAATGATGAAACGCTCCATTTCATTAATGTATTTGGTAGGCTTCAGGATTTTGTTGCTAACCACACCCCAGCTTGGAGGCCCACTTGAAAACACACGTGAAATCCTTGCTATTCGTACCAGCGTTTTTCCATTTTCTTTGTTTTTCATTTTTATTTTCTGAAATGAATTGGGCCTAGTGCGCTTCTTATATACACCCCCCCTATGAGCCCAATTGGTGAATTGAACTGGTTCTAATTGCTATTTGTCACGCCCATTTCCCATTTTCATTTTATTTTTCTTTTTATTTCATGGTTTTAGCATAGTTAATAAGAAATTCATAATAAATTGAAAAAAGATCATTTTAGGGTGAGAATTTTTTTCCTTGTTTTCCTTAGGGTTTATAAAATTTAATAAAACAATAAAAATATTAATTCCTTGCATTTTATATTTTTGGCATATTTTACCAATATTATTGCTTTTATTTTACATTTGTTTGATGCTTTATTTTTCTGAATTTAGTATGAGAGATTGGTGCATGTTTTTGAGTTGATTCTTGTTAGATTGATTAGATTAGAGATACATGCTCCCTTATAGATTTTTCTCATATTTTTATGATGAAATTTAGGTTAGTTTTGAGTAATGAACTTTAGGGTGCTAGGATTAGGGTTTTACAACACTTAGGTGTAGTTTAGGGCATAGTTTGGAGACTTAGGGTTTGATTTAGGCCTTGGGGTTTATGTGGGGTATGGGGTACATAGTTAGGTTCCCTTAGAAATTAATCTAGGATTTTATTATGAGTATTACTATTTTATTTGATTTTTGCAAATTGGTTGTTGATTGTGTGTCGCCATCTTGGGTATTTGGATTGTTGCTTGGGTTTGGGCCATTCTAATTGGGTTTGGGGCTTGAGTTTTGCTTGATGGAGCAAATGGATACTTGGAGATGATTGGAGACAAAGGATGGAGATTGGAGCATGAAGATTCCTATCCTTGAAGGTTGCTTTTGAAGACTTATGAGATAGAAGATATAGGGAGAGCTTTAGATTAGACTGATTTCTTATTTCAAACATAGAGAGCTTCGTGTGCCTCTATCCCATCCTATGACACAAGGTCCCTCAAAGAAGTTCCATCCCTCCTTAGGAGGGATGTAGAGCATGCTTTGATTGGGTAGAACCTTGAGGATACCTTTCACCTGCTAGGTTAAGATCTTAGTGATTTCCTTGGGTTGTCACTAAGCCTCTTAACATTTCAACTTCATCTATTAGTTGATTCTCTCCTGTGAGTGCTTGCCTTGAGTAAGGGAACCTATTGGAGAATGAAGTGTATTGAAGAGAGGTGAAGATGAAGCTTGTGCCTGTCAAAGTTGGGTATCTGTTGAAGACTAGGGTCTTGCTGCTGTTTGAAGTTGTTTACTTGTTGGGGTTCATGGCTTGCCAGAGTTTGGAGATTTTTGGAGATAAGGGCTTATATAAAGCTTGAAGATCATTGAATATTGAAGATGGGGCCTTACTTGAAAGGGTTATTGTCACCCCTTTGCTGTTAATCAACTGTAGCTGTCAGAGCTGGTGCTGTTTGAGTTGTTTACTGTAAGAGCTGGGGTTGCTGTCAGAGCTGGTGTTGGGTTTTATTTCTTTTTTCTGTATTGTCTGTTGGCTTGTTCAGCTTGCCCCTTAGGTTTGAAGTGAAGCTGTTTCACTTTGCCTATTGTTTTCCCAGGTTCGAGGTTGAGTGGGACTCCCTTGCCTCGCTTGTATTGCTGCATCTCATGCATTTTACTGTTTACTGTATATATCTGTTTCTTTTGCTGTTTATCCCCTAGGAGCTCTGATTTCCTCTGTGCAGGAGGGAATTATGACAGACTTTAGGTGTTAACCCATGCATGACAACACTAGGGTAGTTTTGATTCCCTTTTCAACCCTAGGTTTTTTAGGATTTCTTTCTCTTCTATCTCAGAATCATTCAAAACACAGTAATAAAGATAATCGATGTCGTACGCTACGAGCCTTAAGCTATTTGAGAGAGGGTTGCTGGAGGGTCACTCTTCAGTAATCTGATTGCTTAATGTGTTACCCTTAGGGTGACATACGACGTAGTCATTCTCAAATCATAGTCTCTAGTGCGTCAGAGATTGCAAACATCATAAAAAACAGTTCTTGCGTAAAAGACTGAAAACAAACATCAAGGTGTCATTTTTTCCGCTTGGACCCGTAATCAGGAGAAAACCTTTTCAGAAAGATAAAAAACAGTCAGACAAATCTGTGTCTTCCGTAGCCCGAACTACGTTTGCTCTGATCTTTCATGCTGTATGAAAGTATGTAGGCATAGGATGTCGTATCCTAGCGAGCAACCTTCCCTTCCTTTCCCGTAGGTAGGCAAACTACGTTGACTCTGATTTCTCGTTCCAGACGGGAATACGTAGGCATAAAGTGCGATACTTTGCCGAGTCATTTTATAGATAGAATAACAATCCGTACTAGAAAACAAGCGTGGATCCCGTCGAGTACGACGGACGTGAGGGGTGCTAATACCTTCCCCTTGCGTAACCGACTCCTGAATACAGGATTTAGTTGCGATGACCATTCTTTTCCCGTCTTTGCGGTAGGTTTACTTCGAGCGTTTCCTTTCCCTCTTTTGGGATAAATAACGCACGGTGGCGACTCTTCTGTCATAGCCGGCGCCAATTTTCGCAGTAGCGACACCCACTGGTTAAGCAAAAGCTCCGATGAACAAGACCTGACATGGCTCTCAAGATTCGAGATGAGGTGAAGAAACAAATTGATGCGGTTTTCTTAGCAATGTCCAAATACCCCGAATGGGTAGCCAATATTGTACCTGTGCCGAAAAAGGATGGGAAAGTCAGAATGTGTGTGGATTACAGGGATCTAAGCAAGGCCAGTCCGAAGGATGATTTCCCTTTGCCGCATATCGATACGTTGGTGGATAATACGACTCGTTTTGCAGTTTTCTCATTTATGGATGGGTTCTCCGGTTACAATCAGATTAAGATGGATCCCGATGACATGGAAAAAACTACTTTCATTACTCCGTGGGGGACTTACTGTTACAAAGTTATGCCTTTCGGTCTGAAGAACGTAGGTGCTACTTATCAAAGGGCCATGGTAACTTTATTTCATGATATGATGCACAAGGAGATAGAGGTATATGTTGATGACATGATAGCAAAATCTCAAAGCAAAGAGGACCATTTGGAACATCTTTTGAAATTATTTAAGAGACTCAGAAAATATCAGTTGAGACTGAATCCAGCCAAGTGTACCTTTGGAGTAAGATCTGGAAAGTTACTTGGTTTCATTGTCAGTCACTGAGGGATTTAGGTAGATACAAATAAAGTCCGAGCCATTCAAGACATGTCAGCTCCACAAACGGAAAAGCAAGTCAGAGGTTTTCTTGGAAGACTGAATTACATATCCAGATTTATTTCCAATATGACTCCTACTTGCGAGCCCATCTTCAAATTATTACGCAAGGACCAGATGGTTGTTTGGAATTCAGATTGTCAGCAAGCGTTTGATAAGATCAAGGGTTACCTACAAGAGCCTCCAATCTTAATACCTCCGGTTCCGGGAAGACCTCTCTTCATGTATTTGACAGTGCTTGAGAATGCAATGGGTTGTGTGTTAGGTCAGCAGGATGAGTCTGGACGAAAAGAACATGCGATCTATTATTTGAGTAAGAAGTTTACTGATTATGAAAGTCGATATTCTCTCCTGGAGAAAACTTGTTGTGCTTTGGCATGGGCTGCTAGACGCTTAAGGCAGTACATGATTTGTCATACCACTTTGTTGATTTCAAAAATGGATCTGATAAAATATATTTTTGAGAAGCCTGCTCAGACTGGAAGACTCGCCCGTTGGCATATGTTATTATCAGAATATGACATCTAGTATGTAACCCAGAAGTCTATCAAGGGTAGTGTTTTGTCAGAATATCTTGCAGATCAACCAGTGGAAGATTATGAGTCTCTCAAATTTGATTTCCCAGATGAAGACATCATGTTGGTAAAAGATTGTGAAGAGCCAGGTCTTGATGAGGGTCCGCAGGAAAGTCTTCGGTGGAAAATGATGTTTGATGGTTCCTCCAATTACAGTGGGCATGGCGTAGGCGCCATCTTAATGGATCCCGAACGTGGGTACACTCTATTCACAGCCAGGTTGGATTTTGACTGCACAAACAATATCGCCGAATATGAAGCATGCATTCTCGGCCTCGAGGCAGCTATCGACCTCAAAATCAAACTTCTTGAAGTCAGTAGGGATTCAGCTTTGGTTATCTATCAGGTTACTGGAGAATGGGAAACTAGACATGAGAATTTGATTCCTTATAAAGCCTACATCGTCAAAATGATGGAATATTTCGATGAAATCACTTTCAAACATGTTCCGAGATCTGAGAATCACATTGCCGATGCCCTAGCCATGTTAGCCTCATGGGAGAATCAAGGATGTCAATAATGCCACTCTCATTCGAATTAAATGCAAGACCGAGCCCGCCTACTGTCAGATGGTTGAAGAAGAAGTTGATGATAAGCCATGGTTCTATGACATAAAGAATTACCTGTTAAAACAAGAGTATCCAACAGATGCTACATCACTTGACAAGAAAACTCTAAAACGATTAAGCATCCAAATTCTTTCTCAGCAATGATGTACTATACAGAAGGAATCATGATATGGTCCGGCTTAGATGTGTCGACAGACGAGAAGCAGAGTTGTTAATGCAAGACGTTCACGAAGGAATGTTTGGTACTCATGCCAATGGATATGCTATGTCAAAAAAGATTTTGAGGGCTAGTTATTACTGGTTGACCTTGGAAACTGATTGTATTCAATATGCCAGGAAATGTCACAAGTGTCAGATTTATGCGGATAAGATGCATGTACCTCCGACGTTGCTAAATGTGTTGTCATCACCATGGTCTTTCTCTATGTGGGGCAACAATATGATCGGGGCAACAGTATGTTTGAAGCCACATCCTACACTAATGTTACTCGACAAGTGGTGGCTCGTTTTATCAAGAAAAAGATTATCTGTCGTTACGGAATTCCGAGCCGGATCATAACGGACAATGGTACCAATTTGAACAACAAAATCATGAAGGAGTTGTGCAATGACTTCAAAATTGAACATCATAATTCCTCTCCTTATCGTCCCAAGATGAATGGAGCTGTAGAAGCTGCGAATAAAAACATCAAAAAGATTTTGCAAAAGATGGTGAAAACTTACAAGGATGAGCATGAGATGCTACCATTTTCCTTGCATGGGTACAGAACGTCGGTCCGGACTTCAACAGGGGCAACCCCTTTTTCTTTGGTATATGGAATGGATGCGGTACTTCCCATTGAGGTCGAGATACCTTCTTTGAGAGTCATAATGGAAACCAAGATTGAAGAAGCAGAATGGGTAAGAGAAAGGTTTGATCAGTTGAATCTCATTGACGAAAAGCGGGTGTCTGCGATGTGTCATGGTCAGTTATATCAGAAAAGGATCAAGAGGGCTTTTGACAAGAAAGTTCATGTCCGAGAATTCCGAGAAGGGGAACTTGTACTCAAAAAGATTTTACCAGTTCATAAAGATGCACGGGGAAAGTGGATGCCTAACTATGACGGCCCGTTTATTGTGAAAACAGTCTTCTCAGGAGGCTCGTTGATTCTCACTACCATGGATAGAGAGCAGCTTACTCATATAGTGAATTCTGATGCAGTACAAAAATATTACGCCTAAAAGCACCCGATAAGCCGAAAACTCAAAGGAGCGGCTTATGCAAAAGTTAGGGTTGAAGAAAAAGAAAAGAAAAGAGAAAAAGAGAAAAAGAAAGAAAAATAAGAGCTCGCTAAGTTGAAAACCCAAAAGGGAGGCTTAGGAAAAAATGAGCGTCTCGGTGGATTGAAAACCCAAAAGGGAGGTCCAGGAAAAAATTAGGGAAAAAGGCGTTTCACTGCATCAGATGAGTTGTCACTAACGCAGAAGGTCCTACAAGAACCCACTCCAGCCGCTCTCGTCAGAAGCAAGGATTTTGGGGAGTTTTAGTCTTTAGGGATAGTTGGTCATGGGATTCAATGTAACCTTATCCACATTTTTCACTTGTAAAACTTCTATGGAATTTTTTCATTTGCAAGATTTCATTCTTGAATAAAATCAGTTTTTGAGCCATTCTTTCTTTTGCAAATTTGCCATTTCCTTATTTTCCTTGTTATGCAAAATATTGTTCGTTGATCAACGATAATTTTGAAAGCATTAGGGTCAAATTATTTGAATAAACTTGAAAAGATTAACAAACATAAAAATTTTAACTTATGGAAAAGAGTCGAGGAAAATCATACTTCCCCGAAACCTCATGGTAACATAACCTTGATATGCAATCCAATTACATTCCCCAATGAAGTGTAAGCAAGTCGAACTGCTGATTTTCCTTTGGTTATGTGTGGGTATCAAAACTTGAAGACTATTTTCTCAAGGAACTTCTTATGATGATGTGAAGACTCGTCCCAGTAGAAGATGTCTGAGCACTTGAATTTACTTTGTCATCTCTGAATAGCTTGTTTAGAAAGCTCGGTTCCCCTGTTAGGATTGGATTTATTTTCAAGACTACATACACCTTTTCAGCCTGGGTTCAGTGTGATTCATTCTGCCTCTCGAGTTCGGTGTGCTATCTGTCGATTTCCTGTGAATGACCGATCACTGCTAGTGAACTTCCGCCTAAACGTCCAGTCGTAACTGGCATTGTTTTAGAACCCAATCGTTATTGGTAGTTTTTTGGTCGTCACCATATTTCTTGTTAAGACCAGTCGTAACTAGCATTGCCTTAAAATTCACTCGTTGGTATCTTTTGATTCGGTCGTCACCACCTTCTCTATTGAAGTCCAATCGTAACTAGTAATGTTCGAAATCCAATCGTTATTGGTTTTCTTTTGGTCGTCACCATGATTTCTTTTAAGGTCCAGTCGCAACTGGCATTGTCTTAACTTCACTCGTTATTACCTTTTGGTTCGGTTGTTACCAACCTTTACCCTCTGAACTCTAGTCGTCACTAGCAAATCCCCTGTGAAGTCCTACCGGCATTGATATCGTGTTGGTCGTTACCAACTGTCCCCATGGAAGTCCAGTCGTAACTGGCGTCACTTGGAATCCAATCGTTATTGGTATCTTTCGGTTTGGTCATTACCAACCTCCCCAGCTAAAGCCTAGTAGTTTGCTAGCATTCTCATAACCACATGGGTTGGTATACCTTGATTTGGTCGTCACCATGTTTTCTTTCAAAGTCCAGTCGTAACTGGCATTGCTTGAAACCCAATTCTCATTGGTACCCGGACTTGGTCGTTATTAATCCCCTTTAAGTCCAGTAGTTACTGGCATTGCTTGAAATTTGGTCATCACCAATTTCCCCAGTCGAAATCTTACGTGTTACCGATTGGATTTGAGAAATCTCATTTGATATTACCCTAGGTTGGTCGTTACCATTACCTACGGAAAGTATAGTGGTTGCTAGCACTGCCTGAGCCATTTGTTAAAACTGGGTGACATCATTATCCCCAGTGAGACCTTTTTCCCAGACAAGTCTCGGAGATCTAGTCGTCACTAGTATCCCCAATATGTTTGGTCTTTGCTTCTAGTCCATTCCTGAAGATCCCGTTTGAACTCTTCACTATAGGAAGTTCCTCATCTGATCATCCCCAGTGAGGTTCGTGTTTTAATTTCCCCAGTGAGGTTCGTGTTTTAATTTCCCCAGTAAAAAGTCGCTCTTTTCCCCGGTGGAAATCTATCCCTCTCCCCAGTGGAATGTTTGCTCTTCCCCAGTGAGATTGTCATCTTCATTGGACTTCTTGCATCCTCATGTGAAATTTTCCTCTCAGTTATCACTAGTCATGTTTGAACTATTGGTTGTTATATCGCAGTTTTCCCCAGTGTCGGATCCACAAAATCAGGTCCCGTGAGTAGTTACTCGTTGTTTTGTTTCCCTGTCTTCTGCATATGAATTGAATCCAAGCATCATTTAGAATTCATGGAATATCATGGCTTGTCCTGTTGCATATCATCGGATCTAAGGGACAGAATTTTTGGTTCTCTGTATTTAAATACCTTTCACTACGATTCTACGAGGATCGCCATCTCTCAGTTCCATCTAGTGAAGATATTTAAATAGGGGCAACTGTTGCACCCCAAATTTTGACCCCTTAGACTCTCATTATCATTTTAGGAGCATTCTCATGAATTATCTAACCCTAACCCAGTGCAAGTTTGTCTTTGTCAAGTTACAGGTGAATTAGGGTTTTGTACAATCAAATCGAAGCTTCAGGGATTGTGATCAATCAAAGTTTTAGGCTAATTCAATCATGAAACAAGATCAAGGGTATCATATAATGTCAATTGAGAATCCAATTTGAGGATGTTACCCCAGAATCAAGAACAGTGTATTTCAGGGCACCCGATTAGGGTTTTGACAAGTAAAAGTCAACTGTAGTTTGACTTTGATGTTGGAAGGTGTTTTATTGGTGGTATTATGATCCATGAAGTTCATATAGCTTAATAAAGTTCATTCAATAAGTTTCAAAGTCTCAGGAGGTCTAGAATGTCAACAGACGACTCGGTAGTCACCGATCGATCGTACGATTGACCAAAAAGTCAACTCTTTAAATTTAAGGAATTGGACTTCAAAGTGTGAATACAAAATGTTCCTTATATCATATTGCACTTGCCTATCAATTTTCATGACCATTGGATCAAGGATGAAGGAGTACTCGAAAAATCGGGAAATTAGGGTTTTGAAAGGGGCTAAACCATAACTCCTTAACCACACATCCAATTGAGTTGGTTCAAAGCTCATTTGAAAGCTCTTGACAAATACTAAAAAAGTCCCTAAGTGGGCCATGATCATAAAATGCATAGATTTGGAGTTGTGATCAAATTCATTCCTAGAAGCGAAAAAGACTTAGAGAAATTTCACTTTTAAGTTCATTTTTTAGCAACTTTGGGAGACCTTTTGACCAAGTTCCTTTGGGAAATTTAAACTCATGAAAACATGAATGTTTTAGATCTATTTAAGGGCTTTCTAAAAAGTACTAGCACATCTCAAAAGGATTTGTGAACTGAAAGTTATGGTTATGGCAAGTTGGTGGTTTCACACTTTAGTCCCACATTGTCAAAATTTCAAGAATCCATTCTTTCGTCAATCTGACCAAACTCAAGCCTTTGGATGTTGTTGTTTCTGATATGTAGAGGGTTTGAAGCATAGAAATGTGAAGGAAATGCAGAGGATATGGAATTTGCCAAACTTGCAAGTGGGCTTGCAAGTGGCTTTACAACTTGCATTTGAAATCATAAGGCAAGCATGAGGTGGAAAAGTGAATCTGAACCAGCCATCAACCTACACTCTCTAGCCTGCATTTAGCCCATTCAAAATCATCATTTTTCTTGACTATTGGGCTTACCTATCAGCCAAGGAAACCCCTTTGTGGAGGTTTGATCCAAAGGTGTAAAACCTTTCTTTCGTGTGAAGAAACCTCCAAGTCTGCCCCCTCTCTTCATTTGCCTATAAAAGGGAGCCCTCATCACTTCATTTGACACAGAATATTGATTCTAAAAACCATAGAAACACAAAGCTCTCACTCTTTCACATCTTACTTCAAAAATCACCAAAATCACAAAATTGTCAAAAACCCCCAAAAATCTGTCTTGGTAGTTTTGCTGCCAAACTCAGTTCTCTACATTCAAACACCTCAATAATCATCCACACAATCTCTAAACATGATATAGAATGTGTCCAAGACCTTAAACCATTCAAAAACCTCACCATTCAAAAAGTCAACTTCCACACCAAGTTACTTTGACCAAAAGCCATAAAATCAGCCAAAACTTGTTCTATGCATTTGCTTGGTGTTTTAATCACTCAAACACCTCTCATATATCATTTCTCAACTGTCTAAAGTATTAAAGATCATTGGTGGAGTTTATTTCTCCAACTGTCACAAGGATTGCATTCTTGCTTCAAAAACAAGAAAGCTTCAAAGCTAGTATTATTTGGAAGTTCCTTTGGGTTTCTTGGTGTTCTAATCTACTCAACACAATCTACTAGAGGTATGTAAACACTACATCTTTGCTTTGCACCATAATTTCATGTTCTAGCATTTTGGTTCATTATGTTGGAAGTATGTCATGTCTTGTATCAAACTCTACCATGAATATACCAGCTGTGATCTCAGGCCTATAAATGGTTAAATTTGTGCTCAAATTCATCCAACATCATGCATTCAATATGTGTGTAGAGTGAATTTGGTCAATAGTGCTTAAAATGATGAACTACATTTTTCATGTCTTGTATCAAAATGGCCAAGTTTTCACTCAAACCCTCATTTTTCATGACAGCCCTATGTCAGCCCCAAATTGTGTTTGAACTTACTCAATATCATGTAGGTATGCTATGTGTGTGATTAATTGAATCAAAAAGTATGTGGAACTAAAAATTCATATCTCATGCCTCATTTTCATGACAACTTGCATTTTGTGAATCGCTTTTCATGAGTCTCTCAAATTTGATTTCCCAGATGAAGACATCATGTTGGTAAAAGATTGTGAAGAGCCAGGTCTTGATGAGGGTCCGCAGGAAAGTCTTCGGTGGAAAATGATATTTTATGGTTCCTCCAATTGCAGTGGGCATGGAGTAGGCGCCGTCTTAATGGATCCGGAAGGTGGGTACACTTCATTCACAGCCAGGTTGGATTTTGACTGCACAAACAATACCGCCGAATATGAAGCATGCATTCTCAGCCTCGAGGCAGCTATCGACCTCAAAATCAAACTTCTTGAAGTCAGTAGGGATTCAGCTTTGGTTATCTATCAGGTTACTGGAGAATGGGAAACTAGACATGAGAATTTGATTCCTTATAAAGCCTACATCGTCAAAATGATGGAATATTTCGATGAAATCACTTTCAAACATGTTCCGAGATCTGAGAATCACATTGCCGATGCCCTAGCCATGTTAGCCTCAATGTGGAGAATCAAGGATGTCAATAATGCCACTCTCATTCGAATTAAATGCAAGACCGAGCCCGCCTACTGTCAGATGGTTGAAGAAGAAGTTGATGATAAGCCATGGTTCTATGACATAAAGAATTACCTGTTAAAACAAGAGTATCCAACAGATGCTACATCACTTGACAAGAAAACTCTAAAACGATTAAGCATCCAAATTCTTTCTCAGCAATGATGTACTATACAGAAGGAATCATGATATGGTCCGGCTTAGATGTGTCGACAGACGAGAAGCAGAGTTGTTAATGCAAGACGTTCACGAAGGAATGTTTGGTACTCATGCCAATGGATATGCTATGTCAAAAAAGATTTTGAGGGCTAGTTATTACTGGTTGACCTTGGAAACTGATTGTATTCAATATGCCAGGAAATGTCACAAGTGTCAGATTTATGCGGATAAGATGCATGTACCTCCGACGTTGCTAAATGTGTTGTCATCACCATGGTCTTTCTCTATGTGGGGCAACAATATGATCGGGGCAATTGAACCAAAAGCTTCCAACGGACACCGATTTATTCTGGTTGCAATTGATTATTTCACAAAGTGGGTTGAAGCCACATCCTACACTAATGTTACTCGACAAGTGGTGGCTCGTTTTATCAAGAAAAAGATTATCTGTCGTTACGGAATTCCGAGCCGGATCATAACGGACAATGGTACCAATTTGAACAACAAAATCATGAAGGAGTTGTGCAATGACTTCAAAATTGAACATCATAATTCCTCTCCTTATCGTCCCAAGATGAATGGAGCTGTAGAAGCTGCGAATAAAAACATCAAAAAGATTTTGCAAAAGATGGTGAAAACTTACAAGGATGAGCATGAGATGCTACCATTTTCCTTGCATGGGTACAGAACGTCGGTCCGAACTTCAACAGGGGCAACCCCTTTTTCTTTGGTATATGGAATGGATGCGGTACTTCCCATTGAGGTCGAGATACCTTCTTTGAGAGTTATAATGGAAACCAAGCTTGAAGAAGCAGAATGGATAAGAGAAAGGTTTGATCAGTTGAATCTCATCGACGAAAAGCGCATGTTTGCGATGTGTCATGGTCAGTTATATCAGAAAAGGATCAAGAGGGCTTTTGACAAGAAAGTTCATGTCCGAGAATTCCGAGAAGGGGAACTTGTACTCAAAAAGATTTTATCAGTTCATAAAGATGCACGGGGAAAGTGGATGCCTAACTATGACGGCCCGTTTATTGTGAAAACAGTCTTCTCAGGAGGCTCGTTGATTCTCACTACCATGGATGGAGAGCAGCTTACTCATCCAGTGAATTCTGATGCAGTACAAAAATATTGCGCCTAAAAGCACCCGATAAGCCGAAAACTCAAAGGAGCGGCTTATGCAAAAGTTAGGGTTGAAGAAAAAGAAAAGAAAAGAGAAAAAGAGAAAAAGAAAGAAAAATAAGAGCTCGCTAAGTTGAAAACCCGAAAGGGCGGCTTAGGCAAAAATGAGCGTCCCGGTGGATTGAAAATCCAAAAGGGCGGTCCAGGAAAAAATTAGGGACAAAGGCGTTTCACTGCATCAGATGAGTTGTCACTAACGCAGAAGGTCCTATAAGAACCCACTCCAGCCGCTCTCGTTAGAAGCAAGGATTTTGGGGAGTTTTAGTCTTTAGGGAAAGTTGGTCATGGGATTCAATGTAACCTTATCCACATTGCCATTTTTCACTTGTAAAACTTCTATGGAATTTTTTCATTTGCAAGATTTCATTCTTGAATAAAATCAGTTTTTGAGTCATTCTATCTTTTGCAAATTTACCATTTCCTTATTTTCCTTGTTATGCAAAATATTGTTCGTTGATCAACGATAATTTTGAAAGCATTAGGGTCAAATTATTTGAATAAACTTGAAAAGATTAACAAACATAAAAACTTTAACTTATGAAAAAGATTCGAGGAAAATCATACTTCCCCGAAACCTCAGGGTAACATAACCTTGATATGCAATCCAATTACATTCCCCAATGAAGTGTAAGCAAGTCGAACTGCTGATTTTCCTTTGGTCATGTGTGGGTATCAAAACTTGAAGACTGTTTTCTCAAGGAACTTCTTATGATGATGTGAAGACTCGTCCCAGTAGAAGATGTCTGAGCACTTGAATTTACTTTGTCATCTCTGAATAGCTTGTTTAGAAAGCTCGGTTCCCCTGTTAGGATTGGATTTATTTTCAAGACTACATACACCTTTTCAGCCTGGGTTCAGTGTGATTCATTCTGCCTCTCGAGTTCGGTGTGCTATCTGTCGATTCCCCGTGAATGACCGATCACTGCTAGTGAACTTCCTCCTAAAAGTCCAGTCGTAACTGGCATTGTTTTAGAAGCCAATCGTTATTGGTAGTTTTTTGGTTGTCACCATATTTCTTGTTAAGACCAATCGTAACTAGCATTGCCTTAAAATTCACTCGTTGGTATCTTTTGATTCGGTCGTCACCACCTTCTCCATTGAAGTCCAATCGTAACTAGTAATGTTCGAAATCCAATCGTTATTGGTTTTCTTTTGGTTGTCACCATGATTTCTTTTGAGGTCCAGTCGTAACTGGCATTGTCTTAACTTCACTCGTTATTACCTTTTGGTTCGGTTGTTACCAACCTTTACCCTCTGAAGTCTAGTCATCACTAGCAAATCCCCTGTGAAGTCCTACCGGCATTGATATCGTGTTGGTCGTTACCAACTGTCCCCATGGAAGTCCAGTCGTAATTGGCGTCACTTGGAATCCAATCGTTATTGGTATCTTTCGGTTTGGTCATTACTAACCTCCCCAACTAAAGCCTAGTAGCTTGCTAGCATTCTCATAACCACATGTGTTGGTATACCCTGATTTGGTCGTCACCATGTTTTCTTTCAAAGTCCAGTCCTAACTGGCATTGCTTGAAACCCAATTCTCATTGGTACCCGGACTTGGTCGTTATTAATCCCCTTTAAGTCCAGTAGTTACTGGCATTGCTTGAAATTTGGTCATCACCAATTTCCCCAGTCAAAATCTTACGTGTTATCGATTGGATTTGAGAAATCTCATTTGATATTACCCTAGGTTGGTCGTTACCATTACCTACGGAAAGTCTAGTGGTTGCTAGCACTGCCTGAGCCATTTGTTAAAACTGGGTGACATCATTATCCCCAGTGAGACCTTTTTCCCAGACAAGTCTCGGAGATCTAGTCGTCACTAGTATCCCCAATATGTTTGGTCTTTGCTTCTAGTCCATTCCTGAAGATCCCGTTTGAACTCTTCACTATAGGAAGTTCCTCATCTGATCATCCCCAGTGAGGTTCGTGTTTTAATTTCCCCAGTGAGGTTCGTGTTTTAATTTCCCCAGTAAAAAGTCGCTCTTTTCCCCGGTGGAAATCTATCCCTCTCCCCAGTGGAATGTTTGCTCTTCCCCAGTGAGATTGTCATCTTCATTGGACTTCTTGCATCCTCATGTGAAATTTTCCTCTCATTTATCACTAGTCATGTTTGAACTATTGGTTGTTATATCGCAGTTTTCCCCAGTGTTGGATCCACAAAATCAGGTCCCGTGAGTAGTTACTCGTTGTTTTGTTTCCCTGTCTTCTGCATATGACTTGAATCCAAGCATCATTTAGAATTCATGGCATATCATGGCCTGTCCTGTTGCATATCATCGGATCTAAGGGACAAAATTTTTGGTTCTCTGTATTTAAATACCTTTCACTACGATTCTACGAGGATCGTCATCTCTCAGTTCCATCTAGTGAAGATATTTAAATAGGGGCAACTGTTGCACCCCAAATTTTGACCCCTTAGACTCTCATTATCATTTTAGGAGCATTCTCATGAATTATCTAACCCTAACCCAGTGCAAGTTTGTCTTTGTCAAGTTACAGGTGAATCAGGGTTTTGTACAGTCAAATCGAAGTTTCAGGGATTGTGATCAATCAAAGTTTTAGGCTAATTCAATCATGAAACAAGATCAAGGGTATAATGTAATGTCAATTGAGAATCCAATTTGAGGATGTTAACCCAGAATCAAGAACAGTGTATTTCAGGGCACCCGATTAGGGTTTTGACTAGTAAAAGTCAACTGTAGTTTGACTTTGATGTTGGAAGGTGTTTTAATGGTGTGATTATGATCCATGAAGTTCATATAGCTTAATAAAGTTCATTCGATAAGTTTCAAAGTCTCAGGAGGTCCAGAATGTCAACAGACGACTCGGTAGTCACCAATCGATCGTACGGTTGACCAAATAGTCAACTCTTCAAATTTAAGGAATTGGACTTCAAAGAGTGAATAAAAAATGTTCCTTATATCATATTGCACTTGCCTATCAATTTTCATGACCATTGGATCAAGGATGAAGGAGTAATCGAAAAATCGAGAAATAAGGGTTTTGAAAGGGCCTAACCATAACTCCTTAACCACACATCCAATTGAGTTGGTTCAAAGCTCATTTGAAATCTCTTGACAAATCCTAAAAAAGTCCCTAAGTGGTCCATGATCATAAAATGCATAGATTTGTATTTGTGATCAAATTCATTCCTAGAAGGGAAAAAGACTTAGAGAAATTTCACTTTTAAGTTCATTTTTTAGCAACTTTGGGAGACCTTTTGACCAAGTTCCTTTGGGAAATTTAAACTCATGAAAACATGAATGTTTTAGATCTATTTGAGGGCCTTCTAAAAAGTACTAGCACATCTAAAAGGATTTGTGAGCTGAAAGTTATGGTTATGGCAAGTTGGTGGTTTCACACTTTAGTCCCACATTGTCAAAATTTCAAGAATCCATTCTTTCATCAATCTGACCAAACTCAAGCCTTTGGATGTTGTTGTTTCTGATATGTAGAGGGTTTGAAGCATAGAAATGTGAAGGAAATACAGAGGAGATGGAATTAGCCAAACTTGCAAGTGGCTTTACAACTTGCATTTGAAATCATAAGGCAAGCATGAGGTGGAAAAGTGAATCTGAACCAGCCATCAACCTACACTCTCTAGCCTGCATTTAGCCCATTCAAAATCATCATTTTTCTTGACTATTGGGCTTACCTATCTTCCAAGGAAACCCCTTTGTGGAGGTTTGATCCAAAGGTGTAAAACCTTTCTGTCATGTGAAGAAACCTCCAAGTCTGCCCCTCTCTTCACTTGCCTATAAAAGGGAGCCCTCATCACTTCATTTGACACAAAATATTGATTCTAAAAACCAGAGAAACACAAAGCTCTCACTCTTTCACATCTTACTTCAAAAATCACCAAAATCACAAAATTGTCAAAAACCACCAAAAATCCGTCTTGGTAGTTTTGCTGCCAAAATCAGTTCTCTACATTCAAACACCACAATAATCATCCACACAATCTCTAAACATGATATAGAAGGTTTCCAAGACCTTAAACCATTCACAAACCTCACCATTCCAAAAGTCAACTTCCACACCAAGTTACTTTGACCAAAAGCCATAAAATCAGCCAAAACTTGTTCTATGCATTTGCTTGGTGTTTTAATCACTCAAACACCTCTCATATATCATTTCTCAACTGTCTAAAGTATTAAAGATCATTGGTGGAGTTTATTTCTCCAACTGTCACAAGGATTGCATTCTTGCTTCAAAAAGAAGAAAGCTTCAAAGCTAGTATTATTTGGAAGTTCCTTTGGGTTTCTTGGTGTTCTAATATACTCAACACAATCTACTAGAGGTATGTAAACACTACATCTTTGCTTTGCACCATAATTTCATGTTCTAGCATTTTGGTTCATTATGTTGGAAGTATGTCATGTTTTGTATCAAACTCTACCATGAATATACCAACTGTGATCTCAGGCGTATAAATGGTTAAACTTGTGCTCAAATTCATCCAACATCATGCATTCAATATGTGTGTAGAGTGAATTTGGTCAATAGTGCTTAAAATGATGAACTGCATTTTTCATGTCTTGTATCAAAATGGCCAAGTTTTCACTCAAACCCTCATTTTTCATGACAGCCCTATGTCAGCCCCAAATTGTGTTTGAACTTACTCAATATCATGTAGGTATGCTATGTGTGTGATTAATTGAATCAAAAAGTACGTGGAACTAAAAATTCATATCTCATGCCTCATTTTCATGACAACTTGCATTTTGTGAATCAATTTTCATGACAGTCTGTTTCCAACTTATTTTGGTGTTTGAATCCACTCAATATCATGAATATAAGATGTGTATATGTTTGAATTGGTCTGAAATTGCTTTGAACAGAAATTGAACATGTTCATACATCTCACTTCACAAAACTTGCACTTAACTCACCAAGTTTCATATCAGCCATGTTTGAACCATTTTCCTTGTTTGAACTCACTTGTTTGTATATGTGAGAGATGTGTATGTGATTCATATGGTCAAAATGTGCTTGAATTTGAATTTGAACATCCTACTGCATCACAATAAATGCCAATTTGCAGCACACATCTCACTCTGCATTCTAAAGCATTCTGGTCTGGTTTCTTTGTTTGCACTCATTCATTATCTAATATGTGAGATGTACATATGGTTTACATGACCTAATTTTGCATCAATTCTAACTTGGTTCTCCAACTGCATTATATCATGTTTTACTTGCAATTGAAATGTCATTTTTCATGTTAACTTGTTTTTAACATCAAAACCTATTTGGATCCACTCCATAACACATTTATAGCATGTACACATGTTTTGATTGACCTGGAAATGTTTGGAACTCAAACCTGACTTCACACCACACTTCACAAGCACATTTGAGCAGCATGAGCACCAATTCTCACAAAAGCTTGTCCTGCACCAATTTGGTCATTTAAATCCACTTAAATGTATATTTGCAACATGTGTGTATCTTTGACTTGAACTGAAATGAGCTGTAACCTTGAACTGATATCTTCATGCCTTGAACATGCCATAATTGCAATTCCAAATGACACTTTGCATAACAGTCTGTTTTAAACTTTGTTTTTGCTTGATTCTTAATCTATACCATATGTGTGATATGTGCACATGTTTAATTTGATCTGAATTGGTCTAGAATTAGATTCTCATATTATCATGTCTCTTCATGTTAAAAGTTGCAACTTGAGTGTCAATCTGAGTTACAGTTTGTTTTTGAATGTAATCATGTGTTTGGACTCACTTATTAACTCATATGTAATATGTTTGCATGATTGTTTGAACTTAAAGCTGACTGGAACATGACATACACTTCATCATGCATCATGTCCATATGATTTGCAACTTGAACACTATTTTTCACAACAGTTGGTTTTCAACCTAAATTTGTGGTTAGAATCATTCATTATCAATTTTATGGTGTGTGTGCATGATCATTTTGATTCAGAACTAGCTGCAACATGAGCTTCATATCAAATTGCATTTTCAAAACTCAAAAGGCATGTACTATCGGGTTTTCAAATAGAAGGAGAATTTCAAAAAACTAAAATTTCCATTTTGTTCCTTGTGAAATTCTACACAATTTAGACCTAAATTTTGTCAAAAAAAATTTAGATTTGAGAAAGTTGTGATGAAAATGCAATCCTGAGTTTTGACTTTGTTTTATGCCCAACTTGGTTTTGAAACACCCCTCATATATTTATGGGGTGGAATTTACAAACGGATTTATAGCCACCCCAGTGGTAGTCACCTTGTCACTTAAGCGCCTTGCATGCCATGAACCTGGGTTCGACCCCTGAGGAGGGCAACCCTTTTGTTAATTTTTGTCATTTTTCATCCTATCTTTAAAAATTCATATCTCTCTCAATTTTAATCATTTTTCACCCATTCTTTTTGAATTTTGTTCATCTTAATGTCTACTTTCATGTCATATTTTTTATTTCCATATTTGCCTAATTTTCATCTCTTTTGACTATGTGCAAGTTGTGTACGTTCTGTGATCATTTTCGCGTATGCAGATGAATTTTTCTTATGATATACTTGTGGTTGTTTGTGATACTTGTTTGCATTCATGCTCTTAAATGTTAGTTAACATGTTAGGATTTTATCTTTGGTTGTTACCATGTTCATTTTACTTCATTTGCTAAATACACTGAAGCTTGGTTGTCACTCTTCCTGCTTAACCAACTGCTTTGATTGTCATCAATGCATTTTCATTTGTATCATTTCACATGCTCACTCAATGGTTGTCACCATGGATGCATATTTATTATGTTGTTATCTTGTTCAAAATTTTCTCTCCCCAAGTGATGAAGTTTGTTAACTTTCATCCAAGTTGCCTCTCCTGTCCCTCTCCAAAGGAAAAGCCTTTCCATTAACCCTAATGTTATGGATAACTCATTCACCCATTTCCTTGACTTTGTTAAGTCACTTTAAACTTAGTTTAGAAACCTTTAGACTTTGCTTTAAGTCTAAAAGACCCACCTGTACTAGGAGTGCTCTTCAACTAGAACCCTAGGATAGAGTTTGTCAACTCTATGTAAGAATCATCGTCATGATTTCTTACTTCCCCTTTTAAATATTACAACTTAGAATAGGGAGTTTTGTCAAACTCCACACAAACATTGTCATGTTTGTTCCCCCTTGAACCTTGATCACAATCAAGTGTTCTTCATCCCTTGTGAGGTGAACTACGATTGCTCTGATTCTATCCTAGTTAGGATACGTAGGCAGAAGATGCGATGTCTTTGCGAGCAAACTTAGAAAACCATCTAGGTCTTTACTTATCCCTAATCCATAGTACATATTCACAAACTTAGCAAACAATCAAACAAAAGGTTCCTGTAGAGTACTACAAATGCTTAGGGTGCTAACACCTTCCCTAGGTGTAACCAACCCCCGATCCCCGAATCTCTTAAGCGTTGTCGTTACATCGCGAAAAGGGTTTTTCTTTCTTTAGACCTTTCCTTTGGATAAAATAAAGTTCGGTTGTAAAAGAATTAAGATTCAAGTTAATTTAATAGCTTGATATCCAATTTTCACCGCAACAGTACCAATGGGGATTGGATTTTGGAATGAGGTGCCAATAGGGATTGGGATTTCTTGTGGTTGCCAATAGGAATTGGACTTTAGGTTATCTGTGAAGGGCCAGGTATGGCTGACGTTGGGAAATGTCCTGTCTGGATACAAGGTTTGAAAGCGCCTTGTCTGGATACAAGGTTTGTGAAATGGCTTGTCTGAATATAAGGTTTAAGGGTCTTGTCTAGATACAAGGTTTATGGTCTTGTATGGATACAAGGTTTATGGTCTTGTCTAGATACAAGTTTTATGGTTGAAGGGTCAGGGAATGGTTAACATGACTTCCCGACATTTGTTTTGAACTTAAAGGTTGATTGAACCTGCTTGAATGGCTCTGAGTAGCTCTAAAAATATGGAGAGGAACAGTTCCTTTGTTTCCAATTTTCCCCAGCCTTTAGGATCTCTGTAGAAATCTTCCTCGAAAGGAAACCAGGAATCTTTATACCCTGATGGTTTGATATGAACTGTCTCAGCATCATGAACCTCGGAGAGGTGCTTCAGATTAAATGCCTTCTGGATAAGGATAGCTCTTGGGGTGGCCTGCCCCAGCCTTGAAATGACTTTGCCCCTGATTGGCTGATCTGTGCAGAAGATGCCTCTGACTAATCTTCGAGAGATTTATCAAATCTCGACCTGATTGCCCCAGACTAACTGAATCTTGGAATGGCTGACTCCCCTTATGTGATCATTTGATGTGACTTGCCCCTGCTCAACGGAGTACTCAGGCGCTCTGCATCTTATCTCGATCAAACTTTCCACTGCAGAAACTCTCTTGATGTCAAGTGCTTACTCGCAAGTGAAACAAATCGTTTTGCAAAAGATAATATTAATGCAATGCATATGACAGTTTTGAAATCCAAGTTTGTTCACTAGAAAAAAGTTGTGACATATAGTGAATGAATCACATATCAGAATGTCAATATCAATACCCATAGGGTAATAAAAATCCTTTTAGGAGTCAGTTTCGACGCGATCTTTACCGAAGTATGCTTTCGAAACAAACCTGGTTCAATTAGGTCTTTTGAAGGTTGTGACATGGCCAAGTTTACGGTTTGAAAGAAAGGATATGAGGCTCAAAGTTCTGTTTAACCCACCCACTCTCCTTGATGTTCTCCAGTCCTATATTCAGCTAATTCGATACAAGCGCTCACCTCTCCAAGGTTGAATGACAGGAGTGATAGTTTAAGGAAGCCACAAGTTTTGGGAGTGACAGTCACTCGCTTTTTGCCTTTGGTGCCTAGAGTCACATGACTTGCTCTTCGTCATTTTTTATTTTCCCTATTTTTTCCTGGACTGACTCTTTTGAGTACATCTTTTGATTTTGAAGTCCAGCGGGATGCCCTAATTTTTATTCCTTAGCCACTTGTTTTTAAGTTATTGACTTAGCAGGCTTCTATATTTTTTTTCTTTTTCTTTTCATTCTTATTTTTGGAAGAAATCATGTGACACCAGCTTGTCTGACTTGTTGAAAGGATTATGATTCTCTGACTCCTTGGTTGGCGAGGTTTAACCACTGTGGTTTTTTTTAGGTACGACCTCTACAGGTGTGATTGATCCTCGAATGGGAACACTCCTTTTGCAATTCGGATGCTCGGTAAAATTAACTGAGACCTACCCTGCCCCAGGTAAAATTAACTGACACTCCTTTGTTAAGTGAATGAATCTTTTCTGTAATGCCACAATGGATTCTCTGGGAAGCATTCTAAATATTTCATATTCTTGACTTAATGTGTTCAATCTGGATCTCTTTACTTCGGAGGTGCCTTCATTTGTTTCCACTAAGGTGTCCCATATTTCTTTTACCGACTTGCATTGAGAGATGCAGAAGAACTCATCCATACTCAAGGCATTTTGTAATATGTCGATAGCCTTCTTCTCATTAAGAATCCTTTTCTTGTCAAATTCATCGTATGATGCTTTAACCTTTGGAGTTCCTACACCATTGACAACACTTGTCGGTTGATGAGGAACATTTTCAACAGTTTCCCAAATTCCTTCTCCTTGGACTTCTAGATGTGCCTTCATGCGAATTTTCCAAAATCAAAATATTCTCCAGAAAATAGTGGGGGTTTGTTACTACTTCCATCGTCTTTGAAAACCGGGTTGGTGCTAGCGTAGGCCATTCTGAATCGATAGGAACAGGTTACCTTAACCTGCTCTGATGCCAAATGTGAGTTATATGAATGCCTAAGAGGGGGGGGGGGGGGGGGTGAATTAGGTTCTTAGACACTTTTTCCGATTTTTGATGATTCTTGGATTTTTACTTTCCTAAATGCTTCTAGGTGATAAAAGGCAGTAAATGCGGAAAGTAAAAAACACAGCGATATATAGTGGTTCCCCTCATAATCCGAGAGTACTCCACTCCCCTTTCAACATGAAAGAGAATTTACTATCAATGTTAGATTTCCTAACCAAGACAACTCTAACAATCAAGAACACCCTTCTTGGATTTACACAATTTTAAAGTCCTACCGAGAATGAATATCTCACACAAGGACCTCTTGTATCCATCATCTGGATAACAAGGAAAACCCTACACACTTATCTTTAATAATCCTAAAAATAAGTTGTAGTGAATCAGAATTTTGTATAAGTAACAATGTGAATATTTATCAATATGAATATTGATCTTCTCCTTGAAAAATATCACTCGCAATAGATAAACAAGTGTTCTTATGAATGAGATGAAACTAGAATGATGTTTCTGGAAAAATTATTGAGTTTCTCTCAAAATGTTTGTAATGAACACTATGATAATGTATTGAAAGAATGAGAATATGAGTGATTTTGATTATGAAAATGTTGGAGGTAAATTCAAAATCTGAAAAAGAATTATTTATATAATTCACAAAATACATTTCTATAGAGGTACCATACTATGAAACAATGCCATGAAAGAAATGAAGAGGCAAGGAAGAATACCATGAACAGATGCATATTTTCAGAAATCTGGACAGTTTTAATCGATTAATGGAATGTGTTAATCGATTAACACTGAGATATTTTGCCTAAAAACAGATTTCTGAAACATGAAACTTATGGCAAGGTATTCTTATAATGCCTAAACATGTATGAAATCATGACACAATATAAGAACACTTGTATAAATATGTTAAGCAATATTTAATCAACCTTTGCTTTACTCTAAGATGAACTTCAATGCTTGAGCAATTGTTGGATAAAACTTGAAGCTTTGTAACAAGTGATCATTTCTTTTTGCGCATCTATACTTGAGCATATTTTTTTGTCGTCATCGAAACATGAATGTTTGAACGAAGCTTGACTTCACAATCTCCCCCTTTTGATGATGAGAACTAGTACTTAAAAAGTTTGCCGACACATGTTTCTCTATTCAAAGCTCCCCCCTTAATTTGTGCTCCCCTCAATCAAAGAAGGGATGAAATCTGCAAAAGGGTTAGAGAAACAACCACAAATCCTTCTCCCCCTTTGTCATAAGCAAAAAGGAATAGGGATCACAAGAGCAAATAATATAACAACATGCATAACAAAAACAGACATACAATTAGAAACACAACATACTTTAATCATAACATGACAGCAATGTCAGAACCAGTCATAACAGTAGCAACAGAAGCATTGTTCTAAAAAGCCTATCCTTATAGGACTTTAACATCAAAACAAGAACAACATACTATGGAAAACCAAGATAATTGAAACTACAATAAGAAAACATAGAAATTTAGTTACTGTCGGAACCAACATCCATTCTCTCACTTTCACTACTTTTCTCATCTTCGTCACTTTCCTCAACTTCAAGGGGTTGGGTGGATGGGTGCATAGAGAGGACAAGTTGTCGGCGAGATTCAATGGCCTGAGTGCTTTGGTGATGGTTATGTCGCATGGTCTCATAAAGTAATTCGTTTGTAATGCCGCCAGCCGGAATGGTAAGGAGCGGGGTTCGACGAAGATGAAGCACCATCTTTGTACTTGTAAATTCCGTCATTGCCAATAATGATACCAGTATTTTTCAAAGTTGTCCCAACATTGATCTCATCTCTTTTGGAGGTCATTTTTACCCTAGGTTGTGTAGAAAGATACAGGTTCGTTGCTTCAAGGATCTTAGCAATGAGTCTTCCATAAGGAAGTCCACCGGATAGCAAAAGCTGCTGCTGCATATGGTACATCATTGTAACAACCCAGTTTACCGGAATCTTCTTTTTGATAGAAAAAATAGCTTGCATTTCAAGGTCATTAATCTGAGCATGATTTGATTCCTTCGGAAGGAGCACATAACAGATAATAATGGAGCATTATGTCAGAAACGGACATATTTTTAGCATATAACAGCTTGGAGTTTTTCTGCTCCCTCATAACGACTTCCCTTGGAAACCTGCAAATCTCATAATAATAGCTCATCCTATTATACCCATCCCACACACCTTCATCATGAGTAATTCCTTTCCGAAGAAAAACACCCTTAGTTAGAATTCTCAATAGTCTACCAAATTCATTTACCACAGCATGCACAATATGGTTATCTGCAGAATCTAATCCTACTCTTAATTGACTTAGAAACAACTTAGCATAATTCGGGTATAAGAGACCCATCTCACCAACAAAACTATCTATTTTCTGAACCTTAAGCAACACAGGGAAATCAAAACTTGCTTTAGGAAAAGTGAGTAAATCAACATACTTTACCGGCATAAAACTTCGGCTTTCACTTTGTAGTCAACTTTCCCACTTTTCTGAGTACCATCATTTCCAGAGTTGATATTTTCAGAACCGGAGGCTTCCATTGGAGCTTTTCCCTTTGATTTCCTTGTGGGTGCCATGGAAGTGGATGAAGTTTTGAAGGTTAAGATTTGGTAAAAGGGATTTTCGGATTTTAAGAGATAAATGAGAGATGAATGATAATGTGTGGTTGTAGAGGGTTTTTATAGGAGATAATTGAGTGGGTATTAATGGTTGTTGATGGAGGAG
Organism: Lathyrus sativus; assembly: GCA_963859935.3. Taxonomy (NCBI): domain Eukaryota; kingdom Viridiplantae; phylum Streptophyta; class Magnoliopsida; order Fabales; family Fabaceae; genus Lathyrus; species Lathyrus sativus. The sequence goes on along the minus strand of CAWUDS030002219.1, from coordinate 5,914,233 downwards.
GAATTTTAAGGGGATGTATGTTGACAAGCTTTAGTGAAGAAGAGAGAAGGATGAAGAGTAGTGAATGAGTGTTCCAACGTGTTTTAAAAGCAAAACACTAATAGAGAGAGAGAGAGAGAGAGAGAGAGAGAGAGAGAACAAATTCTGAAAATAATAACAAAATATAAAGACAGTGTTAATCTATTAAGGGATGTTGTTAATTGATTAACACCCTTAACATGCAGCATATCAGGCAAAAATTAGACATGTCAATCGATTAACAGAAACCATTAATCGATTAATGGAAGCAGATAATGAAAAATAGTAGCTTCGCACAACCCTACATGATATAGATTTTGAACTTTTGCCATGATAACATGTTAATACACATACAAATGCAACTTTTGATCATATTACCAGAAATTGAAAATAAATTTAAGCATGCATAAACTAGAAAAAGTCATCTTTTTCAATATAAAAGACATAAAAAGTGCATCTTACCGATTTCGAAAAATTGTAAGAAATGTGTACCTTTTATCTATGATGATGTATGATGAATATTTGATGAAAAATTAGAGATCCGTTTCGCTAAAAATTCCAAGTTCCCGACGAATTTTGTAAAACGGCTCTTTTGGAAGCTGTTTGGTGAATATGTCAGCAAGTTGGTTATGCTTATCCACAAATGTGACTTTGATGTCTCCATTAAGCACATGATCGCGTAAAAAGTGGTGTCGAATGTCTATATGCTTGGTTCTTGAATGCATGACGTGATTTTTTGTTATGTTGAATACACTAGTGTTGTCGCACCGAAGCGGAATGCATCCGAGATTCAATCTGTAATCATCAAGTTGTTGCTTAAGCCAAAGAAGTTGTGCACGGAAACTCCCCGCCGCTATGTACTCTGCCTCAGCCGTACTTAGAGCAACACACGCTTGTTTCTTGCAAGCCCATGAAACCAATGCATTTCCTAGGATGTGACACGTTCCACTTGTGCTTTTCTGATCTGTTTTACAACCTGCATAGTCCATGTCAGAATAACCAACTAAATTGCATATACTACCTTTTGGATACCATAAGCCGACATCTGACTTTCCTTTGAGATACTTCATGATTCTCTTCACTGCGGTGAGGTATGGCTCCTTTAGATTTACTTGAAATCGGGCACATAAACATACACTAAACATAATGTCAGGACGGCTTGCCGTCAAATACAGTAAGGAACCGATCATACCTCGATACTTTGTTATGTCAAAAGAAACACCAGATTCATCTTAATCAACATAGGTTCCGGATCCCATAGGTGTAGCCATTGCCTTACAAGTATCCATATCAAACCTTTTCAACAAATCTTTACAATACTTGCTTTGGTTGATGAAGATACCATCTTTTAATTGCTTGATTTGAAGTCCAAGAAAGTAGTTCATCTTTCCCATCATGGACATCTCAAATTCTCCTTGCATCATGGATGAGAATTCCCCACATAGGTCTTTGTTAGTTGAACCAAAAATGATATCGTCAACATAGACTTGAACTAATAAAGTATTACCTTTATCTTTCTTGATAAACAGAGTCTTGTCAACCTTGCCTTTAACAAATCCTTTTTTGCAAAGGAAATTGCTAAGCCGATCATACCATACCCTTGGTGCTTGCTTTAAGCCGTAAAAAGCTTTCTTCAACTCGAAGACATGTGAAGGATTATTGAAGTCTTCAAAGCCCAGGGGTTGTTTGACGACATAGACTTCTTCATTGATGTAGCCATTCAAGAATGCGCTTTTGACATCCATTTGAAAAATCTAAAAATTTAATGAACAAGCATAAGCAAGTAATAGACGAATCACTTCTAACCTTGCAACTGGAGCAAACGTTTCCTCGAAATCAATCCCTTCCTCTTGATTGTAGCCTTGAGCCACCAATCTTGCTTTGTTCCGAATGATAATTCCATTCTCATCCAGTTTGTTCTTGAATACCCATCTTGTACCAATGATGTGCTTATCACTAGGTCTAGGAACAAGTTCCCAAACTTGATTCCTTTCAAATTGGTTTAACTCTTCTTGCATAGCGATAATCCATTAATTGTCATTTAGGGCTTCACCAACATTAGAGGGTTCGATTTGAGAAAAAAATGCCATGTTTAAGAAAGCATCTTGGAGATTGAGTCTTGTTGTAACGCCTTGACTAATGTCACAAATAACTTTGTCAATTGGATGATCTCTATGAGTTCTCCATTCTTTAGGTAGACCATGGATATTATCATCTTGCTGAGTTTCTTCTAGATGTTCCGTTTGATCATCTTTAGCCACATCATATTGAGGAACTTCTATGCTATCATCATCATCATGATCACAAACAACATTATCCTCCTTGGAGGGGTTAGATTCATCAAATTTAACATACATGGATTCTTCTATAGTTAAAGTTCTTTTATTATAAACTCTAAATGCTTTACTAGTAAGGGAATAAACGAGAAATATACCTTCATCCGATTTTTCATCGAACTTACCAAGATTGTCATTGTCATTGTTAAGGACAAAGCACTTGCATCAAAATATATGAAATAAAGCAATTTTTGGTTTCCTTCCTTTGAAGAGTTCATAGGGGGTCTTCTTAAGAATTGGTCTAATATTAACACGGTTACTTACAAAACATGTCGTGCTTACCGCATCCGCCCAAAAGTACTTAGGAAGATTTGAGTCGCTAAGCATTGTCCTTGCAAGTTCCACCAATGACCTATTCTTCCTTTCTACAACACCATTTTGTTGAGGAGTTCTTGGTGCCGAGAAGTTGTGTGAGATTCCATGTTCTTCACAAAATTCTTCGAATAAAGCATTCTGGAATTCTCCACCATGGTCGCTTCTTATGGAGACAATTGTTAACGCTTTTTCATTTTGAATTTGTTTTGAAAACTTCTTAAATGCTTTAAAAGAATCACTTTTCTGCACTAAAAAGTAAGTCCAACAAAATCTAGAATAATCATCAACAATAACTAAAGCGAAAACATTACCTCAAAAGCTTTTTGTTCTTGATGGACCAAAGAGATCCATATGTAACAATTGTAGTGGTCTTGTTGTGGACACCACATTTTTGGATATGAAAGTTGATTTGGTTTGTTTCCCTTTTTGACAAGCATCACACAATCTATCTTTGACAAATTTGATCTTCGGCAATCCAATAACCAAATCATGTTTAATTAATTTGTTCAAGTGCTCCATGTGAATGTGAGCGATCCTTTTATGCCATAGCCATGACTCATTGTTGTTCACCATAAGACATTTAACCTTCAAAGATACGTTGTCAAGAGAAATCATAAAAATATTATTGATTCTATTACCTTTTAATATAACCTCATGAGTGACTTCGTCTTCTATCAAACATTCATTTTTGTTAAACTTGATTTTGAATCCTTTGTCACAAAGTTGGCTAATACTAAGAAGATTGTGCTTGAATCCTTTACATCTTCTATTATTGTAAAAGGTAGTGAACCTGTAGTGCATATGCCAAGAATCTTGCCTTTATTATTATCACCATAAGTAACATAACCCTTGGCTTTAAGCTTTAGTTGTGAAAATTTGTTTATATCTCCCGCCATATGCCTTGAACACCCACTATCAAGATACCAATTATTTTCGAAGGTCTTCAAGCATACCTACAAAACAAGATTAGGTTTTGTTAGGTACCCAAATTGCTTTGGGTCCTTGATAGTTAGTTCCCTTTTTCACCCACACATAATGCCCTTGTGGAACACTAAAGTTACGAACATAACAAGCATTAGGTGTGTGACCTTTATTTTCCACAATAAAAACATGTTGGTTCAAATTTACTTCTATATCTAGGAACATAAGATTTCTTCTTAGCAAACAGTTTCTTTTTAGGATGTTGATGCACAATTTTAGGATTTTTTACTTTCTCCTTAGGAATTTGGTCATTAGGCCTAACAAAGATGGTTTCATTTGAACTTAGTTTAGAGAACTTAGAATATCCTAGTCCACTCTTATCATTAGAATATCTTTGATGCCTAAGGACTTCTTCCAAACCAATTTGACCTTTCTCATATCTTTCAATAACCCCTTTAAGTTGAACAATTTGAAATGAGAGAGATTCACAATTCTTACATACAAAATTCTTTTTTTCACTTATTAATTTTTGTTTCTCATCTTCAACATATTTTCCTAATGCAATGTTCTTTTCTTCTAGAGATGCAATTAGTTTCTTTTGAGATGATATAGTCTTATACAGATTTTTGCATTCTTTTAACAATTCATCAATAGCGTCTTAAGCATAAATAGAAAAGTTGCTACTAACCTCATCATTTTCGTCATCGGAGTGGTGTGAAGCCATTAGAGCCATATTTGCACATTCATCGCTTTCTGATTCCTACGAGGAACTTATCTCATTATCTTCCCAAGAAATATACGCCTTCTTGTTCTTGAAGTCCTTCTTGCCTTTAAATCCTCCTTTCTTTGGAAGTTTTGGACAATCTGGTTTTATGTGGCCTTGCTTTCCACATTCATAGCATGTAACATCTTGCATTAATGTGGATGCCTCCCTTTTCCTGAAATGTCCATTCTTTTTAACATAAAGGGATTTATCATTTTTATTGAAAAACTTACCAAGTCTTTTTACAAGGAGCATAAACTGTTCATCTTCCTCCAATGCATCATCATCTTTATTTTCTTTTGACTCCACTTTCAAGGCAATTCCTTTAGATTTCTTTTCTTCATTTTCATGTTTCTCAAGCCTTCCAAGTTCTAACTCATGTTCTTGAAGTTTTCCAAAAAGTGATGCGGACGTCATTGTTGAAAGACTTTTCTTCTCTGATATTTCCGTCACTTTTGGTTGCCACTCCCTGGTTAAAGATTTAAGAATTTTACGATTTAAATCATCGTTAGTAAAGGACTTACCAAGAGCAATTAAGTGACTTGTCAAGTGAACGAATCTTTTCTGTAATGCCACAATGGATTCTCCGGGCAACATTATAAACATTTCATATTCTTGACTTAATGTGTTCAATCTGGATCTCTTTACTTCGGCGGTGCCTTCATGTGTTTCCACTAAGGTGTCCCATATTTCTTTTGCCGACTTGAATTGAGAGATGCAGAAGAACTCATCCATACTCAAGGAAACTTTGTAATATGTTGATAGCCTTCTTCTCATTAAGAATCCTTTTCTTGTCATCTTCATTGTATGATGCTTTAACCTTTGGAGTTCCTACACCATTGACGAAACTTGTCGGTTGATGAGGACCATTTTCAACAGTTTCCCATATTCCTTCTCCTTGGGCTTCTAGATGTGCCTTCATGCGAATTTTCGAAAAATCAAAATATTCTCCAAAAAACAGTGGGGGTATGTTACTACTTCCACCGTCTTTGAAAACCGGGTTGGTGCTAGCGGAGGCCATTCTGAATCAATAGGAACAGGTTACCTTAACCTTCTCTGATGCCAAATGTGAGTTATATGAATGCCTAAGAGGGGGGTGAATTAGGTTCTTAGACACTTTTTCCGGTTTTTCATGATTCTTGGATTTTTACTTTCCTAAGTGCTTCTAGGTGATGAAAGGTAGTAAATGAGTAAAGTAAAAAACACACCAATATATAGTGGTTCCCCTCACAATCCGAGAGTACTCCACTCCCCATTCAACATGAAAGAGAATTTACTATCAATGTTAGATTTCCTAACCAAGACAACTCTAACAACCAAGAACACCCTTCTTGGATTTACACAATTTTAAAGTCCTATCGAGAATGAATATCTCACACAAGGACCTCTTGTATCCATCATTCGAATAACAAGGAAAACCCTACACACTTATCTTTTATAATCCTAAAAATAAGTTGTAGTGAATCTGAATTTTGTATAAGTAACAATGTGAATATTTATCAATATGAATATTGATCTTCTCCTTGAAAAATATCACTCACAATAGATAAAAAAGTGTTCTTATGAATGAGATGAAACTAGAATGATGTTTCTGGAAAAATTATTAAGACTTTCTCTCAAAAAGTTTGTAATGAACACTATGACAATGTATTGAAAGAATGAGAATATGAGTGATTTTGATTATGAAAATGTTGGAGGTAAATTCAAAATCTGAAAAAGAATTATTTATATAATGCACAAAATACCTTTCTATAGAGGTATCATACTATGAAACAATGTCATGAAAAGAAATGAAGTGGCAAGGAAGAATACCATGAACAGATGCATATTTTCAGAAATCTGGACAGTGTTAATCGATTAACACACTGTAACGTGCAAAAAAGTATTCAGAATTTTGACCTGTTAATCAATTAATGGAATATCTTAATCGATTAACACTAGGATATTTTACCTAAAAACAGATTTCTGAAGCATGAAACTTATGGCAAGGTATTCTTATAATGCCTAAACATGTATGAAATCATGACAAAATATAAGCAATATTTAATCAACCTTTGCCTTACTCCAATATGAACTTCAATGCTTGAGCAATTGTTGGATAAAACTTGAAGCTTTGAAACAAGTGATCATTTCTTTTTGCGCATCTATACTTGAGCATATTTTGTTGTTGTCATTGAAACATGAATGTTTAAAGGAAGCTTGACTGCACAGGATTATCATCCTTATATCTCTGGTGTTTAGGAATTTGAAACAATGCATATCATCATCAACAGGTTTTATTCAAAAGCATACAATCGGAAGTTTTACGTCTTTCAACTTCGTCATCCTCCCTCAGATTCCGCTTAAACAAACGTTTGACATCAATAAAAGTATTGAGTGAACACAAATGGATTTAATCAAAACCTACATATTCATTTCATTATACTTATCAATTGAAAACAAACAAGTTTTACAAATAAATTTGCACTTTAACAGAAAAGAAAACACAAATGCAAAGAAATGACATGATAAAAAGATTGCCAGCTTTGGGGAACTGGGCTTTTCCATCTTGACTTGCTACTGGACTAGCTGTCTTCAGAATTGCTCGTCAAAGTCTACCTGATACTCATCTGAACACCTGCTCTCGGTGAATTCCTCCCTAACATTAACTGCTGAACCCACACGACTGGATGAAGGAGGATCATTGATCTGAATACCTTGAGGTGTGACAGAGAACATGTTGGAGTCAAGCAGAGTCTGAATTTTGCTCTTGAGAACCTTAAAATCTTCAGTTGAATGCCCCTGTGCCCCAGCATGGTACTCACAACGGGCGTTGACATCAAAACATAGTGGATACGGAGGAATCTCTAGGTTAATCTTCTTCGGTACTATCAACCCACGTCTGATCAAGTATGGCAATATCTGATTGTACGACACCGACAACTGAGTCAAATTCCTCTCTGGCTTCCTAGGTCTTCGTCGAGCATGCTGACGCGGCTGATGACAGTATGACTGTTGACTCTCGAGGGGAACAGATATTTGATACACAGACCCAACAGGTTGCTGACTCTGAACACTCGAAGTGTCTGAAAACTGAATCTGAGGTACTGGAGATTCCGGAATAGCATCACTTTGTTTCTCCCATTCTTTCTGAGAACTGACAACTGATTCGCTTTCATAAATCGAGATATCTGAGGCCTCTAGAATCTTTCCACTCTTGATTCCACTCTCGATACTTTCCCTCATTATCATCAAGTCATAAAAGTTTGATGCCCCACTACCGACCATCTTATCAAAGTAATGGCCTTGCAAAGTATCCATGAACATGTCAACCAATTCCTTGTCCAGAAGTGGTGGTTGAATACGAGAAACTAACTTTCTCCATCTTTACACTTACTCTCTGAAGGATTCATTGTCCGCTTGAGATAATTCTTGTAATTGCATGCGACTGAGAGTCATGTCGAGATTGTAATCGTACTGCTTCACAAAGGCGTTGGCTAAATCTGACCATGATTGGATGCAACCACTCTCCAACTGCATGTACCAACTCAACGATTCCCTACTCAGAATGTCCTGGAAATAGTGAATCATAAGCTTGTCATCATGGACATACGAGGTCATTCTTCTGCAAAACATCACCAAATGCTGCTTCGGACAACTATCCCCTTTGTACATCTCAAAATTTGACGTCTTAAACTTCGGAGGCATCACAAGGCCTGGTACAAAAACACATGCTCGAGGCATTCAGATTAAGAGCATCACGACCCATTAAGGCGTCAAGCTTTTCCTCCAATAGATGACATATTCTCATAAACTCAACAGTTTGCGATTTCTTAGGATTAATCTTCGGAACAACCCTTAGAGAATTTGGCACAGAGAAAGTGAAGCTTTGATAGTCCGAATCATTAAGAGAATATGAACCTCTATCTCGGACAATCGTATGCTCTCGATCTTCAATAGGGATTTGCACAGGCTGAGCTTGAGCAACATTGTTCACTGGAGTCCTCTGAATATTGGCCTCCCCTCTAGTCATAGCTGTCAAAGCTTCCATGAGCTGATCCAACTGATTTTTCATTAATTCAAACTCTGCTCTTGTAACAACCAAATTCTGCTCGCTTAAGTTCATGATCCTCCCAAAAGCTAATTCAAGTCTAATGCGAATGTCGAGAAACCAATTGCGGGTTGGACAAAAGACGGGTAAGTTCTCTGTTCCTGGCTGAGGATGGATATGCAATCATGAGATGCAAATGCAGTGTAATGCAAAAATGCAACAAATAATGGATCAAAGCCTCCACAAAGCTCTTAATAAACGACTATGCTGCTGACAGGAGAAGTCTGCTCTGAAGAGAAAACCAGAATACCGGGTTGGTTGGAGGTCAAGTTTCCTGCATAACCCTCCCACTCATAGGTATCGACCTAATCTAACAAAGTTCGGCATCCTATGTGGTTGTCAGCGTTACAAACTTTCGAGAAACTATGATACGTTCACCATTTTTGGTTTGACATCATGGTCAAAACGAAAAGGCCTCACTTAGTTGACTCCCAAATGATCGGTCTCCAGAGTCGACAATTTTTAGATCCAACATCCCTCTCCCGACCAATGTACAGGATATGATGTCTTCCAAGAAAACCTCGTCTGAATGCAAATTTTGTGAGGACTAGTGCATGCTACCATGCAGGTCCGTCACTACTTTCCACTCTAATGCTAGGTATGTACTCAAGCTTGGGTTTTGGCTTATCTCTCAAAGGAACAATCCCACCCAACAGCACAACAACATATAATAATAAAGTGCGAAAAGTAAAATGCAATAATATACAAAATACAACACACAAATATACACACCCAAAAAACAAAAATAGACAAGCGCTAGGATTGACTCGCATAGGGGATGGGAAAAGTCCCCAGCAGAGTCGCCAGCTGTCGCATCACTGTGAAAAGGGGCCGGCAAAGACAGAAGATTCGCCACCGTTTGTTATTTATCCCAAATAGAGGGAAAGGAAAAGATCATAGAAAACCTACGAAAAAGGGAGAAGACAAGGTCATTGCAACCAAATCTTGGGTTCGGGAGTCGGTTACGCAAGGGGAAGGTATGAGCACCCCTCACGTCCTTTGTACTCAACGGGATCCACGCTTGTTGTCTATTCTACGGGTGAAAAAACTATCTAAAGCTGCTAAATAGGGGTGAAGAGAAAGAACAGACTCGATAGGACATCTCCGCCCTATGCCTACGTATTCTCTC